>NC_069429.1:33246763-33266748 GCF_026875155.1 Cherax quadricarinatus
TTCCATGCTCTTTTTTTTATCCCCGGGTGGGGGTTTTTTTTTTTTTTTTAGTGAGGGGATAAGGGCTACTGTCCTCCTGTGTCTTGGACCTAAGCTAGCCCGAGTGTTTGCTGTCTCGCTTTGAGTTTAGGGTTTGGCTTTTTGTTACGAGAAAAGCTGAGCTCTATCTAGGAGTTGGATGGTTGTGAGGAAAGGCGGTCCCATTATTTTGTGCCATGGTGGCACGGTTACCACTGGGAGGTGGCAGCCTAATCCTGAGCCTTCTCGGGGTGGGGGTGTGGCATGCAAAGAGTACGTAACCTTTATTCGGCGCATGTACACACCCTCATTTACAGGCTATCTCCCCCAACCAGCAAACCAGGTGACTGAGAGTTGACGATGGGGCCCTGTCGTTCAACTAGTAACCAGGTTCCAGCCAATAAGAAGATGGTTTTGGCAATCGCAGAGGTTATGTGGGTACCACTCTCCTGTCTGCCCTTGTCAATCCCATTCTAGAGCTGGTTGAAGCACGGTCTGCTCTCTAGTGGCTTCTATTCTGCCTTGCTTACCGTGGAGTGCACTAATACCTATCACTGTACATAGTGTATATAGTGTACATATTACTGTTCTAAATTGGTGAAGGATAATACAAGTCAAAACTTTTCTGCTGTGTTTATTTTGCTCTCTTTTCACCCAGGATAACAGGCCATTTGTCCTGTAAAAACGAAACAGATCACGAATAAACGACTCGGTTACCCATGGCTAACCAGCAGCATTCTGAAATCCATTGAAAACAAACACCAATATGAAAAGCAATATAGACAGAGCTTAATACACAAAGATATTCATAAACAATATTCAACAGTTCTCACCAAAGTAATAAAGAAAGCCAAACAACTGTACTACTCCAGGAGATTCACTGACACAAGAGGAGATATAAAAAAGACCTGGAAAACACACTACCAGATTCTGGGGACCCACAAACTGAAAAAAAAAAAACAAAGAATATTGTCCTAACTAAAAATAATGAAACACCACTGCATCCCACTGATACAGCTAACAATATAAACGACTTCTCAACAACAGGATCTAATCTCGCCAGTAAAATCCCACGCACCAACGCCCATGCCGGGGACTACCTAGATGGGAATTTCCCAAATTCCTTCAGTTTCGTACCAACTGAGCCCACGGAAGTCACCGAGGTTATCAAGTCACTAAAAAATAACTCGGGGAATCTGTCTCATGTCCCACCATTATTGTACAAGCGAGTGCCCCATGTCTTTTCACATGCTATTTCATTACTTTTTAACAAGTCACTAGAAACTAGCACCTTCCCAAAACTACTTAAGACAGCAAGTGTTACACCAATACATAAAGGTGGTGACCCTACAGATGTAAACAACTATAGGCCAATATCAAACTTACCATTGCTATCTAAAATCTTCGAGAAACTCGTGCACAAGAGACTATATTCATTTATAAAAGCACAAAATATACTCAACCCCTGCCAATTTTGATTCAGGAAAAATAAAAGCACTAATGAAGCAATTGTAAAAATGCTAGATCTGCTTTACACAGCCTTGGAAAACAAAGAATATCCGCTAGGAATTTTTATTGACCTAAGAAAAGCTCTTGACACAGTAGACCACTGCATAACGGGGATAAAACACCTCAATTACTGGGAGCACTTGAGGTTCCTGAACCTGTATTCCCTGGAATGCAGGCGGGAAAGATACATGATTATATACACCTGGAAAATCCTAGAGGGACTAGTACCGAACTAGCACACGAAAATCACTCACTACGAAAGCAAAAGACTTGGCAGACGATGCAACATCCCCCCAATGAAAAGCAGGGGTGTCACTAGCACGTTAAGAGACCATACAATAAGTGTCAGGGGCCCGAGACTGTTCAACTGCCTCCCAGCATACATAAGGGGGATTACCAACAGACCCCTGGCAGTCTTCAAGCTGGCACTGGACAAGTACCTAAAGTCGGTTCCTGACAAGCCGGGCTGTGGCTCGTACGTTGGTTTGCGTGCAGCCAACAGTAACAGCCTGGTTGATCAGGCTCTGATCCACCAGGAGGCCTGGTCACAGACTGGGCGGCGGGGGCGTTGACCCCCGGAACTCTCTCCAGGAAAACTCCAGGTAAACAGCATCCTACTCCACAAACTTGACCATTATGGTATAAGAGGCCATGCGCTTGCATATTTCAAATCCTACCTTACTAATACGTATCAGTATGTCACCATTAAAGACACAGCATCATCAACACGGCCACTTGATACTGGAGTTCTGCAGGGAAGTGTCCTTGGTCCCCTGCTCTTCCTCATTAACATCAATGATCTTCCAAACATATCCTAACACCTGAAACCGCTTCTCTTTGCTGATGGCAAGACTTGTGTCATTTCTCACTCTAATCTTGCCACCCTCAACACCATTGTTAATGAGGAGCTGCTCAAAATATCGACTTGGATGACAACCAACAAACTTACACTTAACACTGACAAAACCTACTATATTATGTTTGGTAGCAGGGCAGGTGTTGCGCAACTTAACATTAAGATTGACAACACTTTAATTGCAAGACATAATGAGGGCAAATTCCTAGGCCTATACCTCGACAACAACCTGAATTTCAGCACCCATATCCAAAACATAACAAAAAAAGTATCCAAAATGGTGGGGATCCTCTCCAAGATACGATACTACGTGCTGCAAAATGCCCTCCTCACGCTATACTATTCTCTCTTTTATCCATACCTCGCCTATGCTATTTGTGCTTGGGGATCAACTGCAGCAACACACCTAAAGCCAATAATAATCCAACAAAAAGCCACAATAAGAATAATCACTAAATCCCATCCCTGGCAACCCCCCCAACTATTCATAGATCTAAACTTACTCCCTGTTCAGAACATCCACATTTACTACTCTGCGATCTATATCTACAGGACCTTAAATTCCAATATTAACCTTGACCTAAAACGCTTTCTTGAAAGCTGTGACAGGACCCACAGGCACAACACCAGACACAAACATCTCTATGACATTCCCAGTGTCTGACTAAACCTGGAGTTTACCTGGAGAGAGTTCCAGAGGTCAACGCCCCCGAGGCCCGGTCTGTGACCAGGCCTCCTGGTGGATCAGAGCCTGATCAACCAGGCTGTTGCTGCTGGCTGCACGCAAACCAACGTACGAGCCACAGCCCGGCTGGTCAGGAACCGACATTAGGTGCTTGTCCAGTGCCAGCTTGAAGACTGCCAGGGGTCTGTTGGTAATCCCCCTTATGTATGCTGGGAGGCAGTTGAACAGTCTTGGGCCCCTGACACTTATGATATGGTCTCTTAACGTGCTAGTGACACCCCTGTTTTTCATTGGGGGGATGTTGCATCGTCTGCCAAGTCTTTTGCTTTCGTAGTGAGTGATTTTCGTGTGCAAGTTGGGTATTAGTCCCTCTAGGATTTTCCAGGTGTATAAATCATGTATCTCTCCCGCCGCATTCCGGGGAATACAGTTTAGGAACCTCAAGCGCTCCCAGTAATTGAGGTGTTTTACCCTCCGTTATGCGCGCCGTGAAGGTTCTCTGTCATTTTCTAGGTTCAGCAATTTCACCTGCCTTGAAAGGTGCTGTTAGTGTGCAGCAATATTTCAGCCTAGAATAGAACAAGTGACCTGAAGAGTGCCATCATGGGCTTGGCCCCCTATTTTTTGAAGTTCTCATTACCCATCCTGTAATTTTTCTAGCAGATGCGACTGATACAATGTTATGGCCTTAAAGGTGAGATCCTCCGAAATGATCACTCCCAGGCTTTGACTTTGGGGTTTCACTCTATTTTGTGGCCCAAATTTGTTTTGAACTCTAAATGAAGATTTAATTTCCTCGTGTTTACCATATCTGAGTAATTGAAATTTCTCATTGTTGAACTTCATATTGTTTTCGCCGCCCACTGAAAGATTTGGTTGATGTCTGCCTGAGCCTTGCAGTGTCGAAATGGAAGACACTCTCATGCAGATTCGCGTGTCATCTGCAAAGGAAGACACGGTGCTGTGGCTGACATCCTTGTCTATGTCGGATATGAGGATGAGGAACAAGATGGGAGCAAGTACTGTGCCTTGTGGAACAGAGCTTTCCACCGTAGCTGCCTCGGACTTTGCTCTGTTGACGACTATTCTCTGTGTTCTGTTAGTGAGGAAATTATAGATCCATCAACCACTTTCTGTTATTCCTTTAGCACGCATTTTGTGCGCTATTACGCCATGGTCACACTTGTCAAAGGCAAAGTCTGTATATATTACATCTGCATTCTTTTTGTCTTCTAGTGCATCTAGGACTTTGTCGTTGTGATCCAATAGTTGTGACACGAAAGGTGCGACCTGTTTCTAAATCCCAGGTTGCCCTGGTTGTGTAACTGATGGGTTATAGTGGGGGGTGATCTCTTGCTTCTTAGGTCCCTTTCAAAGATTTTTATGATATCGGGATGTTTGTGCTAATTCGGTCTGTTGTTCTAGATGTTCCTTTACTGCCCCTTTGCGGAGTGTGGGCTATGTCCTGTTGTCTTTTTAGTAACTGTGGGAGCCCCCGTGTTCCATGCTCCCTCTCCATAGGATGGTAATGGCTCGTGATGGGGGCCTTATTGCCAGTTCTTGATGAAAACGGAGTTCATGTGTCTGGCCCTGGGCAGTGTGGCAATGGGCATGTCATTTTACGGCCTGTTTCGAGTCATTTGGGCGTCAGGATAACACGGATAGGCTTGTGTAATCACAAATTTTGTGGTCTCTCATAAAAAATTAATTTTGTCTTACGACTCTCTGTCTTGGTTAGCGGATTTGCTAATAAATGGATCATATTGGGACTGAGTAGCTCACTCTTTTCTTGTGCCATCTGTGGGGACCGTCTTGTTTTAAGTAGGAGGCCAATACTGGACGTTGTTCTCGATTTTGATTTGGCATAGGAGAAGGAAATACTTTGTGTTTCTTTCGTTTTCATTTATGGCTTTTAGTTCTTCCCGCGTTTACTGACTCTAAAGGATTCTTTTAGCTTAAGTTCGATGCCTTGCTATTTCTCTGACAGTGTCTCCCTACGCATTTCAGTTTTATTGACCTCTTTTAGCCGCCTCCCGTTACTTCTTTTCTCGCCTCGTAAAGGGAGCGCCTGTCTCTTTCTATTTTTCATCTATCTCCTCCTTTTTCTTAGAATGAATAAGCCTTCGTGCTTAACTTCGAGTGCTCCAAATGTTAATCTGTTCTGGCATAAGTTGGGGTCTGTGTTGCTTAGTTTTATTCTTCCCAGTTATATCGGTTAGGACTTGGTTTATTTGGTCCCACTTTATGTTTTTGTTATTGAAGTTGAATTTGGTGAATGCTCCCTCGTGACTAGTCTCATTATGATAATAACAAAATAGTGATAATACTGTGGAAATTATTTAATTTCCAAAGCTATAGTGCCTAATAAGTGTTTAATGTGTTGATTTGGGCCAAAATGTATTTGCATTTTGAATGGAACCAACTGGGTTCCCGCTGCGCCTGCGCAGATGTGCAGGGGTATAGGTCAAACTGGGACACGAGGTGGTGGGAGTGTTTTGAATGTAGTGAGGAAGCTGTGAAACATGGGATCAAAAAATTGGCGTTCACCGCTGCCTAAGGATTAATATAGGCCTCACTTTCTAATAGGAAGTGTCGTTATTGGTCCGGTGAGAGTGAGGGAACGAGATTTACTGTGACCACCATGATAAAGTGGTAATAATAAGTGGATAATAGTAGGGGACCGTGGGTGATGGGTGCGCCGCCATCGGAATGTGTCCAGGGGTAATTACCCGTGAGTTAATCCTCACTCATCGGTCTCAGTCTTAATGGAGTGACCTCTTATGTTGTATTAAATTATGAGACGTTAATAATCGTCTTGTGGTATGGTAATGTATTCAGTGTTAATAACATTAAAGTTAAGAGAATTGCGGGAAGTGAAATAAATTGCCCTGCTCTCGAGTGACCGAGTGGTCTCGTCCCGAGGATAGCGATGTTTTATGGAATAACGACTTCTAAACCGGGAAAGCCAACGCGATACCCGTCTGCTGGAATAAGATTCCGTGTCGGTGTAGATGGACATCGAAAAGAGATGGTGAATGGAGGAAATAGGGAGCACAATCACCACAGTTAAGTAACCTTTCTAGTTATGGCAGACTGGTCTGCCAGTTAGGTATGTTTTTTTTCGGATAGGTTATGGGGTGATCCATGCCATCATCAAGTTGAACACCAGTGAATATTGGTAAGTGGTGGGATTATGTACAAGTGTTTTTCCTTAGATGGGTAATTCCTGTGTAACATACCCCCCCACCCCTTCATTCAGTTATAAACTAATATAAATAGTATACAGTCACAAGTTAATTGTAGTGCCGTACTTGAGGGTGTAACCCAATTTATTCTGGTCTCTGATAGTTATGGTAAGATTGTGAGGTCAAGGGGGCCACTGCAGGTGACAGAGGTGGTCTAAGTTTTCTCACATGTTACATGGGTGACTTACGGTAATAACAATATCGTTGTTTGTCTCCCAAGGTGATTACTCGTAAGCATGTTTTGTTGGGTATGTACAAGTAATCACTCCTATAAAATTTTCATATCTGCCAGATGGTCCTTCCTGAAACCTGATGCAATCAGTGAAAACTTTAATTGGTATTAATTACTTAATAGTAAGTACTGATTGACGAAAGTGGGTATGAGGGTACACAAAATTTAATCGGTAGTGTGGTGGCAGATAATGAGCCTCAATTAATTACTAGCACCTGGGTGCTAGGAGTTATACAAGTGCAAGAATTACTCACACAAAGGTGTCTACTAAGTCGTATAATTGGATGGATATTAATTCCCTAACCATGGGCTGGGTCTGAGGAAGTTAGTGTGGCTGGCAAGTCCATGGATGCCAAAGCAAGTAAGCGGTCATACAAGCTCGGAAGGGTATGTTATCATTTCATACAACAAGTGATGGGTTAATGAGACAAGAAACTGTAAAACCCCGATGAATTAAAGCTTCACCTAGATGCCTTTGAAAGTAGATATGAGTCTAATAAATTGTGGTATAAGGACTGTGAGGAGAAATGGATCTTCTGGTGAATTGTGCAGATGATGCTGAAAGGGAGCGGCTGCTGATCAATATTATGAAGTTGGAGGACAACATTGTGTCCTGCTAAAAACTATGGTTTTAGAGAAGGTAAAGGGTGTAGACATGATGTTGTTGGTCAACATAGTAAGGTATAAATCAGGGTGTCACTACCAAAAACTCCAGGAATTATGCATGCCTGTGTTTATAGGGAGGAAAACTGGGAGGAGTTTTGGTCTTATCTTTAAAGCAGTCCTCCATACTTGAAGGACTGATCTTGCAAGGTGTTACCAATTATTGCTATTTTAATAGGGACAAGTAAGGGGAGATTGCGCACGTTCTCATACAAGCATTCCAAATTGTAGATGAACTCCTATAGTGAGGCAGTTGACTTGTTGGAGGATCACTTACAGTAAATTGGAGCAACAAGTAGGCTGGGATTTAGTAGCTAATTTGGCCTAGTTGAAAGACTCCAGATCACAACCGCAACAACTTACAGCAATTTTTGGATCAAACTAGAAAGCACTCTTAAGACCTTGAGTATTAAATATGATCTGGTGGGAGCAGGTGTTGTTGAGTGCCTTGATTCAGAATAAATTGAGGACCACAAGGACAGTTAGAGGGCTATCTAACAGATATCCACAAGGGTTACTTCGGGTTGGGAAGAAATAAGAGTGGGCCTACAGGAGCTAATTTGTCCAAACTGCTGGACCAGCACCCATTACCTCTAGGAATACCACGTCTACAGACCCCAGGGCACCTGTCAAGTTCACCATAAGGAAACTTTATCCCAATATCAATAATCATACATTCACCTACTAAACGGGGTTACGTAGGCACTATCGAGTGGACGGGGGCAGTATAGAAAAACCCCCCAAAAACCCCCCCCCCCCCCCCCCCCCCCCCCAAAAAACCCCCCCCCCCCCCAAAACCAAACCCCCCCCCCCCTGGTTATCCACATCAAGTAAGAGGAGGGAAGTTCCACATAAAGGGTTGCCCAGTTGATAACGTGGTCTCGGCCAAAGAAATGGAGAGATTGTATTTCTTCGCAAACGGTACTCAATTTTAAAGAAAACTTGTTAGCCTATATATTCATGGGATGTTTAGTGGAAAGATTGGATGAGCTTGCTAGTATGTATCAGGTGTCTAGGAAATCATAATGCTAAGGATAGCCGTGCTAACTTGCACCATTTTATCAGGTATAAAAGGGAAGACACCTCATAGTCTATGTGTAAGGGCGGATCTAATCGTAATAATGGTAACAATCGTACTGATAGTGATAATTACCGGACAACAACTGTAGCCAACGTATAAGATTGCAAGCCTTAATGGTCGGTAATCGATGGCCTAGACTGAGGTAGCTTTACCTGTGTTGGTGGATGTGGTGATTAATGATAAACGGCGCAAATCCAAATCTGTAACAGCTTTATGGATAAGGGGATCACAACGTACCTTCACTAAACGTAATTGCCTTAATGGGATGAAGGTTACAAATGGGCAGATACTGCATATTACTCAAGTTATCTGGCTTTCCTCTCGAATAAGAAGGCCCAGTCTTACGAACACTGTTTTATGAACTGTCAGGTCTGGGCAATGAGAGATAACGTATTATTATGCCGTAATTGCGGATTGGCTCCCAGAGAAAATATCTACAATAGGGGGGGGGGACTTGGTAAGCTTTGAAAGGCTTTCAAAAAGTTAAAAAAGGGTAATATTTGCAACTTCTGGTGTAAAATATTGTTTCTGTTGGGGCCATTAGATATTTTGCTAGGCTAGTGACATTATGGCCAACTTTGTAAAGGGTATGACAAAGAAAGTGGGAGTCACCCTTCTAAGGACCGCAGGAGGTCCGTGTGTATGGCAGGCTTCCTTCGTACTAATAATGAATGACTGGTGAAGGAAGGGCCAAATAATACTGTTAAGGTTGTGTTACTCATGAAATCTAAACCCCAGTTTAAATATACTTCAGTAGAGGATGGAGTTGAACCTGTGTATATATTATGGGAATTGGACAGCATAGGGATCGATGTAAATGAGAAAGTCCAGATGATTCCTTACTCAAGAACAATACACGATGGGTGTTAAATGTGATTTGGGACAATACTGGTTGAGACTCTTCAGTTGAAGCTGAACCTTCCAGACATACCACTATTACCGGATGGCGTATGGACAATTAAAGGCTAAGCTCCTCGAAATGTGCAAGACACCAGAACTGTTGACTGATTACGATGATATAATTAATGAGCAGTTAAAATAATAAATTCATTGAAGGAGGTACCTCCTGAGCAAAGCCCAGATTTTGGTCATTATTTGCCACATCCACTCGGAGTGAAGAAGGATTCTAAGACCAACTCTCTGAGGATTGTGTTTAATTGTGTGCCAGGAGTAACCAAAAAAATGTACCCCTCTTAGTTTGTATGACTGTTTGATGACAGGTCCGTCGATGAAGGAAAAACCTGGGAGACTTATTATTAAAACTTCTGGGTTTATAATTATGCCTTTATGGCCAGACATAAAGTAATGGCTTTCCTGAGAGTGGGTCTGCAGGAGCTGACCAGGATGCACTATGTTCTTTGTGGCCCGAGTATCCTAATGACCCACTTAGTCCCCTGAAGACTTTTCGCTTCAGGAGTGTATTGTTTGGTGCTACCTCCAGTCATTCCTACTCCAGGCAACGATAATTGCACACCTTAAGCGTCCGGGTGGTCCATGAGTGGAGTAATGGTTAACAATTTTATGAGGGACAATTTCCTGGGGGGTGGTCGTCTACTGAAGTGGTACTATATGAGCTTATATGAAGTAAGCCTAATGAAATAATGCAAGGTGCAAAATATGTCCCTGAGGGGATGGACCAGTAATTACGTCCATTTAAGGCGCCTCAAATAAATAAAGAGAACCCTGGTGTTGAAGTGTCTAAATTATAGTAATGTGATGGGACTGACTTGGGACACAGAGAGAGACTTGTTATCGTTAAAGTCCTAATAACCTACAGTATGCCCATAAAAATTAACCAAGAGAGTCATTACTTGCGGAAGTTTTCATAATTGCTTCGATCCACTAGGCTTAGTGTCCCCCACTTACCATAAGAGGGGAAAATTGTTGATAAAGAGCATGGAAGGCTTAAGTGTAGCTTTGGGATGTGAAACCCTACCTGAGGTATTTGTTGAAAAGTGGAAGAACTATAGGTGACTTATGTAATATTACACATGTTGGAGTTCCACGTAATGTGGACATTCAAGATGGAGAAAAATGTTCTCCACATTTTTTGCGATGCTTTGAAATAGCATATGGAGCAGTCGCTTACCTTCACTGTAATAGTGCCATTTCTCTTGTTATGTCTAAGGCTAGGGGGGCGGGCGCGCGGCCCCAAGGGAGATGGTCAATCAAAAATCACGTACCTTACCTCAGTTGGAATTAACGGCATTTTATGTAGGTGTCAAATTTGCCAATTTTATATGAATATAAATGCGAGAGATAAGAATATCAGCGACACCGTATTTTGGTCTGATAACGAGATTATCTTTACACTGGATTCGTAATGGATATCAGTCAAGATTGTGTATGTACAAAAACAGAGTCGCTGCTAAATCAATCAAATGCAGGAGAAATATAACAGTTTGGGTCAGCATTTGTTAACCTTTAATCACATTCCTGGTGAGAGAATCCAGGCTGACTTTTGTCTCGAGGCTTGATTATCGAAAAATTTGTGAGAAAAACTGCTTATCGTGGTTTAAAGGCAGTTGGTATGTGGACAAAATTAACTGGCCGGTGCAAAAGGACTTATTGTCCTGTCGAAATTACGGTGAGCACCGCTCCAGTCAGTAGTCCCTCCTTAGCATTGACATTAATAGTATTTCTTCATTACCCAAGCTGATTAGCATGAACAGGTTAGTGTTTAAATTTATAAGTAAGATGAATATCTCATATAATTTTCCCCACCCCCTGAAATACTGGCTACAGAGGGGTACAAGAAGAAACCTACAGGGATGAGTTTAAAATTTAAATGATGGACGGAAAAATTGTGAAAGGCTCAATAATAGAAAAGCTGGGGCTGTATTTAGAGGATGATGTAATTAGGTGCAAGAGGCAGGTTAAAAAATGCTGAATTGGGGGAATATGCTAAGCACCCTATTTTGGGCTGCCCAAAATCTACCTGACAACCTTGATTGTCTTTAATGCCCATAATAACGTGATGCACGGTGGGGTACAGGATACCTTAAACTGTATTCGGGAAACCTTCTGGTTTTCCACAAGGACGGCAAAGTGTAAAAAAGGGTTTTATCAAGTCATGTGTAATATGTCCGGGTGGATGCAGAACCTAATGTACCCAGGTCTCCCCCATTGCCCAAGGGAAACGCGTGCAGTTTGGTAAAACCATTTGATGTGACCGGAGTGGACTATAGTGGGCCAATCATTTTAACAGGTATTCAGATGGTGTTCCCTTGAAGGTGTATATATGTCTATTTACTTGTACAGCTACTAGGGCTTTCATCCAGAAGTGGCTCAGGACTTGTCTGCAGAACAGTTCATGCAGCTGTTCCGGGAAAATTTGCAGCTAGGAGATCCTGTCCAAGATTGATGATCTCAGATAATGCCACCAATTTTGTAGCGGGTGCTCAACACTTGATGGAATTAAATAAGAGTGATGATGTACAGTCTTTGTTGACCAGCGAGGGTCTGTCTGGGAATTTATTACTCCCCGAGCCCCCTTTGGGAGGGAGGACTGTACGGTGCAACACAGAAAGAGAATTATTTGGAGGAATTCATGCAGTGTTGGTGGAGGCAGAGAATCTGGTAAACAATCGCCCTCTGTTATACATGAGTGACACTCCCGACGCGGAGATCCTGACTCCCTCTCACAATATGCGAACGATGGTTAGAAGCTGCACCTATCTATAGAGATAATCCCGGGGAAGTGATGAGGATTACAATAACGTGACTGTGTTGAGTGATAAGTTCAAGATGTTAAATTTAAAGGTAATTACTCATTGGTCCGATGTGTGGCGTAAAGAATATCTTCTTACACTACGTGAACAATTTATTATAGAAA
Source organism: Cherax quadricarinatus (assembly GCF_026875155.1). Classification (NCBI taxonomy): domain Eukaryota; kingdom Metazoa; phylum Arthropoda; class Malacostraca; order Decapoda; family Parastacidae; genus Cherax; species Cherax quadricarinatus. The sequence continues at coordinate 33,258,888 of NC_069429.1, forward strand.
TAGTAAATTATTATAGAATCCTCATGCAGGATCAATTGGGAAAGACTTTCCATAGATTTACAGTTAGAAGCTCTACACCATCTCTCAAAAGCAATTTTCTTTTCACGTGTTACTGGGAGGAGATCATAAGCCTCTTGGATAGCCTTCTTAACGGAATCATAATCCACATATTTCTCAAAGGTAACGTATGCCATACAACTTTGAGCTTTACCAGACAATGAAGTATGTAATAAGGTTGCCCAGTGTTGTCGGGGCCAGCTCATAGCAAAGTGCTTGATTCTCAAAGACTTCAAAATAAGTATCTAAATCTCTGTCATTAACCTTGGAACCATAGATGCAGCTTTTTGTATATTGAAAGAATCATTTGGGGATTCAGTACATCTTTCACTCACATTACCTTGTTGTTGTTGTCTTATATAGCAGAGCGTTTCCCTTTGAAAGTTTCCCTTCATTTAATTTATGCTGAGCCTCAATTTGGCAGTCTTTTAAAATAAATAGTCTCTCTAATTTCTCAAAGACTTTGAGAAATATGCCCGATGGTATCGAAAATGAGGGAATTGAACTGGCGGTACTGGATATTCCTTTGGACGTGCACTTGGTGAGGGACAGGTGACTTTAAATAGGAATTCCCTTTTCAGTCCCGGTCTAATGCCGAACAGCAGCTGCACCCTGCATACTTCATCTACTTTACTAGAGGCCAAAGGGGACTAATCTATCTGATTCAATTTCAAGATCAACTCTTTGAATTGTTCTTCTAATACTTCGAATCTCGATGGTAGCTTACTTGAGAAACTAACTTTCAGAGTCAGAATCCCCTGCTACTGATGGTTAGAGGCCCTGGAAACCCAATTTGTTTCAAATTATTCCCCTTACGGTATTGGCTGTGTAATATCTATGTATGGTACTCCATTTATGAGCTATCTGCCAGCATGTTTGAAGTTTCAAGGAGTCCAGCTTTGACAATGTTAAATCTTCAAATAATCTTTAATGTGCCCTTTCCATGATCAATATTTTGAAATTAACTAAAGATAAATTCCCAGTATATAACTTTAATATTGTTCTTTGATCAAATGTTTTTAGAACAACAGAGATCCAGACAGGCCCCCATTTGTTGCAAATAAGAAATTTTTTAAAGAACTTCAGAATTGGGGCCCTGTTACCATTTATTTCTTATGCAACAAGATTTTTGGATCTGAGTTATTTAAAGGTATTTTAGAGTCTAGGGGAAATATTTCAACTGGGAAACTCCACAAAAAAAATATTCAAATTTATTAAAGTATTTAAATACAATACTTTATCTTTTCTTTGAGTTAATGTAAACTTAATACTTTGTAAAATAAATTTACCATATACATTTAGTTCAAAATCATGGAAATGTCACATAAATAAGGAAGTTTACATTATTCTTCCTGTAATTAAGCCTTCATTAACATTTATGTCTTTGTCTTAAAAAGGACTAAACTCAAAATACAAAAGGTACAAGATTTAACAAGACCTTTGAATTTGGCCATAAAGTATCTCTATGGATTACTGAATTGACCAAGAATATAAATATCAAAAGAATCTTTCAGAGCAATGAGGAACAAAACTAAGTCAGCTCTAGAGTCCAATTCTCAAAACCATTCAAACTGTACACCGTAAGAGCCAATATACGATCAGTTGTCAGGGCTGAGCAGGGGCAGACGACTACTTGCCAGTCTGTTGACGCATTGTCAGGTTGGATCAGCTGACCCAACGTCAGCCAGCCGGACATAAACAATTGAACAATTCACCGGATGGTTCCAAGGGCTTAAACTCTATATACACAAGAAATCCTACCTAACAATATAATAAAATAATAGTGATAAAATAACAAAATAGTGATAATAACAAAATAGTGATAATAACAAAATAGTGTTAATTACCATGGTTGGGAAAAATTTGTGTGGGACTGCCTCCGAGTGAGTAGCCTACCCTGGCAAATCTGTTGACATCGAGCGCTGAGGTGGGTACCTCAGCCTCACAAGTGGGCTTATAGGACAGATTTTCACAAATGAGGTGATTGCAAGTAATCTCGCCTCATGCAACGTATAAAAGGATAAATTACTTGGTGTTGAAGCATATATCTGATCTTCAACTTCCTAAGCCTAGCTTTAGCCCATTGGACTTCCCCTCACAAACCACGTGCATCGGGGAGCAGTAATTCTGCAATAATTCAGTCGTAATTAGTGTCCTGACTGCACCTCAGAAATTCCTTATCCAAGTGGTAGGTATCCCTAGTTAACTAGGAGACTCAGACACTAGATTCAGACGGCTCTGAGACACTGGTACTTGACTGGACATGCTCTCTCTGTAGCACGCCGGGGCCCCACTGTTTTATAACTCAACACACAATCTCCAAGACACTGGCCAGAACCTACGGGAAGGAAAAGGGTGAAGATCTTGTCTTACTGTATGGGCTGATGGAGGAGTGTCATCTAAGGTACATCGAGGTGCCTCTACCAGATTTCCCAGGTCTCAAATGTGAAGACACGTGGGGGCCATCTGACTGTTCCGGCACGGTCTTGTCCAGTTGGTGTCTTCGTAAGAGAAGAGCGAGCTGGTCTCACTTCCAGACCCTAGTCTCTTTGTTCAAACTAAGGGCTGCCAGTTTCCCTAGCTAACTTGTCTAGTGTTTGCCTACTTTACTCGGCCTATTAATACCTAGTTAAGGTCTAGGGTCTTACCTTTATCATTTTACTGATGACTTAGAAACCTAATTTTAGTGTACTACAGTAAAACTACCTACTCTTCCCTGAAGAGTAAATCTATTAAATTAAATAAACGTACCAACAACCGCAACCACGAGAATGCCTTGTTTGGACGCAGGGTTTAAGGGTCCGCCGGCTCAGCCAACAGACGGCCATGCTGGATCTGAGCTGTGGAAACTTATTTGGACCAAATTAATTTCCACATCCCGCCGGCAAAGGTAGGCGCTAAGTCTAAAACAAGTTCACCTTCCTGCCAACCCCACGGCGGACCCTGGACACTGAGTGCCGTTCCGGCCATCCTCATCGAGCGACTACGCGTCTAACTTCAACGTCCAGTTTCCTGTGTGACCTGCTGGGGGTGATTAAACTTGTGGTTACGGTGGTCTTTGCACCTTTGCTTTAACTTTATGTAGTTCGTATGTCTAGCCTTGATGAGTGGCTCTGTTACTTTCCCACCCAGTGGCCCAAATGCCTGGTAGCTTTTTCCTCCCACTGTACGAGGTTCCTGGATTTAAGGCATCTATCTCCCTCTTTACGTACCCTGTAAAAAGTGTTTTCCAAGGTGGCAGAGGTGTTTCGTCAATCCCTACCTGGTTTCAGTCCCCTGGTGGTTCATCGTGTAGACTGGTATCATTATCACTACTCCCCCAGCTATCCTGGGGACAAGCTTCTCCTCTATCTGGGCGTGGCAGGGAATTCGGGGTGGAATCCTGCCGCCTATGATGTATCCTCTGGGGATCTGTTATAAACCAATTCCTTCCTTAAAACGTCGTCGTGTAGACAGGAAGTCTCTATATGATTGGCTACCACCAGGATACCTACATTTCGGACTGTTGGCAGTGGTAATTCCCTGGTCTTCTTGCTTCACATCAAGGGTCTTTCAATCGCGTAGCTGCTGCGCAAGACCTCTCGCTGTAAATTTGCCCTGGTAATGTCTCTCTAACCCACCAAAGCTGTAATGTCTCTGCGATGTCCACCTAAATTTGACTGTGACATCCACACATCATAAGATTTGGGTGGGACCTGACTTACAGCCCCTCCCAACATTCATACTCACTTTCTTCGTGGCCCTTCAAAATTCTAATTTAGCACACAACTTCTCTGTTATTCAAGGATACTTGTTGCTCCTAGGTCAAAGAATAACGGGTTGCTTCGGGACCTGTGCTAATTCACAACCTTTGCCATGACTGTAGGGTAGGGCAGCACTCGGATTCTCACTCGGATTAGAAACTTCACTCCCACTAATCACGCGGGCTCCATTTCAAGGCTCGGACTAACTTCTATCTCTACCTGAGAGATATCCCTACTAGCTTGGGGTCCCTTAAATTATTGGGACATAGTGCAATATGGTGCTTTACTTTCCAAAACAGACACGGACACCTCCCCCCCCCACAACTGAGCTAGGTGTAACATTCTCTAGCAAAGTGTTCCCCAACACTTGAAGCAGATGTCTCAACTCCCTTAGTCTCTGGTGCCTACTGCTCAGTGATTATATACTACGAGCAAACTCGTGCTAGAGGTTTTCTTTGCTTCACTGAACATGCATATTTCTGGCATAGCATGAGTGCCTCTGAGGTTCTGCTTAGAGGTTCTTTTACCTTATGACACCTCTTTACCATAGTACCAATCCAACGTTAGTCGTACGAGCTTTTTTAGACTGATCTCATGAGATCTTTTGAGTGGGACTGTCTGGGTTTTTATGTGCGCATGGTGGTGAGCGTCTCTCACACCTATACTCAAACTGAGAAACGAGATCTCCCAACCCTTCAACGATCTGTTTGTATTGTGAAACCTCATTCATCTGATATTTTAAGTGTACACTCATGCACCTGTCAGTGCTAGCCAGTTTCTCGAAATCACCTGGACTGATGAACCATTCGACTTACCCCAATCATGTAAATCTTTATAAGACTATTCGTCAAACTCTAAACTTCGATTCGGAACTTCTCTAAGCTCTGTCATAATGGACGACAAGCCTCTAGATCCAACAAGATAAAGTATAGCCCTTACCTTTATCTCCTCAGTGTTGCCAAAAGCATCGTTTAATTGGTCTTTGGATGTTGGGTAATTGGTTGTCGCGGTGGTTTGGTAATGCCGGACCAAGTCAAGGCTTTCCCCCTTGAGCTTGTGAAGTAAATAGTGTAACTTGACGGCATCTGACCAATCAGCTCTGTCATCTCATCTGGGCTTTTAAAATGATCCAGAAGCAATGTACTTGTTAAGGTTTCCGTCAACGTTGGTAAATTCAAAACTGGGGCAATCTGGGAAACATTAACAGGCCGTGCTGGTTGTTCATGTTCTGAAACATTTGCTGCCCCTGATGTACCAGCCTTCAAAGTCTTTATTAACTGCCTGCAGAGTCTCAACTCTGCTTTACACTCTGCCCTTCGTTTTTTGCCGTCATAGTCCGGCCGTGCTACTTGACTGTTAAATGCAGCCTCATCCTGTAGTATAGGCCTTGTCTCATAGAGGAAAAATGAGTCTCAAAGGCCTCCAGTCTTTGCTCCAAAGGTCTTCAGGCAAACTCTCTAGTTCCTCCAGTCTACGTCTGGGATCTTGCCTGACCGTACGACACTCCTAAAATGCTTTGCTCAGGCCCCCTTATAGGCCCCCTAGCCCGTTTTAAATTGACTTAGAGCGGGGGGAAGCGGGTACCGCATTTCCCCTCCATAGTTGCAGTTTAGTTAATCAGGTACTTTTTGTACTTCAATTAGCCCACCTCACAGCACGAACGGTATTAGGCAAGAATGAAGGGAAGTCTTAAGGCTTCCAACAGGCTTAACAATTCCTTTGTTATTTTGACTCTATATAAATCAAAAATGTACACTGTTAGCTCTCAAACCCCAATCAAAAATGTGTATCGATGTGAAAAAGCTTAATCTAGCATTTAAACTGTACAAGGGCCAGCAAATAATTACAGGACTTAACCTAGTCTCAGGTACAATTCACAAACCCCCACATTAACATGAATCGAAGACAATGAAAATCACAAAAAAAGTGCAGTATACAAATTAAAATCACTTGGTTAACACAAGTAAATTCAACAATTCAACTTGTGAAACAGTAAATAAATAATGTATGTAAACGTTTGGCCTGTGCCCAGTTTACTCTGTCTAGCGTGGATGGTTGGAAAAGGGTTTAAATCCTAACCTAGTAGTGGCTATAACTTAAACCTGGCTTTATAACTCCCTGTAAATAATAACTAGGTTAAATCTGTCCTAGTACTATAACCTTTGTAAAATTTGCACAAGCCTAGCCTAACTGTGGCTACCTTGCAAATCCACTGTAAGTAATCAACACACAAGTCTCCTACTCTGGATTACTTGTAGTCACTGTAAATAATTAAATTCAAAGCTTCTAAGCCTACCTGGCCTGCCTGTAAATTACTGCAAATAACAACCTCTGTGTAAGCACTTAGCCTAGCCTTGTGTAACTTTGACCTAGGTGGGGAACTTAACCTAACCCGTAAAACTGGTTCCTAACTTGGCCTAGCTATGATAGGCTTAAAACCTAACTCTGTAAAACTGGTTTCCCAACTGTGGCCTAGTATGAAAGCTTAACCTAACTCTGTAAAACTGGTTCCTAATGTGGCCTAGCTATGATAGCTTAACCTAGCAATTCCACATCCGGTTTCGAAGGACCACTTTTGTGAAAATTTGTGTGGACTGCCTCCAAGTGAGTCGCCTACCCTGGCAAACTCTGTTGGGCACCCAGCTCTGAAAGGGGGGTACCCAGCCTCACAAGTGGCTTATAGGACAGATTTTCACAAATGATTGGTATTGCAAGAAATCTCGCCTGCATGCACGTATAAAGGAAAAACTTACTTGGTGTTGCAGCATATACCCTGATCTTCAATTTCCCAAAGCCTAGCTTTACCCCCTTTGGATTTTCCCCTCAGAAACCAGTGAAAAACCGGGGCATTAATTTCCCTGAAATATTCATCGTAATTAGTGTCCTGCCGACTCAAAATTCCTTACCCCTAGAGGGTATGTATCCCAATATAACTATGCAGACTCAGCACTAGCTTCAGACAGCTCTGAGACACTGGTACTTACGGGGCATGTTTTTTGTAGCACGCCGGGCCCACAGTTAAAAACTCAACCCAAAATCCCCAAGACACTGGCCGAACCGGGGAAAAGGTGAAGTTTTTCTTACTGTATGGGCTGAGGAGGGGGTCACTACGGTACATCGAGGTGCCTCTACCAGATTTCCCCAGGTTTCAATGGAAGACCGTGGGGGCCCGTCGCTGTTCATGGCCGTCTTGTCCAGTTTGTCGTCGTAAGAAGAGCGGTGGTTCCCTTCCCGACCCCCGTCTCTTTGTTCAAATAGGGCTGCCCGTTCTCCCCAGCTAACTTATCCCGGTTTGCCTACATTTTCGGCCTATTACTACCTTGTTAAGGTCTTAGGGGCTCTTTTCATTTTCTTTCAGATGCTTAGTAAACCTAATTTTATTTTATACCCGTAAAAAAATACCCACTCCTTCCCCGAAGAGAAATTTAAATTAAAAAGCTTACCAAAAAACCCCCAACCCGAGAATGCCTTGTTTGGGAGGTTTAAGGCCGCCCGGCTCAGCCACCCGAGGCCATGCTGGATCTGAGCTGTGGAACTATTTGGCCAAAAAAAAATTTTCCCCAAAGGTATTTCTCAATTTTTTAAAAAAGATAAAAATAACGCCGAAAGTTTTTATTTTAGCTATAAACGGGGACTTTCACGCTTAATATTAAGTGATGAACATATTCCTTACAAAAGTTAAAAAACAAGGATGACCAATTTCGAAGATATTAAAAAAGTGTACCATACATAGAGCACTATCTCAAACATAAAAACCCTCCATCAAATTCTCCTACCAACCTAAACAGGATTCACGCCCTAACCAAGAAACAAACTCTTTTTGATGTACCCCTGCCTATCACATTGTGAAACTCTGTGGTTAAAAATTTTTGCAAAAAAAAACAGACAAGTTGGGTTTTGAAAACCGTAAGGAAAAACTATGACATATTTATTAGAAAACGTTTCGGTCCTGGGACTTGTCACTTCTAACATAAAGAGATAAAAAACATTTTATATTAAGGCGGAGATGAGGTGTGATTTAGCTGGGGACCCGAAGAATGTCATGCTTTTGGGGGGGGAAG
>NC_069429.1:33267248-33283829 GCF_026875155.1 Cherax quadricarinatus
CCAGTTAACTTGGTTCTCTTGATCAGTGTTGTTGGGGAAATCTAACCTGACGCTTTGGAGGGTGTGCGCCCACTGTATTGCTTTCAGCAAGCTTTCTCTGGAAGCCTCGTTCTTTTTTCGACCCTGTTTACTAAAATATGTTTCAATCTCCCTTCACCATCATCTACGTCAGGGGTTTCCCCAAACTTTTTTCAGCTTGTTACGAAATTTAACATGCCACATAAAGCATGTTACCCCTTTCACAAAATGTTGTTATTATTGATTATATATGGCTAAACGTAAACGTATACAGCCTCACATACTCTACTAATCCTAGTAAAACCATTAAAAAACGTAAGAACCACACATACATTATATAAAATTAATAATAGCTAAAAAATTCACAGTAACGTGGGTAAATACTAATTTATATACTGCACAGGGCAGTACACATACATACCAGCTTATGTCTACCTCGGCTGATGCTCACAGAAAAACTGACAGTGTGAAATAGAGGCAGCCTCAGGAAGTGAGGTGACGCGTACTGGACAGGTCGATCTGGGCTACTGAGTGACTTTGTCCTGAAGCATATTGTCAAAATACTTTTGGGTTTTTCCCACACATTAGCTATATATTTCTTCTTTTCTAATACTGTATATTAGTTTTTGATGTTTATTGTTATTTGGTTTAACTTTATTACTTACTTATAATAGGTTTACTTTACAACTTATATACTAAGACAAAGTTAACAATAATCCTCATACCGGGTACCGCATTGTTTTCTTGATTTTCAGAATTCTTAACTTTTTCTGTCACCCTCCATTACCCCCCAAAAATGGTTAAATTACCCCCAGGGGGTAATTTACCCAGAGTTTGGGAACCACTGATCTACGTCAACACCATCAGCTATACTCATAGCTGACAGGAGTTTCCACGGGGCTAAAGGATACCGGTGAATAGAAGGGACAAGGAAGGGATATTTACCTCGCTAGACACAGGCAATATGGGTGTAGTGGCCTGCGGGTCGCAGTGCGATTTTCAAGGTCATTCACGGGGCCACAGTCGTCTCGAGATTTAAACCAATATTGCACTACTCGTTAATTACTCCAAACCCGCAGCACTTAACACAGCTAGCACACGTGTCTAGGAATGACAGAAAAATTTTTCACTCTGTGGACAAATAAATCAGCACAAACTTAATATGTTTATAGATGAACCTCTGGCTTGTTACAGTTAAAAAGCTGCCCTCAAAGGAATTACCAGGTACTAGCCTTTCAAAACGGAAAACTAATTTCCGTGTTTCACTAGGTATGTCACAACTCACACACAAGGTTCTAACAACACCGAAGGTACGGCCGGAACACTGTAGAACGTTTCACAAAGGCATTCTGGGATTCAGAAGAGATGTAACTGCAGTGTAACTTGACCTTGGAAAAGCTGGGCTTGGAGTGCCTGTTTAGCCTGGATCGGTTAAACTTCCCCTTATCCATATGTAGATAATGGCGACGGCTAAGGGATACCGGTGAATAGAAAAGTCGAGGAAGGGACATTCACCTCACTGGACACACGCAGTATGGGTGTAAGTGGCATGCGAGTCTTATAGTGCCATTTTCAAGGTAAACCCAGCAGCCAGACATTCCTCACTCATTTAACCCTACGTAGATACTGATGGTAGCACAATTGTCCTAAGTCAGTGAAATCCACTCGGCAAATATTTACAACAAATCTGCAGCACTTAACACTTCTGGCACAAACTTAAAAACAAATTTGCAGCAATAAACACTTCTAGCACAAACTTACTATGTTATAGGTGAACCTCTGGCATGTCCCACTTAAAAAAGTCAGTACTGCAAAGCTCGTTAAATTGTTCCTTTAAATAAGCCACTACAGGAACACTGGTATGCCAGCAGCACTGTAGAATGTATACGTATACCTGCTGGGCCTTAGGCCAGCTGTAAAATGCAGGCTACCTTTGTTTGTTCTGGCTAGCTTGGAATGCTGCTTCAAGCCTGCTTGAATGTGCTTGCTAAGGGCCCCTGTCAACCACTTGGATATTTTTCTTGTAGCAGGCAGGTAGGCACACAGGAGAACTTATTCGTAAGGTGAGTGGAGTGCGGCACAGAGGAAATGACACGGGCACTCAAGCATTTATGTGGTCTGGCAAAAACCGCCTCTTGACCATAAGTAAATAGAGGCGAATGGCTGAGTTCCAAATCGAGGAAGGAGGGGAGAGAGGCGAGGGGGAGTGAAGGGGTAGCCTCCTACAGCCACTTCAAATCAAGATGTTTGTGTTTCACTAGTATATCACTAGTCACAGTTCACACATAAGAGTTCCAGCAGCAATTCAGCTGCGCTCCAACGATATTTGTTGCATGATGAGTTAATCAGTCGGGTGAGATAAGCAGTTTGATATAAAAGCCTAGGACTCACTCAACACCACGTCCTCTCCCCTCAACCACTCAGGCCTAACCCCAAAACCTACAGATCAGCCTTGTTTGGCTTTCGTTTTAGAGAGGGCTACGCTAAGTACAAAGCAAGGCGAAGGTATAAGGAGACATCCTACCACACCTTTAACAGGGAAATTGCACTGCAAGCCTGTAGGGATATGGGTGGGTGTTTCAAAAGTGGGCCATTGCAAAGGGAGGGAACTAAAAGGAAAGTTAGCATCAGTTAGGGGAGGCTCCAAACCTGGGGTCCCTGGTCAAGGACAGACAAGGTCATCTGCCTGATGGAACTTATTCCACCTCTAAACGACAGGAATGGGACCACCTCTTCAGTAGTCAAGAGAAGGCGGACCTCTTTGCTGAGCACTTTTGCTACCAAAGCAAGTTCCTGATCCAGCAAGGACCCCCTTGGCTACTGCAAGAACTGTGTCAAAACTGTCAGTGGTGACATAAGGCAAGGAGGTGCATTTCCTTTAAAATTCCTTGACCAGAAAAGGCTGTGGCCCAGACAAATTGAGCCCAAGATTTTGAGAAAATGTGAACCAGTAGCAGCACCTCAAACTCCTCTTTCCCACTGCCTAGAACAGTGTAAATGGCCTCTCTATGGAAAGAGGCAAATGTTTGTCCCTGTTCACAAAAAGAGAGCAGAGCAGAAATCACACTACAGACCATGTCACTCCCTGTTTAATCACTGGTATGATCCTTGAAGACAATTAATCTCAAGACAAAAGACAGAGTTTTTGACTACCACTCACTACTTTGGGGATCGTCAATACGGCTTCAGGAAAGGTTACTCAGCTGCTGATCTGTTGTTAAACCTCTCCACTAAGTGGCACCAGTCACTGGATGAATCCAAAGTCAGCTGTGTGGTAGCAAATGGACATTGCTGGCGCTTTCGACCGGGTGTGGCACCAGGGCCTCTTAGCAAAACTTCAAGCACTGGGAATTGCAGGCTCTACGCTATGTCTCCTCAGTGATTTCCTTCATGGTAGATCTCTAAGTGTAGTTCTCAATGGAACGGAATCAGCAAGACATCCTATTGGGGCAAGTGTTCCACAAGGAAGCGTGCTGGGTCCATTGTTATGGAATGTCTACTTCAACGACCTTCTTCATCTCATCCCAGAATCACATGCATATGCAGACGACTGTACACTGACATTCACTTATCCAAGAGAAGAAATGCCAGCTGCTCTAAGCTACATCAATCACCAGCTGAGAGCTATATCAGCTTGGGGAAATAGATGGCAAGTAACATTTGCACCTGAGAAAACGCAAATGATGATCGTCTCTAGGCACCATGATGGTAATGCTGGTGCAGTAGTAAGGATGAATGGGAGGATGTTGGCACCTGGAGAAGAAGTTGATATCCTTGGGGTGAAATTTGACTCCAAACTAACCATGAAGAACCATGTTGTAAATCTTGCAAACAAGGCAGCCAGGAAGCTTACAGCACTTCGCCGTATCTCCCATCTGCTTGACAGTAGGGGTTGCAAGATCCTGTACGAGGCACAAGTACGCTCGCACCTCGAGTATGCTCCACTTTCTTGGTTTGCCTGCCCCCCCCCTCTCATCTGCGACTGCTTGACAGAGTAGAGAACAGAGCAAGACGTCTCATCTCTCGCCTGGACCCATCCTGGATAGATCTGTCATTTCAGCAGAGCCTTCAACATAGGAGGGATGTGGGTGGCCTTACTGTTATGTACAAGGCCAATATTGTCAAAATACCACACTTGGATCCACTTCGAGGACAGCGTGAAACAAGCTTTTATGCCACAAGACGGGCAGAAAGCAGCAACTTCACTCTGGCTGTACCCTTCTCCAGAACATCACTCCATCTGAGATCATACATACCCAGGATGACTCGAGTATGGAACACATTCGTACAGCATAATGATGTCAACGAGATAAAGTCAGTTGATCAAATGAAAATGCTGGCCCACAGATGGCTCCAACTTCATCCTGTTTCCTACTTGTATGTCTCATAACAATAAAAATGCTTTCAAATGAGCTGATGTAGGTTTAAAAAAGCTCTTAGTTTCCCAAATAAATTTAAAGGAATCCTTAACCTGAAAATACTGTAATAAAGCAGGGATCCTTAACCTTGTCAAACCCTGTGAAAAAAAAAAAAAAAAAAAAAGGAGAAGCAATAGCACGAGGAGGGAGGGGAGTGAAAGAGTTGAGGGAAAAGGGAAAAAAGAAAAGGAAAGTTTGAAAAGGGGGAGGGGACGGATTAAAAGGGGAGAGACAAAAGAAGGGGAGAAGAGGGTAGGTGGGAAAAGGAAAATTAAAAAAAAAAACAAAAGTGAAAAAAAGGAAGGTGAGGAGGGACAGCGGTAAGAGAACAAGGGGGGGCAGGGAAGGAAGGAATAATGGGGGGGAGGAGAGCCAAGGGAGGGTCAGAAAAATGAAAAATTTAGAGGAATTGAAAAAGCAAACACCCAAAAGGTTTTTTGTTGGCACCTTTGCGCCTGTTTTTTTGGCCTTTAAAATTTTTGGAGAGAAAAAATACATCAGAAAAAAAAATGCTGAAACAACTAAAGAATTGTTTAAATTTTTGGGGTTTGAAAATGGTGGCGATGGTGATAGGGGATGATTGTTTTGTTTGGTGTTTATGGAGGGGGACCGATGATTGAAGACAAATTGTGATGTCAGGGTTTTTGCTTATTTTTTTGATGGTAAATAAGTGATGGTAATGATGCAGTGATTTTTTGGCAATGAAAAAAAATTTTAAGTATGTAAAAGGGTTTTGGGAAAGGGAGGGGAAATTAGGGTGAAAATATTATTTAAAATTTAAAGTCCCTCCCTGTACAAGGAGGGACTAAAATTTCCCAATTATGGGTCCCCCCCCTTTTTCACCCTCAAAAATTTCCACAAAAAGCCCGTGGGCTTCTTTGTAACCTTGCAAAAAGATTCCCTTATTGTTTTCTAAAAACACCGACGTTTTCCACAGAGATGGGATGACCCAAAAAAATACGGGGGGAAAACCATTCCCCGTCATTCATTAAATTTTGTTTGTTTACCAGGGCTTTAAAAACCACCTTTGAGATGTCATTGAAATTTTAAAAAGTGAAAGCTCGTATTTCCGCCACACCCCCTAAATTTTCCCAAACCCTTAGTTTTCCTTTTTTTTCCCACTCCTAACACAAGTGGGTAGAGATTGGAAAACTTATGCAACTTGGGGAATCTTTTTTAAAAATAAAACTTTTAAACCACAAAAGGTTTTCTTCACCCCAATAAAAAAAGAGTGGATTTAAGAAGGGGATTTTATTTTGGGAGGTAATCATCTTTTTAGCCTACCAAAATGATAGACTGAACACAAAGCGGGGCTTTTGCCCCGTTTTTTTTCAGCAGTTTGTGAGATGACCCCTGTGTCCATGCCCCTCCCACATGTGCAAATCGGGGTATAAAAACCAAATTAAGAACAAAGAATGGGGGAAAACACGGGCGTTTTCCAACTGGCACATACAAGGCAGGCCCTTATAAAAACCCAAACCACTCCCCAAAAACTCCCCAAAAATTTTTAAAACCAAAGCCCCCCAAAAATTTTTACCCCTTCCCCACGAACCCTTTAAAAACCCAGCCCCCCCCCACTCACAAAATTGCCCCAATCTTTTTTAAAAACCATTTAAAGGTTCTAGTCTCTATCCCCTACTGGGAAAAGATTTTTCCACCATTCCCCAACTCGAAAACCTGTTTTAAACCATGCCCTTTTCAAAAAAGTATTTTTTCTAACAAAAAACCCTTTGTTTCTGGTTTTTTTACCTTTTCGTTTAACCCTCGTCAACCACTTAAAAATTTTTTCCCAAAGATACCCTTCCCCCACTTACAAACTCTCCAGAGAGTAAGTTTCAAAAATAAAAATTTTATTTTCATATGAGAGATTCCTTAAAACATTTAAATCTTTTTTAGTCATTTTCTCTGAAAGGCCCTCCTTTGAGTTCATATTATCCTTATAAGGGGGGACCAAAACTGAGCGGCATATTTTTTTACCCGAGTCTCAGCCCTTAAAGGGCCCACAAGCTCCCTCAACAAAACCCCCCATGTAAAAACTCTCAAAGCAGTTCATTTGTCCCATGGGTTTGGGATTTCCCAAACGAATACCCCGGGGCACTTGCAAAGAGTAATTCAATTTTTCCACCATAAACACATCTACCCGAAGACCTCATACAAAAACGCAGCCCCAACCTCTAACTGCCCAGCAGGAGCCCAAAACCATTCCCTGGGGATTTTTTCCCCCAAAAAAAATTTGTAGGCAAAAACGGGGCAGAACTTGCAGTCCTCCTGAAGGGTTCATCGAAGTGCCTGTAACAGAGACGATTTAAGGTACCCCTTGGTGCCTCCACAGGGGGATTTCCCAGGGGGTTTTTTAAAGAACTGGGATGGGGGGACAACACGTTCCACCGAACCAGCCTCAGAAAAGGGGGGGGGGGGGGAGGGGGGGGGGGGGCTTGAAGATTTCCTAATCGTAAACCGACACAAAAGAACCTAATTTGGAAATCAAAAAATTTTCTAAAACTTGCATACATTGAACTCGAGCAGGCAAACCCCACTCCCAAACCCAACAACACAGAAGTCAAAATGTTCTCATGGGTCTACCCGTCCTACCCCAAACATGGCATTTTTTAGGTCACAAATTTTTTCAAAACTTTTTTTTACGAGATTTGACCCAAAAACCAAAGGCCCTTGCTTGATACAAACCTTTAAACTTTTTGAATATAAATTGGATGGTTTTAAAAACTCCCCACATGAATAAACTGAGCATTAAGGTTTTTGGGCCCCCTTCTAAAAAACTATACTTGTGCTTCTTTAATCTAAGTTCAAGACTTTTAAAAATTTGAACCCTAATAAAAATTTTTTTAAACCTTTTTAAGGGTTCTTGAAAACACACCCGATTGATTTTGGGGGGAATTTTTTAACGAAAGTTTTTTTATGCCCTCAAATTTTCAAAAGCAATTTTGAGATAGAAAACAGACGTATCTTTTTTTTGCTTTCAAAAAGTGAAAGGGGAAAACCCCATAAAGTAAAGACTGGTTTCATTGATAGTTGTTGTTGTTGTAAAATTTTTTGAAAGAAAACCCGGGGAGTATAAAAAACTATCACATTCACACAAAAATTTTAGGGTTCCTAAAAAGGGAAACAATTTTATTGGCGGCCCGCACTTTCTGTTTATCAAATTTGGGTAAGTTATTTGAGAGAAAATTTCAAAAATTTTGCAAGAAAGAAATGGATGGGCAGATTGCATTTTTCCCCGCATTTAAAAAGTTTTTTATATGGGTTCCCCAAAAAAATAATTATTTTGGGAAAAAAAAAAAATATTGATGGATTTTAAAATAAAAAAATTTAAAAAATGGGTTTAAAAAAATTTTTGGGGGGGGCAGCGAAATCCCTTTTTGATAATTTTTTGGGCCAAAAAAAATTTATTTTTTGACATGAATTTTTTGCAGCAATTTTAAACCAAAACACATAGTGACTTTTTTTTAAAAGACAAAAAAAAATAAAAGTTTCCCTATTCTATAGGGCCCTAAAAAAACTCCTTTTTCTAAAATTTTTGGTAAGATTATATTGATCAAGGTTTTTGGGGCCCTTGAAAAAATAAGGTCTAGATAATCTGGGACTAAAACCCTTTTTAGCAAAAAGTCCCAAAAGAATTTCATAATTTTAAAAAAGTTGAATTTTATTATTTTTTTAAAATTTTTTTTTTTTTTTTGGGGGGGGAGGGAAACAAAATCACTAAAAAAAAGCGGGAAAAAATATCGCAAATCGCCATTTTTTGTTAAAAAGAACCCTCATTACTCAATAAATGTCCCAAAAAACGTTTAACCCCCTTTTTAAAAACTTTTCCCCCCTTTAAAAAGGAAAATATTGTTCCCAAAATTTTTTTTTCCTAAGTTTTTACAATATTATTTTTCCCGTAAAAAAATTTTGGTTTATGGCGCGCCACATTTCCCCCAATTGCTCACCTCAATACATGTTGACAGCCCCAGGGGACTGAAATTCTTGTCTCTTCCCCCAAATTTTAATGGAAAATTTCCCCAGAGAAGTTACAAAGTGGAAATTTTTGAATGAAAAAAAACTTAAAAAAACGTAATTTTTTAGGGGATAAAAAACACGAAAATTTCCACCCTGTCTTTTTGATGACAGCAGAACAAAAACAAAAAAAAACAATTTTTTTAAATCATTTCTTAGAAAAATCCCTAGAAAAAATAATTACATCAACGTGCTGTTTAGAATTTAAAGACAAATTTTTTGTAGGGAAAAAAATTTTTTTTTTAATTTTTTAAAAATTTCCCTTTTTTTTCATCCCCAAAAAAAACCCCACCTCCTTTAAGAGGAAAATGATACAGTTTTAAAAGGAAAAAAAAGCTAATAGTGATTCTAATTATATAAATGATTTACCAAAAAAGGAATAAGAAATGAACAAATATGTTTCCAGAGGCTACAAAAATGTAAGATTAATGTGACCAAATCAATTTTAAAAAACCCTTTTAACAAGGGTTGGGTACTTTGAACATGGATTTGTCAGTTTAAAAATTTGGAGAGGAGAGTTAAAAATGGAAAAGTTAGAGGTATTGGGAAGATGGAAGGAAAATTTTTTAGGAATTGTTAAATGTTATGAAGGGTAGGGAAGCTGTGATTTCGTGTTTAGGGCAAGGGAATAACATTTGTAGGAGTTAAGGAAGGGGCCAGTTGTTTGAGTGTGGGGGGAAATTGTGAGGCAGTAAGGTAAAATGAAAGGGGGGTGAAAAGGGAGCCGGGATTTTGGGATAAAAATTTGAAAAATTTAAAAGGGAAAGGGGGGGATATATTTTTGGAGAGTTTGGTGCAATTAAATTTTAAAAAATGTATGGAAAGGGGAAAAGGGACCAAAGGGTTGGCAGAGAGCTGCTTTGTTTTCCCTTTTTATAAAGGCAAAGGGGGATAAAAAGGGGTGCAAAAAAATTTTAGGGGGTTTAAAACTGTTTAGTTTACCGGAAAAGTTATGGTTTTGAGTTATAATTTAAAAAATTTAAAAGTTTAAACGGAGAAAAGGATAGCAGAAAGAACAAGGGGCTTTTGGAAAGGTAGGGGGTGTGTGGACCAGGTTTTTTACCCGTGAAAAATAAAAGTGAACAGTAAATTTTGATAAGGGGTAAAAAGGTCTTTGTGGGCATTTTGGGTTTTGGGAAAAAGGGGGATGAAAGGGGGGGATAGGGGGGCAATGTGGCAGAAGTTTTCAAGTGTAAGGTGTAGGAGGAAAGGTTTTCTGAAAGCCGTGAAAAATTTTTTTCGAGGATGTGAGGTCAAATTTGAGTAAAGAGGAAAGGGGAAATTTTTTTTCCCCGTAAAAAATAGGGCCCTTTGACAAAGGGTGTGTGATGTCCCGTTGGGTTTTTTTAAAAATATTTTTAGATGGGGTTGTAAGGAAATAAAACGAGGGCTTGGGAAGAAAGGGGGAGTTAAAAGATAAAGAAACACACACAAAGTGGGGGTTGTCACAGCTGCTCTTTTCTGAGAAAACTGGCCTTTTGGGGGAAATTTTAAAAGAAGGGTTTCAGAGAATTTGGGGGAAGAATTTGGAAAGGGGGGTGCAAAAGAAAAAAAATTTAAAATTTAATTTCAGGAAAAAAGGGAAAATTTTTGAGGGGTAAAAAAAGATTAGGGGATGAAAAAATGAATTCAGATTTGGGGGGAGAGAGAAAGGGGGGAGGGTGAACCCTAATTTAATATTTTTGGGAAATGGGCGTGTCAGCCGTGGGTTTTAAAGAAAGATGAGGTTTAATCATAGAATTGATGAGGGGGAAAAAGAAATGAGTGGGGGCACTTAGGAGTTCCTTTTGGGACGAGAACTTTTTTCCCCCGGAGGCAAGAGGGGAATGTAAGGGAGGATAGTTTTACCAAAAGTTTTTTATGGGTGTGAAACGTGGGTGATTAATTTTTAGCGAGGGAAAGGCCCGGAGGCAGGGAGAAGTCAAATTTTGAGGGCAAGTGGGTGTGAATAAAAGAACAGAGGGAAATTTGTATTTTTGGGAAATTAGGAGGGGGTGCGGGATTACCAAAACGTTGTCCAGAGGGCTTTAGGAAAGGGGGGTTGAGGTGGTTCGGACATGTAGAGAGAATGGGCGAAACCCGGAAAAGACTTCAAGAGTGGATCAGTCGTATTGGGAAAGGGAAGGGGGGGTAGGGGGCGGCCTAGGGAAGGGTTTTGGGGGAGGGGTTTGGGAAAGGAGGTTTTTTGTGCGGGGGCTTTTTCTTCCAGCAGGTGCTGAGCGGTTTTTATAGGAGGAATGGAGACAAAGGTTTTTAATTTCGGGGTGTTGGAGGTGAGAAAGTAAATTTTGAAGGGATTCAGGGAAACCGGGAGGCCGGGCTTTATCCCGGAGATGGGAATACGGCCCCGCACTCTGAAGGAGGGGGTTAATGTTGCAGTTTTAAAAAATGAGTGTAAAGCACCCTTCTGGCAAAACAGTGGGGAGTGAAGGGTGAAAATTTTCTTTTTCGGGCCCCCCTGCCTTGGTGGGAATCGGCCGGGGTGATAATAAAATAAAAAAAAAAAATCCCGAAAAAGAAATGGCAGGAAAGTGAAAGGAAGCCACCAGAAGATATAGCCTGAAATGCTAAAGGCAGGATGTATGAGATAGAGAAAAGGAATTTGGGAGTTATATCCGTGTTTGCATTTATTCCACACTGTGTCAAACTATGCAATGGTTTTCAAATATATGGAGGCAAAATGTTAAGTTGAACATAATTTATATTAGACCAAAAATTGTAATATGAGCGAATGTCTGTTCAGCACTCTTAGGAGAAATACACAAATAAGTTAAAAAAAAAAAACGTTTTAAAGAAGGATTACATTAATGGCTGTCAAATTTCAAGCAGTATGAACTATGATAACGAATTTAAAAACATTAAAGAGTTCCAATGTTGATTGATAAGGGTCGAAGAGGAAACATGATACCAATTTACAAGATCTTGTAAATATTTGTTAAAGAAGTTTTCCTTGTTGCTGCCAAAAAGGATAACCGCTGCAATGTGCTAAAAGCGGAAAGCAAAATTTTCCTGTGAAAATTAAAAAAAAAAATACACTTATATGAATTTAAGAACAGATTATGTAGGGAAAACGACGTGCATAGCTCTGCTCCTGCAGTTTCAAGCACACTGTGAACAACTTATATCGTGATGCTTTGGCACCATAAGTAAAGCGTTGTTCGAACTTTTCGTGTCACTAGGACCGGTGCTAGAGCGATTCGGCAGTAATAGCGAGTGGACAACGTTCAAAAGTCATCTCACAAAGTAAGACGAGGTAACCCCATAAGACAGTGGATTGACGGTGACTCAAGAGTTTCTTTTCGATGTAGCAGTAGTTGGTGTGGCGTTTAGACCTGGCGGGTTATTGGGTGTTGTCTAGGAGGTAACTGCTTTATACCAGTTAATATTGTGGACATGAGTAATATCTAAAATTTATGAAATTAAATTGGCAATAACATGCAGAGTGAAAAGTTAATATTGCTTGTCAACAGTTTGGTGAAGAGTGGTAATAAGTGTAGGCGTTCATCTACAATGAATAGCGTTCATAATTTTTAGTTCTCAGGAATGACTGTATGGAATCTAGCTTTCTGAAATGTTACTTTCCCCCCCAGGGCGTTATTTTATGCTCACTTAATTGTAGTGCAATATGGTTCTGTCATCTTATTTATAGTGTGTGTGCCTTTTAGCTGCCTGTGAGTGTTCACTCCATCATTCCTTTGTGAACGAGGTAACAGGTTAGGATGACTGGCTGCGACCCCCGCAATAGAGTAAAACTGTAGGTGAATGTTTTTCTTGCTACAATAGGCAGTGTGTAAATGGTATTCCATAGGTGTTTCACAACTCCAAAATGCATATGAGGACAGACACAACAGTGTGTAAAAACAATCATAGAAATAAATTGCAATCAAGACACAAAATGAAGATTCATAGCCAGAAGTAGGGCTCTAAACACAGAGCACTCACGCTTCTACTGTATGTACTCAGATCCTCAGACAGCACTTCTACACACCACCACACACACCAACACACAAAAACACACACACACACATACACACACACACCACACACACACACACACACACACACACACACACACCACACACACACACATCACCAACACACCCACACCAAGAAGAAAGATAGGTCCCAAACATCAGTATAAAAAAGCTAGGGGGAATAAAAAAATGATACAAAACCTTCCTGAAAGTGAAGGTTTTATGCGGGAGAGCATACTGTAGTTACGAGCATTTCGCCCGAGATAACAACAACCCACAATAACCGTTGCAGAAACGCTGAGGTGGTAAATTTAAAGGATGGTGTTCAGGAGCTTCAAAAGCAGCATTCAGGACCTTACACACGCTATTTGCCCAAAGCGAATTGGAGGTATTCGGTGCTAGTTACAAACCCAGATCTGTTTAAAGCAATGTAAAGATGGGGGAAAACTCTTGCAGAGAGGTTTGCAATAAGCTAGTCCCTCAGAGTGTCGGGTAATGAGCTCGTGGACAGGTTTTGAAGAGTAAAATCTTGAGCACTATAGAGAACAAATGGACGACGGCAAAATATGATTTAGACGTTCGTTAGAAGTGGAAACTGACAGTTGTGGGCAGGGAGAGTCAATTTTGAGAGGCAGATGTCAGGTACACAAGGTCACAGCTCTGAAAAGTTACAAGCCATATAAGTAAACCAGGGATATCAGGAAATTTTCTTTAACCTTAGAGTGGTCAGGAAAGAGTTAAACGACTTAGACAGGAAAGTATGGTTAAAAGAAAATCGAATTACGACCTTATAGGTATGATAAGAGTTCACGTAGGCAGGAGCGCGTTTGAAACCATTAAGCGGTTTGCAGGGAGGTGATCCGTAGGAGAAAGAGTTTAATCCCCTGCAACCTAATTTAGGTTGAGGACAATTAGGTGGTTAAGCACACACACACACACACACACACACACTCACCACACACACACACACACACACACACACAACACACACGGCTCCCTGCCAGGACCCCCCCAAAGCTCACAAACCCCCAGAATACAGAGTTGGATGGGAAATGAAGGTATGATCACCATCGCCCTGATGTCTAAAGATAAGGGGGCCAAAGACTACAAACCTCACTCAAGGATAAAGGTCTTGGTGTTTATTTAATACCGATCACATCTCCTAAGGCGCACACCAGGCAAATAACTGCTTGCACTTATGAGCGACTAGAGAACTTAAGAACAGCATTTCCAGATCTCAGTAAGGAAGTCGTTCCTGACCCCTATGCCGCATATATCAGGCCTATATTGAGGATATGCCGCTTCAGTTTGGAACTCTCACCTGACAAACACGTCAGAAATAGAGAAAATGGAAAGGATTGCAAAGAAACTAGTCACGGTGTTAACGGGTGTGGCTTACGAGGAGAGGTTAAGAGAACTCGACCTGACGACATGGAGGCAGGAGGGACTCAGGGAAGGACGGTGATAACGATGTATAAATTCTGAGAGGAATCGGACCAAGGTGGGACAGACAGGGATGTTCCAGAGAAACAAGAGGGTCACAATGGAAGTTGAAGGCTCAAATGTTGTCAAAGGAATCTGTTAGGAAGTATTTCTTCAGCCCATAGTGTTGCCAGGAAGTGTATAGTCTAGAAGGTGTGGTAATAGTGGGTGAGAGGTACCATGCATGCTTTTAGAAGAGGTATGATAAAGCTCGATGGAGCAAGGGATTAGACATAGTAGCGATCAGTGAAGAGGCGAGGCCCAGGAACTATGAATCGATCCCTGCAACCACAATTAGTTGATGTCAATTGGCGAGTATAAACTCACACACACACACCACAAATACTCACACTATAACACACACACACCACACACACAACACACAACACACACACACACACAACACACCCCACACACACAACGCCCTATTCCAGATTGGCCTAATAGAAAAAATGGAGTCATGGTGATGATATTTAAAGTCAGAAAAATATGAATGTATAAATAAGAAAATTTGTCAGAAAATCTGCAACACACACACACAAAAACAAAGACGCCACAGTTATCACAGGGAATAAATAGATCCTAAAGGATACGCGAAAAAAAATCGTTTAATGTAGTGATTAATGATTCTGTAGATTATTTTAAGAACAGCTGAACACTTAAGGTGAGCAGCAACAGGTGAGGGGATAGTGAATGTTTTAGGTGGAAGGTAAAGAACAATAATGCACAATACCGTGACTGGAGACAATCACAAATAAACCCGGGCACATAGGGGAGCCGGCTTACGACACGTTTTTGGTCGATTTGGAACCATTTACAAAATCACACTGATTTGTAAATGGCCCAGTTGGACTAAAACGCCGTCGTAAGCTCCTTCTCTCCTATGTGTGGTTGTGAAGGTGGATGGTGTGCAACACACACAGAAGATAGAAAAAAAACATCTTAGTGGAGTAATATGTGTATTATGTGAAGATGTAAGATGGACAAGAGGTGGAAAGTGAAAGTAGAGCATCAAATGAATGTGTAAGGTGAAACAAGGTGAAGGTGAGCACAGGATGAACGTGAATGAGCGAAGGTGCCACGAATTTCAATAGCTGACAGTCAACTTAGGGTTTTGAAAACTATGAGATCATGTGTAAGTGAATGTGTGATAAGAATTATAGTTGAAATGTAGTAAATACAGGTTGTACTGTAAACAAACATTTGAAGATTGTTAGACGACTACAGAGGTGGTAAATGAACTATAATTTTTGTGTAAAATTAACTATAACTGAAGGAGAGAGTGTAGAAGAAGTGTTGTGATTCCTCTTAAGAAAATAAGATTAAAAACATTGATAAAAGCGTTTTCGGAAGCATTATGTAAGAAAAACTGATATAAAAGACCATTTATCCATGAGTTGAATCAGGAGACATCAGAATTTTGACCGTGAATCCCACAGTGTGACGTGGAGACCATTTATCACATGAGTTGATCAGGGAAGACTCAGAATTTTGACCGTGATCACTCAATGTAGACGTGAAGACCATTTATCCATGAGTTGAATCAGGAAACATCAGAATTTTGACCGTGAATCCCACAGTGTAGACGTGAAGACCATTTATCCATGAGTTGAATCAGGAAACATCAGAATTTTGACCGTGAGTGCCACAATGGAGAGCTTTGTCAAGCCGTTACAAACAGTACATAGACACAGAGGATATATATAGGCTTAGAGTGAGGTGCAATACTAGTGGTAGAACAATTAAATTGCACATGAGTAAATGGATATAAAAGCTAATTGCAAGTTAATTGTTCTACCATATTATATTACTACTACTACTACCACCTGCAATATTATATTACTACTCACCTAACTACTATATACCATCTGTGTCCATGTACTGTTTGTAACGGCTTGACAAAGCTCCTGGAGAGCGAAACAATAAAATGTCACAATAAAATGTCACAATAAAATTGCCACAATAAAATGTCACATTAGTTGCACTTGTGTCCTTTTACTTTACATATTGTCGGTAATTCTATCAAAATATATACTAACTGACTGAGAGTTAGAAACAGATGTGCTCAGTCTTCAACACTTGTCACAGTAAAGTAAACACAAGATCAGTACAGTAACATACAAGAACAGTACAGCACAGTAACACACATCAGTACAGTAACACAAAAGATCAGTAAAGTAACACAAAAGATCAGTACAGTACAGTACCACAGAAGATCAGTACAGTAGTAACACAGAAGATCAGTACAGTAACACAAAAGATCAGTACAGTAACACAAAAGATCAGTACAGTAACATAAAAGATCAGTACAGTAGTAACACAGAAGATCAGTACAGTAACACAGAAGATCAGTAAAGTAACACAGAAGATCAGTACAGTAACAGCCAAGAAGATCAGTACAGTAACACAGAAGTAGTACAGTACACAAAGACCAGTACAGTAGACATAAGAAAGATCAACAGTACTGTACAAGGAAGATCAGTACAGTAGTAAACAGAAGAATACAAAACAGTTAACATCAGAAGAAGTACAGTACAGTAACACAGAAGAGTTACAATAACAAAGAGTAAAGCAAAGAAACACAGAATCAGTAACACCACCGTTGGGTAAAGTCAGGAGGTGGAGTGGGAATACACACCCTGGCTACTGTCAGGGGGGGAAAGGGAAAAAAACCA
>NC_069429.1:33284329-33321395 GCF_026875155.1 Cherax quadricarinatus
TCAAACGTTCGGTAAAAGTACACAAGGAAAACATTACGGTCCTGTAAATTGAGGATGCTGTTTCTGGGGAAAGCGTGGGGCTACCCCGCCCGACTCCGACGATGTCTTGACCCCGGGACAGCGTTCTGGGAAGAAGACGTGGTCGGAAGTCACGGGTGGGGCGTCGCGTGGTTCCAGGACAGTGAGTACTATAACAGAGAATGTACAAGGTAAAGGTGGTGCCTTAGGCGTTAGTCAACGTAAAGGGAAAAAGGGTGTGGTGGGTCCCCTAAAGGAAAGCCACCGTTACAAAGTTAGGTGTATAACCATAAATGTTAAATGGTATAAAAGAATAACAGAAAGCAAGTGCAGGTTCACGAGTGGTTGCATCGCTTTGCAGTAGATGTATGTTTCGTGCAAGAACATAACCATAAAGTTGGAAGTTCGTTTGCGATAGATGGTTATGATGTTTATATGGCTCACTCGAGTCGTTTGAAAGGTGGTGGGGCTGTGTTAAAATAAGCGACCAGCCCGTTCGTGATGAAACATTGGGAGGAAGGGGGGGGTCGCGTGGAAACGCGTCATAGGGAGTGGGTTCCCTCAACGGGTGGTTTTGTAGGAGTATATGGGCCAGCTAAAACATGATGTTAATATTAAAAATACTTTTGTAAACGACGTCTTGTGTACTTTTTTGAGATCTCTGCCTGATATAACAGTAGTTGGTAGAAACTGGAACGGGTGTGGTGCGCCGTAAAGACGTAGAACCGAGGGGAGCGGGTTATTTGTTCGATTATTTTGGGTGATTTGTTGTCTGGGCGGGGGTTTGGTGGATGTAAGTGGAAGCAGTGACTTAGGGATTGAGCACACTTTCGTGCGTAGGACATGCTGCGCGCTTAGACAGGTTATGTGTCCGGCCGCGTAGTTGTAACCAAAGTGCGTGTGTTAGACGTGTATTTCTCCGACCATCGCGTGTTCTCGTAGAGCTCGACTGGAGAGGTTTTCCCGACTCGTTTTAAAGGATATTGGGAATTTTAAATTACTCGTTACTTCAAAGTAAAGGAAGATAAGACACTCTTCACGCACTTATGGACGTCTATGGGAGTAGACTCCTTGGAAGGTAGTGATTTAGTGCGACAATGGGACGAGGGTTTTGAAGCCTCGCATTAAGGATTTTTATGTACACGGGGTAAGGAGGCCTCTCGATTGGAGTAAAGGATTTTGAGGTACCTGGAGGGTTCTTTACAGCAAATGTTATGCGCAAGGGGGGGTATCTGGAATTTACCCTGTGGACGAGATTAACAATCAAAGGGAAATACACCAGACGCTGAAAAATACTTTTTTTGAGGGGCCCCGGTTTTTTCGAGTGAGTCGAGGAGGCTTGGGGGTGATAAGCCGTCCTGGTCTTATGTTCAGAACAAAGGAAAGGCGACTGAAATCGTGAGTTTTGGTGCAGGAGGCGGAGGGGTTTTATTGGGGGCCCTTGTAACAACAATAAAGAAAAGCTTTTAAATTGAAAAAAGGTTTAATTCAAAAGCAAATAAAGAAGAAGGGGGATGCAATAGGGGAAGGGGGCAGAATTACGATGGGGTTGAAAAAATGATCGCTTTTCATGGGGGGGCCTATAACTGAAGCTGAGGTGGGGGAGGCTTGCGGGGGAATGTGAAAGGGTAAGGGCCGGGTTTTGAGGCATTCCTGTGAATTTTATATAACTTTGGGGAGGTCATACGGACTTTTCGGTACTTTTACTCAATGAAAAAGGGAAAGGGGGGGTGTTTGGGTATGTCTCAGAGTAGGCGGTTTTTGGTTTTTTAAAAAAATGTGACAACTGTTTGATAGAAACACGGGCCTTTCTATAGGCTTTTATTGAACATAGAATATGTGGCCTTTGCTTTTTTTTTCTACAGCAGATAACTTTTCTCTGACCCTTAAAAAGTTTCGAAAAGAAGGCTAGGGTTCCTGCCTGAGAAAAGACTGCGAAAAAGGGAAATGTCAGATCATCCGTTTTCCATTTCGAATGGTAGGGACTCATCAATGGCTTGAACTACTGAGTTTTAAATGTCCTTTTGAGAGTATGGAAAGGGGCTTCTGCTTCCTTGCACAGGAAATGTGGGTAGCACTCAATGGCGATTTTACTTGATAGTTGTAGACCTTTGTGGAAATAAGAAAAGAGACCAAGAGTTTTTTCGGAGTGACTTTTTGTCTTGAGGATTGGAAGTTCCCGTAGGGGGTCGTAGTCGTTCAGGGTCGGGAATTGAACCCCTTCCATACTAACCAGGATGCAACCCTTTTATTTTAAAAAGTGCATTTTTCCTCATTTAATGATATTTTTCTTTTTGGGGTTTCCGAAACTTTAAAGGGTTTTGATTGTTCCCCCGGGGTCTGCCACAAAGGGTAACATTACAAATACGGAATTTCCCCTGAGTTCTTTCCTGAATATAAATCCTAATTCGTTGGAAAGGTACCCTTTGGGTGACTCCAAAAGGGATTTTAAAACTGATACAAAGCCATCACTAGCCAAAACGCGTGTTTGGTTTATCTTCATTCCTTTATGGGGGACTTGATGATAGACCGCAGATAAATTGTCTAAACACGTAGTATGAAAATTTTGTTCACGTATCGTCTTTCAGGTAGGGGTCCCCCTCAAGAATGAAAATTTGTTGTTTGTCTCAGAGTAATCGATACCAGTCCCCTTTTCCCTAAAACCTTTTTAAACAACAACAACCTGTGCACGCCAGGGGAATCACTCGTTCTATAATACCCTCCTCCAGCCTCTGAGTTTCTTTTCAATGAACACCCCGATCCTCAAAAAATAGGGCGTGACTTAGCTGAAAGGATGGAAATCCGCGTTAAGTTTTTGAAAACGTTTTTGGGGGGTCTCCCCAAAGTGCTAAGTCCACAGACAACAAGAGGGGGCAGTTCACCTCCAATTTAAAGGGACACACCTGAGCTTCTGAAGTCCTGACCAAGGATAACATCAGAGCACAGTTGTGGCAAATAGCTAAATGACATCTTAAAATCCTTTCCTTTAACTCGAGATTTACCTTACAAAACCCAAGGTCTGAAAGAGGAGATGTTGATGCCAGGAAAGGGTCCCAATATGATGTAGAGTAAAGGGAGAGCCGTTTAATAAGTAAAGGGTTTGTAAAACTTCTGACTGCCACTATCAATAAACCCTATTTTCTGTTCCTTTGAGAATCTTTCACAACTGCTTTGAAAATAAATTTTGGGAGTAGCCGTGAGCCCTGTTGCTAGAGCGCATGATCACGGGAATGTGGGAGGCATAGTCTTGTTATGCATTAGCACGACATACTTTAGAAAAGTGACCTTTTCTTGTGGCATTTAGGGCACATTGTTTCCGAGCAGGACATTTGACGTGGATGTCTTGAAAAAACCAAAAGAAACACACCGAACCTGCTGTGCGTCACTGAGGAGGTTCCCCAGTAACTTCTTTCAAGGTCTTTGGGCTTTTCAGCACTTACCACTCGAGAAGCTGAGTGGTACTGTATACTTCAGAATTCTTTTGGGGTGAATTAAGCTCTTGCCTGGTCAAAGGCAGCGGCTAAGTCGAGAGTTTATTTTCCAATAAAAAGGCCCTTTTATTGGTATTGCAGGGCCCCTGATAAAAGCATCCCCGATGGGCTCTTTTCCCAAAAAGAGCCTGTCACTGCTTGGAATGCAGTCCTTTCCTAAAATTTTCAGTGTTGAAAGTATTCCCCTAGGATTCATCAAACTGGCGGCGATTGCAAGGCGATACGTGCAAAGTTTTTATTTGTAGTTTAATTTACTGAGACTTGAGGGTTTTGTAATCTTTAAAGGATTACACTCAGAAAAGCCTCATAATCTTTGTGACCAAAATTTATAACAACTTTGTTTATCTAGACTTTTTTGGGAAAGGGGTCCCAAGAATTTTCGAAAATCTTAAACCCGTGCTTCCCTTTCCCGAGCAGCCCTTGAAAGCTGGGGTCACAGTCAGCCTCTCAGGTTTCATAAACGCTCCATGTTTTGATTATCTAGCGCAGGGTCACCCCCAGGGATCAGGTTCTAGTTCAATAAATTGGTTTTAAGAAACACAGGCCCTTTTCTCTAGGGTTTTTTTTAACATAGAACTTCATAGTACTTCTGCAACAACAAAATATAATACTAGTACACTAATAATGGTTCTAAGGGAGGTGAGTCTTGCAATGTCAAAAAAAGTTATAAACAGGCCAATTTAAACTCACCATGAATTGCTCATGAAAATGGATAAATAGAAGAGAAACACCCACCATGTGTTGGCGCCCCTGACAAAAAACCAAACTGTTGTTTTTGTTAAGGGGCCCCCCGAGGGGGGCATATTTTTCCCGCGCGCTCCCCCCGGACCGTACACACACATACCCGTATCACCCTTTAAGATTACCCACCAAAATTCACTAATGTGTACGATTATAAATATATGCAAAAATTTTAATGAAAGGATTAAGAAATGTTTGACAAGGGAAACATAAGGGCATTTTTCGTGCCAGGTAGGACAATGTAGATGGTCTGGGAAAATCAGGGAGTTTGTCGGGAATGCGGAACGAGGGGCGGGGGTGGGTTTTGGCTTTTTGACGGCAAGCTGCTTTTGTAGGTAAAAGGGGGGTGTCTGTGGGAAGTTTTGAATGGGAGGGTTTTGGTAATGAGAACATGGGCCGCTCTTTGTATAATGGTTTCGGGTTTAGAGTCAAATTAATGGGAAGTTTTGAACTTAGTCAAATTGAATAGAGGCATTCGACAGGGGTGCCATGTCTCAAAGCTCTTTTCTTTCATGCAGGGCCCTTTTATTGGGCAGTTTGTGGGCGGGTGTAGATTCTCGTGGTTTGGGGAGTGATCGACCTGCAATAGTAGGTTTTTGTAGATGAACAAAGCCTGTACGTACAGGGGACAGTTGAGTTGTGTAGGAAGATTTGTAGTTATTTGGTAAGCAACAGGAAAGCGATTAACAAAGAAAAATCAAAGATTTTGAAGTTGGGAGATTGGGGGAGGAGGAGTAGGGATAGAGACGTGGGCGGTGGTTTTACTGGTTTTTCATATGGGTATCATATATGAAAGGTTGTAACGAGGGGATGTAATTCGGGGAGGTGGGAAATAAGTTTTTAGGGGTTTAAATAGCCAAGGCCCAACATTTTAAATCTACACCAGCGAGCGAAAAATTTAAAGTTCTTCTTTATCTAAAGTTTTGGGACGTTGCTGCGCTGTATCCAAATAAAGGGGGATATCAAACTCTTTAAAAAGAGTTTATAGGTTTCTGTGGGTTCAGGGGCGATGGGTCACAAGGCGGTGGGTGGACCCAAGCAACAAGGGGGGGGTTTTGTTTGTTCCTTTAAGAGACCCAGTCATTTCTTGTTATGTGAAACTCGTTTTCTCCGATTTGGGGGGAAACCGGGGTTTAAAAAGAAATGTATCGTGACCTGTGAGGGGGGGAACGGGCAGACGTAAACAAATGCGATACGAACACTGTTTTACGTGCATGCAAACGTGCGGGGCTTAAATTGGTTCTTTGGGGAAAAGTGGGTATGTGAAAGTTGAGGTGAGAGTTGAAGGAATGTTCCCCATGTACGCGTGGTGTGATATAGGAAATGGGTTCATCATTTTCATCCCTTCCCGAGTACGCGAAAGTGTTTTTTAAATTTTTGCACGGGGTTCTGCCGTCCAAGGTGGTGTTGTCTAATCGGCGTGTAGAGGGGGACCGGGGGTTGTTCACGTGCGGAGGGGAAAACACGTTTCACGTTTTGTATTTTTTGTGAAAAATTTTGGTATAGAGTGCGGGTTAAGCAGAGTTTTCGAAGGTAGGGGGGGAGGTTTGTCTGTAATTAGGGCGTTGAGTGTTGATGTGGGGGGGGTTGACATCTGTGTAACAACGTGCTGTGTCGTATGTCGTAGCCGATTATATTATGGTGTATGGGCGGCGAACAATTCTTAGAAACAAAAGTGTTGAAAATCAGTTAGTTATATGAGGGGAGATGGGAGAAAGATTTCCCGTCTGCATACAGAGCATTAGAGTTAAAGGATTTGAGGATAATTTGTGTTTGTTCAGTGGGTAATTCTTACGGGCTGGTAGCTGCCGTTTAATTGTGTTGTAAATGTCGTGTGTTTGTGATTGTTGTATGTATGTCTCCAATGTTGTATGTACTGTCTACTTGTGTCGATGTTGTCATTAAATAAAATGAAAATTTTTTATGTTGCAGAAACGTTGTAAGAGTTTTGCCCTTTTTATTCTTGTATACAATTCATTGGTATTTGTATAGATGTGTTTTTTACCTATTGTTTTAAATATATGATATTGCATGTAATTGATTACATTATTTGTTGAGATGTAAATAACACATCGTATTTGTTATATTGGTTGTTTTTTCGTCGTCGATTCATTAATCCTATGTCTATTGTTGGTGTGTATGAGTGATGCTTGTGTGTGTGTGTTATTGTGTGTGTTGGTTTCTAACATTTATTATACAGCTATATACTTACCCATGTGTGCTTGCCCTTTGATATATACAACATGTGAAGTGTAAATATGTATGCATATTACTGCATATTGCAATTTTTTGTTATTGATTGTCAAGCCTAACAGTGTATAATCTTGTATTTAGCAAAAGTGTGAAGGATGTCACTGTACAGGTGTATGAGGGAAATTTTTTTTATGTAAAACTTTGCAGTGTGTTTAGACAATGAAGAATTTATGGTGGTCTGTTGAAGATTGATATGTAATACTTTTAATTATTTAATGTATTGTATGTTTTAAAAAATAATAAAAAATAAATGATTGCAGGGTTAATGATTGCAGGGTTAATGATTGCAGGGTTAATGAGTTGCAGGGTTACATGATTGCAGGGTTAATGATTGCCAGGGTTAATGATTGCAATTAATTCTGTCATCCATAAAAAAATTTCCATTGTATTTTCAATATTAACCAAATCTGCCAAAACATCTGCTAATGTAGTCTTTTTCATGTGATCTCCTGGCTTTTATTTCTGCATTCCCCATAATATTACCACCTGCACCAATACTGTAAGGAAGATTTTTATATGCAATTTCAAGTTTATTTTACCGAAACCCTACTCACTTGTTGATAAGTTTAAATAAGCTTTATAAAACAGCTAACACTATTGTCCAGTTTTAAGTTATAGTTACTATGTACTATCGTCTTATGTAGTTTTAATAGTTACTATGTATTAATATTAGTTTGTCCAAAATGCCCTGGCCTGGATAGAATGATATCTTCGTACTTAGCAAATCAAAACTGTAATTACACTTGTAACCTTTTCTACGAAATAAACTTGATTTTACTTTACCCCAAAACGTGCGCCACGGTCGCACGGAGAATAGTTTGTGCAGTTGTAACGTGAACACCACAGTAAGAAGTGTTCGTTGCTAGTTGTTTACGTTGAAACTCCACAGTAAGAAGTGTTCGGTGCAGTGGTAACGTGAACAACCACAGTAGAAGTGTTCGTGCAGTGGTAACGTGAACACACAGTAAGACGTGTCGATGCATGGTAACGTGAACACCACAGTAGAGTGTTCGTGCTGTGGTAACGTGAACACCACAGTAGGAAGTGTTCGTGCAGTGGTAACGTAGAACACTACAGTAAGAAGTGTTCGTTGCAGTGGTAAACGTGAACACCACGTAAGAGTGTTCGTGCAGTGGTAACGTTGAACACCACAGTAAGAAGTGTTCGTGCAGTGGTATCGTGAACACCCCAGTAAGAAGTGTTCGTGCAGTACGGTTACGTGAACACCACAGTAAGAAGTTGTGATGAATGGTTTTGAAAACCGACATGTGAAGATTGAGACACTTATGCATTCAAATGGGAATCTTTATTTAGGAAATGTTCGCCACACAGTGGCTTCATAGACGATACAAAGCAGAAAGTAGTAAGGAAGGAGGAGTTTGAGGTAACCAGTCCCTCAGCTGAGTCGATGTGTCAGTGCATCAATCTTGTAAGAATGTACCGCATAGGACCGTAGACGTGGCTGATTAGTGTACTCAGTGAGAGTGAAGCAGGCGGATGGCGGGATCATTGTGGTACCATCCACTAGTCGAAGTAGGTCCCGTCCAAAAGGTTGAACAAGTGGTGAAGAATTCTTTGTATCAAGATCCAGGTAGTGCAGTGTTCTGACAGTTGTGTGAATGGTTTGAAAAAACCGACAAGTTGAAGACTGAGTACTTATGGCATGTTTCTCAATCTTCAACGTAAGAAGTGTTCTGCCGTCTCAGGCCAAATATTCAGTAATGAAAATAGGTCCATTGCTTCTACCCTGCCGGGGGATTGAACCACAGACATCCGTGTGTGAGACAAAAGCGTTACTAATCAATCACATTCTTGGGAATTGTAGTAGATTATGTGAGCATTATCTGAGCAAGTGCTATGAAAGTGTCAACTACAAATGATCTGTAAAGTAGTAAAAGGAACACACGGTGCAACTAATGTGACATTATTGTGACAACGTTTCGCTCTCCAGGAGCTTTATCAAGACCATTACCGTAATGGCTTGATAAAGCTCCTGGAGAGCGAAAGTTGCTGCCACAATAAATGTCAATTAGTTTGCAACTATTGTGTCCTTTTACTTTAACATTGTCGGTAATTCTACCAACTTTATTACAATGATCTAATGACACTGGTTACTGTAATTACTGGGTATACTTGTAAGAGGGTTTTCGGAGGTAAACACCCCCATTGCCCGGTCTGAGACTAGGCCTCTTGGTGGATCAGGGTCTGATCAAGCAGGATGTTACTGCTGGGCTCACACAAACTGACGTGCGAACCACAGCCAAGGCTGGTTAAGTAACTGACTTAGGTGTCTGTTCAGCACCTTCTTGAAGACATACCAGAGGTCTATTGGTAATCTCCGCTTACTGTATGTTGGGAGGCAGGTGAACTGTAACAACTGGACCTGGACCTGGAGAGAGTTTCGGGGGTCAACGCCCCCGCGGCCCGGTCTGTGACCAGGCCTCCTGGTGGATCAGCGCCTGATCAACCAGGCTGTTGTGTGGCGGCACGCAAACCAACGTTACGAGCCACAGCCCGGCTGATCAGGAACTGACTTTAGGTGCTTGTCCAGTGCCTAGCTGAACTGCCAGGGTCTCGTTGGTAATCCCCCTTATGTGTGTGGGAGGCAGTGAACAGTCTCGGGCCCCTGACACTTATTGTATGGTCTCTTAACGTGCTAGTGACACCCCTGTACTTTTCATAGGGGGGATGGTGCATCGTCTGCAAGTCTTTTGCTTTCGTTAGTGAAGTGATTTTTTTCCGTGTGCAAGTTCGGTACTATCCCTCTTAGAATTTTCACCAGGTTATTATAATCCCAATTTTTGTATCTCTCCTCCTGGCGTTCCAGGGAATACAGGTTTAGAAACCTCAAGCGCTCCCAGTAATTGAGGTTTGTGTTAATCTCGTTATGCGCCGCCGTGGAAGATGAAGTTCTCTGTACATTTTCTTAGGTCGGCCAAATTTTTTTCACCTGCCTTGAAAGGTGCTGTTAGAGTGCAGCAATATTCCAGCTAGATAGAACAATGTGACTGAAGGGTGTCATTCATGGCTTTGCCTCCCTAGTTTTGAAGGTTCGCATATATCCATCTGTCATTTTTCTAGCAGAGCGATGATACAAGTTATGTCCTTGAAGGTGAGTTCCTCCGGAATAATCACTCATCATTGAAAGTACCAGACATGATTACAATTGGTCTGAGACATGCTCCAAGTCCCATGTAGACAAAGGATGACTTAGGGGAAAAGTAAGGGACCATTTTGTGTCATTCCACGCACAGGATTTCCTCTCCTGTCTTGTCTGAGCATCATAACTTACTATTAAACCAGGTGTCCAACATGGACATCATACTAGCTAATTGTATGCCTGGAATATTTTTGACAGCTACCTGTTGAGAAGTTGGTCCAGCATTTCCATGATAAAGCTTGTGTAGAGGCTGCACACTCTAAGTGACCTGGCTGAACAGTTATTAACATAGTCTCTCATTAATAATTTACCAGTTTTCCTCAAACCAATGTAGTCCCCCAACAAGTACTTTATTATCACTTCACCATTTGTAGCAACTACAACACAAAGTACTCCCTACACAAGCCTACTGTAGTACCCACCACAGACATGTTAATACATTATTAATGTAACGTAAGTAAGGTAAGTAAGTTTATTCAGGTTATACTTACTGCTACCACTGTAGTACCTACAACTAACAAAGTACTCACACAACCACTGTAGTTACCCACCATGGCCACTAGTTTTTATATCTAAAAATAATGAACGATCACGTCGACCCCTGATATAAACCTCCATAATCTAACACCCTATCAAAAAACCCTATTGGAATAGTAAACTGCCTTATCACACAGCATCAAAAGCCAGCACTACCCTAACCACTGCAAAATGTCTATCAGTTCTTAACTACAACACAGTCTCTAAGCAAACACTATGATGACTCGGCACTTCTTGAGTCGCTAAAGGACACCTTCTCCTGCATTATTCTTACTGAGACCTGGCGCTTAAGCAGGGACACAATAGATATCTACCTCTACCAGGATACACAGCCAATCCCATACTGCAGACCACCCAAGTTGGGGGTGGTATTGCTATTTATTTCACTAACCAACTATCTTGCATTAGCACGCTTGCTTCAGTGATGAATATAGGGATTACATATTGGCTCATTATATGTAAAAAAAACCCTTAAGACGCCTTTAACAATCAGTGCCATTTACCGGATTACTCACACAAACATCCCAAATTTCGGTTGAGAAATTAAAGGCACTAATTAACAAAACAGAAACAAATGAAACAAGCCCACATTCTCTTAGCTGAGGACTTCAACATCAACCTTGGCCTACCAGATTGATCGGCTGTAAACTGATTTCATCATACCAATGTGAAACAACCCACTTCTATACAAACAATAACTAAAACAACCAGGCTGACTGAGACAAAGTGCAACATAATAGGCCACATACGGACCCATATATACTAGCCCCCTTTAAATAGGGATAATCACAGACACCACTACAGACCAGTACCCCAGATCTTCTCTAACAAACTTTAGTAATCCAACACTGGAATTCAACCTATAAAGTTTCATTTAGACTCCATGACGAGGCTCAATAAGGGAAATTTCAGAGAAGACTAGAGGCTGGTGACTGGCATACAGAATTCTAAGGCCAATGGTACTGAGACTGGACAAGACCTTTTTCTTAAGAATCTAAGACTATACAACAAAACATTGTTTCTATAAAAACAAAAACAGAACACGAATAAAAAGGCTCGGTTGCCCATGGCTAACCTGCAGCATACTGAAATCCATTGATAAAGAAACACAATATGGAAAGAATTTAGACAGGGTGGAATATCAAAATGGTACACAATACCAGAAAGGTTGGTATAGGTAAGACAATAGGCCAAACAGTTAGGCATGTTATTCCGAAACGTTTCGCCTACACATTAATATATACAAACTTTGCCAAAAGCCTTCTACAAGTGTGACATGGCGTAATAGGACAAAATGCGATGCTAAGAAGAATAACAGGAAAAGGGTGGTAGATGGATCTATAATTTCTTTTGTTTTACTCACAAACAGAACAAAAGAGTATGTAGTCAACAGTGTAAAGTCTGAGGCGGCTACGGTGAAATGCTTTGTTCCACAAGGGCACAGTACTCCGCTCCATCTTGTTTCTCATCCTCTATCTGACATAGAAAAGGAATGTCTGCCACAGCTCCGTTGGTCTTCCTTTGCAGATGACACCCGAATTGCATTGGACAGTGTCTTCCACATAAGACAGCAGTAGAGGACCTTAGCAGGCTCCAGGCAGACATCAACCAAATCTTTCAATGGGCTGCAGAAAAACAATTGAAGTTTTCAACGATGAGAAATTTCAATTACTCGATATGGTAAACATGAGGAAATTAAAACTTCATCAGAGTACAAAAATTTCTGGCCACAAAATAGAGCGTGAAACTCCAACGTCAAAGACCTGGGTTGTGTTCATTCAATATTCAAATTCAAATTCAAAATTCTATTTTATTCTCTATAAGGATTACAATTGCTGAGGTTTACAGGCATTTGCGTATTGTGTGGTTTACATGTAGTAAAATAATAACTTGCAGGAATGTATACTAGAACACCTGCATGGCTAGGAATTTCGGGAAGACTTAGCTTAAATCTTAAGTTTAAAAATTTTACAAAATTATGAGGTCTACCTGGAGTTTACCTGGGTTAACCGATTAAGTTGGTATTAGGGCTAATACGTGGACTAAGAACTAGTTTGTGGTTTAGACAATGAGTATGCTTTTGTTCTGGCACTATACATGCTTTAGTATTGGAGTTATCACAGGCCAATTATGGACTAGTTAAGATTCATTATTTTGGAGATGAGCTTGAATTTCTGTTTATGGTCAAATGGAGTGAGTGAGTGTAAGTGTTATCCACAGGTGGTATTCGTGTAATAGTTGACAGGGTGTTCAGGGGAGATAAGATGTTTTACCTGATTGGTTAGTTTTGAAGGTGATAAAGTAGTCTGCAGTTTTAGCATTTTCAGGTAGGGGGTTCAGATTTTAGGTCTTTGACATACATTGAATTACTGTGTAACGGTTTTAGTCGGGACACAGGGAATGTCATAGAGATGTTTCGTGTCTGGTGTTGTGCCTGTGGGTTCTGTCAACAATTCTATCAAGAAAGCATTTTAGGTCAAGGTAATATTGGAATTTAAGGTCCCTCTAGATGATAGATTGCCACAGTTAGTAGTGTGGATGTTCTGAAACAGGGAGTAAGTTTAGATCTATGAAGAGAGGGGGGGGGGTTGTTGGCTAGGGATTGGATTTAGTGATTATTTTACTGCGGCTTTTTGTTGGGTAATTATTGGTCTTTAGGTGTGGTGCTGACAGTTGAACCCAAGACACAGATAGCATAGGTGAGGTATGGATATATAAGTGAATGTATAGTGTTGAGAAGGGCATTTGTGGACGTAGTATCGTTCTTGTAGAGGATCCCCAAATCCGTTTTGGATACTTTTTTGGTTATGTGTTGGTAATATGGGTGCTGAGTCAGTTGTTGTCGAGGTATAGGCTAGAGGAATTTGCCCTCTATTATGCTGGCACTTAGAGTGTTGTCGATCTTAATGCTAATTTGCGCATCTCCTGCTCTGCTACCAAAACATAATGAAGTAGGTTTTGCCAGTGTTAAGCGTAAGTTTATTGGCTGTCATCCAAGTCGATATTTTGATAAGCCCTCATTAACAATGGTGTTGAGGGTGGCAAGATTAGGGTGAGAGTGACATAAGTCGTGTCGTCAGCAAAGAGAATGGGGTTCAGCGTGTTGGAGCAAATACTTTGGAAGTCATTGATATGTATCGAGGATGAGCAGGGGACCAGGACACTTCCCTGCAGAACTCCGTATCAAGTGGCTGTGTTGTTGATGCTGTTTGTCTTTAATGGTGACATACTGATACCTATTAGTAATGTAAGATTTGAAATAAGCAAGCGCATGGCTCCTTATTACCGTAATGGTCAAGTTTGTGGAGTAGAATGCCGTGGCTACTGTGTCAAAAGTTTTCTTAGGTCAATAAAAATTCCTAGGTGGATATTCCTTATTTTCCAATTGCTGTGTTTTGTTTAAAGCAGATCTAGCATTTTAAGATTGCATCATTAGTGTTTTATTTCTTTCCGAATCCAAATTGTGCAGGGGGTTGAGTATGTTTTGTGCTGTTAATAAATGAATATAGTCTCCTGTGCACGGTTTTTCTCAAAGATTGTGGATAGCAATATAAGTTTCGATATTGGCCCCTATAGTTGTTTAAATCTGTAGGGTCACCACCTTTATGTATTGGGTGTAACCCTTGCCGTCTTGAGTAGTTTCGGGAAGGTGCTCCAGTTTTCTAGTGACTTGGTTAAAAAGGAAAGAGTAGCAGAGAGAAGACATGGGTCGCTCTTTTGTACAATAATGTGGGACATGAGAAGATTCCCTGAGTTATTTTTAAATTGACTTTATTAATCCTCGGTGATTCCGTGGGCTAGTTGGAGCAGATAGAAGGAATTTGGGGAAAAATTCCATCTAGGTAGTCCCTGGCATGGGCATTGGTACGACGGATTTTATTGGCGAGATTAGGAACCTTAGGTTGAGAAGTAGTCGTTTATCTTGTTAGCTGCGTCCAGTGGGATGCAGTGGTGTTTTCATTAGGTTTAGTTAGGACAAATGTTCTTGTTTTTTTCAGTTTTGTGGGTCCCTAGAATCTGAAGAGAGGTTTTCCAGGTCTTTTGTTATCTCCTCTTGTGTGAGTGAATCTATGGAGTAGTATAGTGTTTGGCTTTCTTTATTACTTTGGGTGAGGATGATTGAATAGGGTTTTAAGAATAATCTGTTGTATTATGCCCTGTCTATATTGCTTTTCATCTAATGGTTGTTTCTTATCAAGGGATTTCAGAATGGTGATTGGTTAGCCATGGGCAACCAAGCGTGTGTTTGTGATCTGTTGCGTTTTTATAGGACAATGTTTGTTGTATAGTCTAAGTAATTTGTTAAGAAAAATGTCTGTCCAGTATCCATACATTGGCCTTGGAGAATTCTGTAGCCAGGTCAACAGTCTCTAGGTCAGCCTGAACTTCCTTATTGAGGCCTCATCATGGAGTCTAAATGAAACTTTGTTGTATTTAAAGTGGTGGTGTACTAATGTTTGTCAAGAGAAAGGTTAGTAGGGTAGTGGTCTCTAGTGCTATCTGTGATTATCCTGATTTAAGAGGGGGGCTAGATATTGGTCCATATGTGGTCTATTGTGGTTGCACTTGTTTCAGTGAGCCTGGTTGGTTTAGTTATTGTTGTTGAGAAGTGTGTTGTTCAATATTGTTGATGAAATCAGTAACAGG
The DNA here is from genome assembly GCF_026875155.1 of Cherax quadricarinatus. Taxonomy (NCBI): domain Eukaryota; kingdom Metazoa; phylum Arthropoda; class Malacostraca; order Decapoda; family Parastacidae; genus Cherax; species Cherax quadricarinatus. The sequence goes on from NC_069429.1 coordinate 33,299,177, forward strand.
CTATCATCTAGTAGGCCAAAAGTTGATGTTTAAGTCTCCAGCTAGAGAAGGTGATGCTTATTCTTTTGTATGGTTTGTTATTAGTGCTTTAATTTCCTCACTGAATTTGGGATGTTTGTGTGGGGTAATCTGGTAAATGGCACCCGATTGTTATAGGCGTCTTTAGGTTTTTTTACAGTAAATATTAGCAAAAATGTATTTCAATATACTCACTAATGCAAATGGTGGCTAATACAGATAATTGGTTAAGAGTAATAGGTCACATACCACCCCCCAACTTGGTTTGGTCTGCAGGTTGTGTCGGAGAATCATGTCGGTGGATTCACTTCAAGGGTTCTATACATTGTATCAATTGCATCTTTAGAAAAAATGACAGGAGGATAATGAGAAACCTTCAAAAACTAGGCGATGCCCAAGCCCATGATGACACTCTTCAGGTCGCTTGTCTATCTTAGGCTGGAATATTGCTGCACACCCACAACAGCACATTTCAAGCAGGTGAAATTGCTGACCTAGAAATATACAGAGAACTTCAAGGCGCGCATAACGGAGATAAAACACCTCATTTACTGGGAGCGCTTGAAGTTTCAGAACTCGTACTCCCTTGGAATGAGACGGAGAGATACATGATTATATACACCTGGAAAATCCTAGAGGGACTAGTACCGAACTTACACACGAAAAAGCCAATCACAACGGAACGCAACATCCCCCAATGAAAGCAGGGGTGTCACTGCACGTTAAGAGACAATACAATAAGTGTCAGGGGCTGAGACTGTTCAATGCTCCCAGCATACATAAGGGGGTTTGATTCAGGTACTAATTATGGGAAAACCCCCCCCCCCCAGTACCAACAATACCATAGTTTGATGACATTCTTCTTTGTAAATATACAGGGTCTAAAGCCAGCACAAGGGAACGACAAAATACACTTTCATCCGTATAGACTGCTTGATAGAGGCAAATGAATGTTTCGTTGGTTTCACAGACTCGTACACCGAATGATAGTATAAAGGATATCTTGGACACGAAATATGGTTTCCCCAGGTTACAACCTATACAGAGGCGACAGAGTGAACAGGCAAAAGAGGGAGGTGGCCTCTGTATATCGCAGGAGTCACTTGTTTGCACCAAAATCTTAATGCCTCAAATGATGTGGTGGAAGTTTTAGGCAGAAAGATCGAGAACCAAAACCTAGTCATTTGTGTAGTCTACAAGCCTCCGGATTGCAATCGTTCCAGCAATTCCAGGAACAGTGTTATAAAAACTGACACTGTCTGGAAATTCTGCCGCTCCTGCCCCAACATCTTGGTCCAGGGGGATTTCATCTTAAGGCACCTAAAATGGAACGCGAATATAGCAAATAGGTTGTTTGCAGTGATAACCACAAGGAGGCAGCTTGACGAGACACTCGCCACACACGAATTTTAAAATCTCTGACACAAAATTCATTTTAAACCAGGCGAACAAAGAGCCTACTAGACGGGAGAATACACTAGACCTCATCTTCACTAGCAATGATGAATCTAATTACGAAATGTCACCATATCAAAAACAATATACTCAGATCACAAATAATCGAGTTAGACATGTTGTGCGGAGCCCCAGACCAAACATAATGACATTAGTCAAAGGGTGCATTCACCAAATTGAATTTCAATAACAAGAACATAAAGTTGGGACCAAGTAAAACCACGTCCTAAAACGAGATTAAGAAACTGGGAAGATAGACTAAGCAACACAGACCCCAAACTTATGCCTAGAACCCAAGAAGCCTATCACGAACTATTACCATCCTATATAGAGGGAGCATGGACACGGGGGTTGTCCCATAGTTACTAAAAACAACAGGACATCAGCCCACTCCCACAAAAGGGCAGTAAAGCATAGCAAAGAAACTACAGACCGATAGCACTAACATCCCATATCATAAAAATTTTGAAAGGGTCCTAAGAAGCAAGCTTAGCCCCCATCTAGAAACCCCATCAGTTACCACATCCAGGCCAACATGGGTTTAGAACGGTCGCTCCTGTCTGTTCTCAACTATTGGATCACTATGACAAGGTCTAGCTGCACTAGAAGTCAAAGGAATGCAGAATTGTAATATATACAGACTTTTGAAAAAAGCCTCGACAAGAGTGACCATTGCATAATAGCACACAAACTGCGTGCTAAAGGAATAACAGGAAAAGTTATGTAGATGGATCTATAATTTCCCACAACAGAACACAATGAATAGTAGTCAACAGAGTAAAGTTCGAGGACAGCTAAGTGAGGAAGCTCTGTTCCACAGAAGCACCGTACTCGCTCCATCTTGTTTCTCCCCATTAACCTCATATTCTGACATAGACAAGGATGTCAGCCACAGCACCGTTGTCTTCCTTTGCAGATGACCCTCCCCGATATCTGCATGACAGTGTCTTCCATTGCAGACACTGCAAGCTCCAGGTGGACTCAACCAAAATCTTTCGATGGGCTGCAGAAAACAATTGGAAGTGAACGATGAGAAAGTTCAATTACTTCAGATATGGCTTAAACATGAGGAAATTAAATCGGATCATCAGAGTACAAAACTAATTCTGGCCACAAAATAGAGGGCGAAAACACAACGTCAAAGGACTGGGAGTGATAAGGTGGAGGATCTCACTTCAAGGACCAAACATTGTGTCCATTCACGCTGCTAGGAAAAAATGACAGGATGGATAATGGAACCTTCAAAAATAGGATGCCAAGCCCATGATGACCGGTTTCAGGTCACTTGTTCAATTCAAAGGTTTATTCTCTATAGGATTACATGCTGAGTTTATACCCCAGAATTTGGTTATTGTGTGGTTTACATGAAGTAAAATAATAATTACAGAGGGGGCACTACTAGCAACATAGCATGGCTAGGCCATTTCGAGCAGAATTAGTTTATTTCATTTAATTTTAAATTTTTACAATGATGAGATAAGTTGGTATTATGGCTAATGTGATAGATACTAGTTTGTGGTTTAGTTTAGCAATGTGAGTGCTTTTGTTTTGGCACAGTAATAGTATCAGTATTGGGAGTCTCACAGGCCAACTTATGACTAGTTAGGGATTCATTATTTTAAATTGAGATAATGTTTCTAGTTTATGGTCAAATGGGTAGTGAGTTAAGTGGAACAACAAGATCGTATTCATGTAGTTAGTTGACAGGTGTATCAGGAAATAAATGTTTTTAATGGTAGTTTTGAAGGTGATGAAGTTGTCTGCCAGTTCTAGAGTTCTCAGGTAGGGTGTTCCTGATTTTGGGCTCTTTGGACACTTAACGTTGATTTTTGTAAAGGTTTGTCGGACAGGTGAGAATGTGGATAGCGATGTTTGTGTTGGTGTTATGCCTGTGGGTTTCTGTCACAACTATCAAGAATGCATTGTAGGTCAGTTTAATATTGGAATTTAAGGGTCCTGTAGATGTAGATTGTTACAGTAGTAAGTGTGAAATTATGAACAGGGGAGTAGTTTGATTATGAAGAGTTTGGGTTTGTTGCCTACGATGTGATTTAGTGAAGATTATTCTTCCTGTGGCTTTTTGTTGGTGAATATTGGCTTCTTAGGTGTGTTGCTGCAGTTGTTTTCAAGCACAAATAGCATAGGTGAGGTATATGGATAAATAAGTGATGGTTATAGTGTGAGAAGGGCATTTTGCGGCACGTAGTCTATCGTGTCTTGGAGGAGAATCCCAACAGTTTTAGATACTTTTTTTGGTTATGTGTTGGTTATGGGTGCTGAAATTCAGGTTGTTGTCAAGGTCAATAGGCCTAAGAATTTGCCCTCATTATGTCTGGTAATTAGAGTGTTGCGATCTTAATGTTATTTGCGCAACCTCCTGCTATGCAACCAAACATAATATAAGTAGGTTTTTGTCAGGGGCTAAGTTAAGTTTATTGGCTGTCATCCAAGTCGAATTTTGATAGCTCTCATTAACAATGGTGTTGAGGGGTGGCAAGATTAGGGTGGAGATGACATAAGTCGTGTCGGCAGCATCGAGAATGGGTATCAGGTGTTGGGTACATTTGGAAGATCATTGATGTATATGAGGAAGGAGGGGACCAGGGGACACTTTCCCTGCACGTAACTCAGTATCAAGTGGCTGTGTTGTTGATGCTGTATCGATCTTTAATGGTGACATATGATACCTATAGTAAGGTAAGATTTGAAATATGCAAGCGCATGGCTCTTGTACGTAATGGTTAAGGTTTGTGGAGTAGGATGCCGTGGGTTTCTGTGTAAAAGCTTTTCTTAGATCAATAAAAATTCTAGTGGAATTCCTTATTTTCCAAGGCAGTGCTTAAAGCAGGGATTAGCATTTTTATGATTGCATCAATTAGTGCTTTATTGTCCAGAATCCCAAATTGGTCAGGGGTTGAATTGAGTTTGTTTTGGCCGTAATAAATGAAATACAGTCTCCCTGTGCACGAGTTCTCAAGATTTTGGATTGCAATAGTGAAGTTTGATATTGGCCTATAGTTGTTTAAATCTGTAGGTCACCACCTTTATAATTGGTGTAACCCTTGCGTTCCTGAGTGTTTCGGGAAGGTGCTAGTTCTAGTGACTTGTTAAATGTATGGAATAGCATGTGAAAGGACATGGGCCGCTCGCTTGTAAATAATGGTGGGGACATGAGACAAGATTCCTTGATTTTGAAAAATTTTTTAAGTGCATTTATAATCTCAGTTGATTTCCTTGGATTCCTGTTTGTGCAAGATAGAAGGAATCTGGGAAATTCCCATTAGGTAGTCCTCGGCATGGGCATTGGTACGAGGGATTTTATGGTGAGATTAAGATCCTGTTGTTGAGGAAAAGAAGTCGTTTATCTTGTTAGCTGTGTCAGTGGGATGCAGCTGGTGTTTCATTAGGTTTAGTTTGGACAATATTTTGTTTTTTTTTCAATCTAGGTGGAATATTGCTGCACATGAACAGCGGAGATTTCGTTCGGACAATAAAGCAAACTGTAAACGGATGGGAGTTGTTTACTGGAGTTTACCATGGAGTGAGTTTCCCGGGGGTCAACGCCCCCCGCGGCCCCGGTCTGTGAACAGGCCTCCTGGGTGGATCAGAGCCTGATCACCAGGCTCGGTGCTGTCGGCTGCACGCAAACCAACGTTCGACGCCCAGCCCGGCTGATTCAGAAACTGACTTTAGGTTGCTTGTCCAGTGTCAGCTTGAAGACTCCAGAGGGTCTGTTGGTAATCCCCTTATGTGTGCTGGAGGCGTTGAACAGTCTCGGGCCCCTGACACTTATTGTATGGTCTCTTAACGTTGCTAGTTCGTCACCCCTGCTTTTCATTGGTGGGGATGGTGCATCGTCTTGCCACGTTTTTGCTTTAGTAGTGAGTGATTTTACGTGTGCAAGTTCGGTATAGTCCTCTAGGATTTTCCAGGTGTATATTATCATGTATCTCTCATCCTTGCGTTCCAGGAATTACAGGTTTAGGAACCTCAAGCCCTCCAGTAATTGAGGTATTTTATCTCCGTTAGCCGCGCCGTGGAAAGTTCTCTGTACATTTTCTAGGGTCGGCAATTTCACCTGCCTTGAAAGGTGCTGTTAGTGTGCCGCAGTATTCCAGCCTAGATAGAACAAGTGACCTGAAGAGTGTCATCATGGGCTTGGCCTCCCTATTTTGAATGTTTCTCATTATCCATCCTGTCATTTTTCTAGCAGATGCGATTGATACAATGTTATGGTCCTTGAAGGTGAGATCCTCCGACATGATCACTCCCAGGTCTTTGACGTTGGTGTTTCGCTCTATTTTGTGGCCAGAATTTGTTTTGTACTCTGATGAAGATTTAATTTCCTCATGTTTACCATATCTGAGTAATCGAAATTTCTCATCGTTGAACTTCATATTGTTTTCTGCAGCCCACTGAAAGATTTGGTTGATGTCCGCCTGGAGCTTTGCAGTGTCTGCAATGGAAGACACTGTCATGCAGATTCGGGTGTCATCTGCAAAGGAAGACACAGTGCTGTGGCTGACATCCTTGTCTATGTCAGATATGAGGATGAGGAAAAAGATGGGAGCGAGTGCTGTGCCTTGTGGAACAGAGCTTTTCACCGTAGCTGCCTCGGACTTTACTCTGTTGACGACTACTCTCTGTAGGCGCCCTTATCAAACAAAACAATAAATATAAATCAGGAACATACATGGTAAGCTGTCCAATATACAAGTACAGTTAGAAATAGAAATACAAATAGCTAGAGCTTCATTTAAGGAGGTTATTAATAGAATATTCAAGAGGTTGCTAGTAGAATTACAGTAAATAAACCATTCAAATCATTATGAAGCTGTGTGTAGTCGGCGGTCAATCAAACAAACGGGCTTCCACATGGATAAATTGTCATTTTTGTGGAAATTGGTGTAACGCCCCTTGTGCAGATATCAGAGAACTAGCTACAAGCAGTATTAAAACAGGGAAGTGTTTTTGGGTATGCCCAAATGAGATAAATCTGTGGACTAAAATCACAAGGGTATTAAAAGAGGATAACATCAAAGATGCTTTCATAGAAAACATGGAAGCTTTCTACAACAGATGGGAACATAAAAAGTCTGGGCTGAATGGTACTGCCCTTGATACTGGCCATGTAGTCAGAAACTGTAAGGCTGGAGGTGATGTCCTGGTAATCAATAAATGTGGGGTTGATAGTGCTGTCCTGGGAGACAGTAATGGTGAAGCTGGAAGTGCGTGTCCTGAGACAGTAATGGTGGAAGCGGAGGCGCTGTCTCTGGGAACAGTAATTGGTGAAGCTGGAGGTGCTGTCCGGGAGACAGTAATGGTGAAGCTAGAGATATTTGTCCAGGTAGTCGGAATTATATGCAGGAAGGAAAACATATAAATGACCTCATCGGGGACAGGACCTGTCGTAGGGAACAAGTGTAGTCAAAGATAAGAACAAAACCCATATTGCAACTAAAATACCACAGGAAATAGCAAACAAAGAGTAACTCCCACTACAATATGAGGATATATTACCAAAAACAACTGGTGGAGCTCCATTTGTTTGGAGCTGAGGAGTATAGGAATAAGACAGGGAAACTTGCACCAACAGGGAATACGTCACAGAAACCCAAGCAAACAGAAACCAAGCCTGTGCACAATACTATGCACTTGGTATCTGCAAGGCAGAGTGAAAACTGAAAAACAGATGGGACGTGCAACTATGACCGACTCCTAGAAAATGCCAATGCCCATATTACAACAGGAAAATGCAAACTCCTTCCCTGTAAGTTTTTTCACCCTGAACTGTTTTACCTCTTCAGTACAGGAAAGACTGTGAAATAACTTAAATTGCCAGGCACTACCATCTAAAGGGTACAAAAAGTACAAAAACATCCAGGCCATGGGAAAACCTGGTAGCCCCACAGCCACTCAAGAGGGAGAGTATTTTAGTGCCAGGAAGAAAAAAAAAACTGGCAGGAATGGCAAAATCGTACGCCTAATCCAATCAGTCCTGGAGTGAACCACATTCGATGGCCCCAGCTCCAAACCAACAGATAACAGATCACTAATGCAGTGAAAAAAAATCTCCCCCCCCAATAACCAACAATACCACCAGTCCGATGACATCTTCTATGCATAATATAACAGGGTCATAAAGCCAGCAACGAACAACAAAATACCTTTTCATCCGTGGACTGCTTGCAGAGCCAAAGGCAATGGTTTGCGGCTTTCACTGAGACCCACATAAAGGATCACTTTGACAACGAAATATGGATCCCAGGTTTATACAACCTATACAGATGTGACAGAGTGAACAGCAAAAGGGGGGGGAGGTTGGCCTGTACATTGCGAGAGTCCACTTGTTTAGCACAGAACTGCTTAAAGCCTCAAATGATGTAGTGAAGTTCTAGCAGTAAAGATCGAGACCAAAACCTAGTCATTGTGGTGTCTACAAGCCTCCGGATGCATCACCCAGCAATTCCAGAACAGCTGTTAAAAATTGACCACTGTCTGGGAAAATCTTCCAGCTCCTGCCCCCAATATCTTTTCTCCTGGGGATTTCAACTAAGGCACCTAGTAAATGAGGAATAAAGCAAAAATATTGTTGTTCAGTATAACACCAGGAGGTCAGCTCTGATGAAAAACCACACTCCACACGAGCTTTTTAAATCTCTCCCACAAAATTCGGACTTTAAACCAGCAAATATAAGCCTACTAGACCTGGAAAGAATACACAAGACCTCATCTTCACTAACAATGAATGATCTGATAAGAAATGTCACCATAATCAAAAACAATATACTCATATCACACATAATTCAGGTTCAGGACATGTATGCGTGGAAGCCCCAGACGCTACATTATGAGACTCGTCAACGAGGGAGCATTCACCAAATTCAACACTTCAATATCAAAAACATAAAGCGGGACCAAGTAAACCAATCCTAACCGTATAAGCTGGGAAGATAACTACTAAGCAACACAGACCCCAACTGCACAACGAAAATCACTTCACGTACGAAAGCAAAAGACTTGGCAACGATGCACCCATCCCCCCAATGAAAAGCAGGGGTGTCACCTAGCCACTTTAATGAACCATACATTACGTGTCAGGGGCCCGAGACAGTTCAACTGCCTCCCAGCACACTTGAGGGGGATTACCAACAGACCTCCTGGCAGTCTTCAAGCTGGCACTGGACAAGCACCTAAGTCAGTTCCTATCAGACCGCGGGCTATGGCTCGACGTTGGTTTGCGTGCAGCCAGCAGCAACAGCCTGGTTGATCAGCCTGATCCACCAGGAGGCCTGACACAGACCGGGCCGCTGGGGCGTAGACCCCCGAAACTCTCTCCAGGTATGCCTAGAACAGATAACCTTGTGGCACTCGATGTATGCACAAGCTTATTCCTCAAGAAAAAGGAGGTAGATGTAGAATAAAAGAAGACAGGCACTCCCTGTTGTTGCGGCGATGGAAAAGAATAACAGAGCAGCTAAAAGAGTCAATATATCTGAAATGGCGTAGGAGACACTGGTCATAGGAAATAGCAAGCATCGAACTTAAGCTAAAGGAATCTTAATAGGAGACAGGGAATCGCGGGAAGAAACTAAAAGCCATAAATGAAGTCGAAAGAAACCCAAATGTAATTTCTTATTCCTATGCCAAATCAAAGTCAAAAACACGTCCAGGCATTGGCCCCCCAACTTAAACAAGATGGGTTCCTAACCCAGATGACAAGGCAAGGAAATGAGTGAGCTAACTAAAGTCCCATATGAACTTCAGTTTTTAGCAGCCGACTAGACCAGACTGAGAGTTTCTAGATCAAAAGGAATTTTTTTATGAGAGAGCCCACAAAATTTGATTAACACAGAAGCCTATCCGAAGCTACCTGACGCCAAATGACTTCGAACAGGCGATAAATGACATGCCCAGTGCACTCTTGGTTCTGCCCCAGGGCCATACTCATGGAACGCCGTGTTCATCCATAGAACTGCAGGAAGCCCGAATCACGAGTCCTTTTCCAACCTATGGGAGGGGAGCATGGCACGGGGTCGTCCCACAGTTAACTAAAAACAACAGACATAGCGCCCACTCAACAAAGGGGCATAAAGCTAAAACAGCAAAGAACTACAGCCAATAGCAACTAACATCCCATACATAAAAATCTAAAAATCTTTGAAAGGGTCCTAAGAAGCAAGATCACCACCCTCTAGAAACCCCATATCAGTTACAACAACCCAGGGCAAATATGGGTTTAGAACAGGTCGCTCCTCTCTGTCCAACTATTGGATCACTACAAGGGTCCTAAATGCACTAGAAGACATAAAAGAAAGCAGATGTAAAAATACAACTTTGCAAAAGCCTTCGACAAGTTGTGACCAATGTAGTAATAGAGCACAAAATGCGTGCTAAAGGAATAACAGGAAAAGTTGGTTGATGGATCTATGAATTTCCTCACTAACAAGAACACATAAGTAGTCGTCAACAGGTAAAAAAAAAAAAAAAAAAAAAAGAGTCCGAGGCAGTACGGTGGAAAGCTCTGTTCCCACAAGTCACATTAACTCGCTCCCATCTTGTTCATCAACCTCATAACCGACAAAGACAAGGATGTCAGCCACAGCACCGTGTCTTCCTTGCAGAGACTCCCAAATCTGCATGACAGTGTCTTCCATTGCAGACAAATGCAAGGCTCCCGGCGGACATCAACCAAATCTTTCAGTGGGCTGCAGAAACAATATAAGTTCAACGATGAGAAATTTCAATACACAGATATTGGTAAACACGGAGTGAAATTAAATCCTTCATCAAGTACAGAAAACAAATTCTGGCCACAAAAAGAGCGAAAACACCAACGTCAAAGACCTGGGAGGTGATCATGTCGAGTATCTCTCACTTCTTAGGACCAAATAAAAAGAAAAAACATTGTATCAATCCACCAGAGGCCTGGTCACTAGACAGGCCGCGTGGGTCATTCGAACTCTTTTCAGATAAACTGCTAGGTGTACAGAAAGTAGCAGGAACAGTAGAGATTGTGAAGATGATTAATATCCATCACCCTAGATAGTGTCAAGATTTTAGGTTGTCTGTCCCTCAGCTGGAGAAGTTCAGTTTCCAGACTATGGAACTGAACTTCCCAGGCTATTCGACAGACAACCTCAAATCTACGACTTCAAGGTGATGGACTATTACATGACGTCACATCTCTACTGTTCCTGCCTACTTTCTGTGCAACGACTGAAGAAAGCCTACTTTGTATGCAAAACGTTTTGGAATAAAGTTGCCTATATGTTGCCTATTGTCATACCTACCATATAGACAAAGGGCCTTAATACCCAAAGATATTCTATTTGAAAACAAGTCATAGTTTGTCACAAAATAATAAAAAAAACAAACTAACTGTAACTAACAACCTCCATCTGATTCACTGACAACAGAGGAGATAATAAAAAAGGCATGGAAAATACTTTCCCAGAATTCTGGGACTCACAAAACAAAAAAAAAATATTTGTCCCTAACTAAACCTAATGAAACACCACTGCCATCCCACAGATACATTTAGCAAATAACGACTTTTTTCAACCATAGGACATTCCTCCAACAGGCCGACATGGCAGAACGTGTGGTGGGCTAACTGCGGGATTTTCAAGGATAGCTCCTGATCCAAGCCTCTTCAAGGGGGGCTCCTTGGCGTGGTGAAGAGGCGTCTTGGTCTGAGGAATTAGCCCTGACGTCCCTTGCCTCAGACCAACCAATTACCCCCCATGTCTCTCTCCCTCCCCTTTTCACCCATCCTCCCCATCCTCCCCTTTTTTTCCATTCCTCCTCCTCCCTCCTCACCCCTCCCTTTGCCCTTCCTCTTTTGGCCTTTGGGATTTCTCCCCAGGCGCGCTAGTTTGCCAGGTAGGGGAAAGGACACCAGGGGACCATCCCATTCCGTTGAGATTCTTGGCAGTGGGTATTGCCGAGTGGATCTGGGATTGCCTGGGGACGACCCGCTCCCTCTCCGGTATCCGGAGTAGCTTTGGGTTCTTTCGGGGGATGGGGTGTATCTCTGGAAGCCACCTTTCGGATTCCGCGGGGGTGGTGTCCGAAAGTAAGCTTTGTGGCGGATATCCGCCGCCCTCTCTTTTAGTCCACCGAGTAGTCTCCAGAAGTGAGTATGCTAACCCGGATTGCTGGTTTACTGGCATGAAGGTAGGGTATGGCACGGGTTCCATGCTGCATCAGCGCTACTAGCGGTGCTGAGATCCTCTATTCGGTGCGCAGAGGGAGATTTCTGGCCCTTTCATTCCTCCTGACCTATTCCTCCCCGCTTCCCCCTTTATTTATTCTTTTTTTTTTTCTTTTCTTTTCTTGTTTCTTTTTTTTTTTCTTAAAAACAAAAAGCAAAGGAGTAACCTAACCATGCAGCCCAGTCGCATGTAACCCACTAACCCGCGGGGCCCGCTTCTTGATACCGCACCCCATTCTGACCCTGCCTTGTGTTTAACCCATCTGTCGACACTCAAGATGCCCCTGAACCGTCTTGCTGTGCTGTTTTCCTCACCCGCTTCAAGGAACCGGGGCTTTCGACTGACTCCTTGATTAGTCTGAACTCCCTCTCCCTTTACTATCTTTACGGCTTCTCCCCTATACGGTACGCAATTTTCGAATCGCCCCACCCATTTCACGCCAGAAGACCAACTCCGGTCCTACTCCTAAACACCAACGTCAATCTCCTGAAAGATCTCCTTCGTACCTTCCCATTCTACTCGGGAAAAAGACCACATGTCAAGCACTATCCGACGGTCCTCTCCACGCACAGATTCAGACCACACAATGGACTAATTCTTTAACGATTTAAGAAGACCGACTTCTCTTCTGCCTACCTTTCTGACCATAGTAATTGGCAAAGCGCTCCCCTGCTCATTGGTAGAGATATTTCATTTTCATGCTCCACAAGAGTGGTATGCCATCATCACTGTCCAGAATGCCTACCCAAGCTCATGATCTATTCACTCCTTTCGAATATCGAAAACTACTCCTATCACTATTTGAAAAACATCTTTCTTCTCCAATTCTTGTCGTGGTGAACTGTCCATTCTGCCCAGACCATAGTCCAACAGAATTTCCATCCTGTGGCAATGACATTTTTGAAACGAGCTGGAAACTCCAGGATCTCCCAAATCCTCAAAGAAGACACTTATGTCCTTCCTGCCCAGGCGGAGACGTTACCCTTGTTAATGTGGCTCGTTTAACTTTTGACAGCCTAGAACTCCCAGTCTTCTGTATATGCGTCCGGGACATCGTTAGCAGTCGAAAGGTATACCTACAACCGCAACAATGTAGAATTGCAGGCGGTTGGTCACTCATTTCAGCGAAATATTAGCAGATCTATGGTCCCCCCCGAATTGCCCATCTGTGGTGCCGACGACCATTCTAATACATCTAATCTTGCAGTCAACCTCCATCTTGCTAATTGTAAATGAAGCGTCACCCTTCTACTCCCGCCGTTGCCAGGTCTACTTTAAATGGGACGTGTGAAAACCATTGCCTCAAAAGAGGCAGAAGACTCCCTTATGCTATGGCAGTTACTCATCTCCGCTCCAAGGGAGACTACCCCGTGTTTCTTATTCTCTCTCCGTGTTCCAAACATCCCCCCACATCTGGTTCCCATCTCTGCAAGCCTCCTCTGTTGTATACCCCTCCCAAGCTCACTACGGGCATCTAATCCTTTGCTGTCCCATGGCTCGACATCCTATCCTCGACTACAACCTCAGTCTGTTTTCACACATCTTTCGCGTCCTTCCTCACAAGCCCCCAGTATCGACAAGAGACCTCGTACGACACCAAATACCAATCGCCCCTCAACTCAGAATCCCAAAAAAAATCCACATTGGCTCAAAATCTTCTTTGCCCCTATACTTGCCTTCTTCCACCTCCACACTTTACCTTTCCATCTCTGTACCTATTCTCCCCCTCTCTCTCTGGCTCTATAACAATGTGGAGAATCAAAACCCACCCTCCTCCTCGTACTATGCCTTCCACCCCCGTCCCTCCCAAGATTCTCCCTCTTCTCTGCCACCTTCCCAGGATTCTGCCTTTTCTGGTCCCCGCCCCCACACTCATCTCCAGTCCTTTCACTCTTTCCCCTCCCCTCAACTTTGGTACAGTCCATACTGTCCCAATCTTTACTCACCCTCCACCTCTATCTCCAATATGGTCTCCCATCATCTTTTAAAATTTCAGAAACACTTTTAAGCCATTTCAGAATATATTGACAGAGACTAAACTCTTCAATGGACACTGATACACTTCCTGTTCCTTCTCTTTCCCTCACCTCCATCTTCACAATCCCATTCTCGTGCAACGCTCCGTTCCTTCGGCTACTTGAACGTCTTCCAATTGCACCTATACCCGTTGACTTTGCTAAACTCCCTCTAGTCGTAGGTGCCTTTACCTACAGATTCCTGGTATTTTCTTCATCCCAATCATGGCCTATTACAGTGGAATATCCGGCAGGCCTCAGGTAATCGGGGTGAGCTTCAGATGTTGCTTTCCAGGTTTTCCCCTGTTGGTGCTTGCTTACAAGAACCAAAATTACACTCGTCTGTTTTCCAACCTATCTCAGGCTATAATTAATTGTATGTCTTCGGATCCTTTCTCAGATTGGACCCTTTAACGAGAGTGCCCATCCGCTATGCAATGATTATTCCGTACTTCACTAGTTGTCCATACCTCGCTGCATTACACTGCAGCCCAAATTCCACTTGAAAAAGTGGTTTACAATTAGTGTTTCTTTATATCTCTCTCCCTTGTCGAGCATTTTCATCCCAGACTTTGCATTCTTGCTTCATCCTTACCAACCACCACTTCAAAAATTACTTGGTGATTTTAATGCGCCATTATTTCCTCTGGGGGGGGGTCTTCATTGTGACTCACGTGGCTTCCAGTTGGGGCTTTTCTCGCTCTCTCACCCCTCCATGTTTTTTAAATACGACGGGTACTCCCACCCATTTGATCCTCGTACTCATACTCTCTCTGCATCGATCTATCAGCAGTCTGCTCTTACTCCACTGCACTAGACTTCACCTGTTCTGTTTCTACCAGACTACATGACAGCGACCAATTTCCGATTCCATTTTTTACTTCTCCTTCCTATCACCACCGCCTTTCTGTAGTCCCTCGCTGGAGGCAATTTGAACGAGCAAATTGGGATCTTTACTCACACTTCACTGCTTTAGTGAGTTCCTATCATCATCCTCCATTGAATGAGCTCCTACACATCTTCTCGACGTCGTTTATAAAACGGCCAGTCTTCTCATTCTAATACCCCAAACCTCAGCAGTCATTCAGAATGCGGTGCCTTGGTGGTCCTCCTGCTTGTGCATCATCTGTGGCAGTACGTTTGAAACGTGCTGCCATGGGGCAGTACCGGTACAATAGAACGCTGAGAGACTTCTTTGATTTACAGAGCGTGCGATCACTCGCCGTGTTATCCGTGAAGCTAAACGCACTTTGTTGGCGAGACTATGTTTACCACATCACCTCAGCTTCTTCTATGAGTGCATCGGAAAAAAGTGAGGAAATTGAGTGGTAAAATACTCTCACTGACCCGGCGTCCTGTTCTCGCGGTCGCTGGTGTTGAAGTATCAAACCCTCTCGACGTTTGCCATTGACCTTGGCACACATCTGGTCCGTATATTTCCCCAGGCTCCATCTAATGCCCCTCGTTTCTTTCCATCAAAGCTGCCAGAGAGTTAGTAACCCTTGGACTTTCTCTCTCAAGAAGAACATATAATGTGCCTTTTTACACTTCAAGAACTGTAGGCAACCTCTCAGCTTGCCGATCATCGGCAGCAGGCCTGACGACATCTATACGTATGTATACAACATTTACATGCGACAGCCCTTGTAGTCCTCTTACACCTCTTCAATCTTATTTGGCACAAGGAGTTCTCCCCAGCTGTGGAAATCTGCCATTGTTCTCGGCCTTTTCCACAAACCGGTACTACAGGACATGATTGCCTCCCACTAATCCCCTCATCGCCTTACGTGCAGTTTGCAAGTGATGGAACGTCTCGTAAATCGACGTTTATGTGGGTATTTAAAGACACAAAACCATCTCTCCCGCTTGTCAATATGGCTTGCGAGGGTCGATTCTACCAGAGACCCCTTACTACGCTAGGAATAACGTATGTTCGGAATGCCTTTGAGCGAATAAATCACTCAGTTATTGCCAATTTTTGATCTTGAGGCATATGACACAACTTGGAGGAAAAATATTTTGGCCCAGGCCCATCCTTAGGCCTCCGAGCCATCTACTACCATCCATCCCTTAAAACTCTTAACTGACAGACATATCCGCGTTCAGTCAATAATGTTCTTTCCCCGGACTTCGTCCAGGCTGAAGGTTCCCTCAGTGTATGTGTTCAAAGCACAACTAATTTTTCTCCTTGCTCATACATGATTTGGCCTCTGTTCTTACCACCCAATAATTGGTTCATCACTCTATGGGTGAAAGACTTCGCTATGCTGAGCATGCTCTGACTGTCATCTTATTGCATTATCACTCTAGCATGCGTCGACCTATGTTTGCCATCATATGGGCCACCACGCCGGTGGATAGGGGTTTACTACAATTTTCAATACCACATATCTGACAGCGGAGCCAAAAAACTTTCACTAGGACGACCATCTTGTGGACTATCTTGTTCTCCCGATCATCCTTTGTATCTACCTATGGCTCCCGTATCCCCCGAACCGTGATACAGTCAGTTTCCTAGGCCTTCTCTTTGACCGCCGGTTATCCTGGGAAACCTTCACTTTACTCTCTGAAGGCAACTTGTCACAGCCCGCTAATACCCTTCTTAAAACCCTTGCTCATCTTCCTGGGGTGCTGATCCGAACTCTGCTTCGCCTACATTCAGGCCACGTTTTATATCGAAACTCGATTAAGTGTGACCAGATTGATATTCCGCGGCCTCTCCTCTAGCTTAACTCTATCCCAATCACCAAGGATTAACAAGATTTTTGTGCCTTGTGCTTTTTCCGCTCTTCCCTATGAGAGCCACTATACAACAAAAGGAATGTTCATCCTTGTCCCTGTTCGCCGTGATGCCCATTGCCTACGCTACTATGTAGTTCTCTACATCTATACAACGATCCTTCCTTTAAGAATGGTCACCGATATTAGTATGTGCATTCTTTATTTCGTTCGCTGCCCCTGTTAGCTCCAGTCCCTATTCTCTTCCACCTACATTCACTCTTGACTTCCAATCAGTTACCACCTTTATAATGTTCATGTAGCATCTCACTTTTTCCCTACCCCCCCTGGGAAGTTCCAGCTGTTCGGTCTGTTCTTATCTCCACTACTACCCTTGCACGAAAGCTCAACTGCCTGACTGGTGGGCTTCCGCTCGTCTTTTTCTAGAACACTATCAACCCCATTCTCATGCCACTGCTGTTTACACAGATGGCATCCTAAGTCTTCCAACGGCATCGGATTCCGCAGCAGTGTTCCCGGCAGCGTTGTGTGGGGGCATTTACTATCTTCAGCTCGCATTTTTACTGGCTGAACTGTGCCATCTTGCAGCACTTATTTCGTATCGGCATCTAGGCCTGTTTCATCATTTTGTAGTAGTCACAGACTCCCTTAGTTGCTCTACAAGCTATAAAAAATTTGATACATCCTCATCCCTAGTTTCTCCCGTATCCAACTTTGGCTACGCGTATCTCTACCAACATAAGATATTGTTTTTGTTGGGTCCTGGTGATGTCGACGTACAGGCAATGTAACAGGCAGACACTGCTGCGGCGGTCCAGCAGTACAGATGACCTAGACCTAGCCAATTTGCCTATCGAGGTTTCCCATTTTCAGGACCTATTATTGCTGCAATAGCTAACGCACCTTCGCACCCGTTGGCAACAACGATTATTGGTCAACTGCTGCTCGGTAACAAACTTACAATCCTATTAAACTGAGCATAGGTAATGGGGCGCCGTCCTTCTTGTCATCATGCCGAGTTGGGAGACCACGCACTCCCTACCCGTTCGCATTGGCCAACACTCGACTTACTCATGGTAATCTCATGGAGAGCACCCTGTTCCTCTTCTAGTGAGTAGTGTCAAAGTACCAGTAACGATTACCCACATTCGTTCATACTGCCCTTTTCCTATGCAACGAGCAACGCAGAATTTACCTCCAACGTCGTCTTCCGTTCTACTATCTCTTTAACTTCCCTTCGTTGCTGATGGACCCTCCTTTAAATCCCTGACACTCTCATAGGACTTCTTGACAACGACTGATTTTACTCCACAAACACTGATGAAACTTTTCACACTCCCCCTCAGGCCCTTTCTATTCAGGATCTCTTGCTGCCCTTCACCCTTTCACACCATCCACTTCCCCGCGTTCCGTACCTATTACTTACATCCATCTCCCTTTTGGCCACCTGAATACCACTCGCTTCCTTCTGCCCTGCAGCGCTGTATAGACCTTTTGGCTTAGTGTTTCATTTTGATTATGAATAATAATAATCCTGATCCAAGGGGCAGACCAGGGTAGCAACTAGTGTCAGGAACTCAGTGTGAATGCGCCTGAAGAAGATTCCCAGAGCAGTTAAGGACATCACAAGTGATCGCTTTCAGCGTAAAATCGGGAAGTGTTGTGCAGTTTTTGAGAGATGGTGTGGTGAGAAGTGCCCAGGTATGGACCAGGCAGTGCCTCCCCCCACTTCTGCCGGGGGGAGAGGCTGAGTGTGTGGGTGGGGACGAAGCGAACATTGGTTGATTAGAGATCACATGCCCAGTTCGTTTCATAAGTGCATGGAACCAATGCATGTTGTCCTTTGATGTAGGTCGGACAGATGTGAACAACAGTGCACCTCAGTGGGTGTAGGGAAGTGCCCCTCAAAACCCCCCTCCCGGGTCATGCCCCCGTGTGAGTAAACATGACCCTCTATAATTTTTTTGACTGCTGGCCCATGGGATGGGTTGGGTGTGTGTTAAACTAACTCACGGCCTCAACCATTCAACTCACACCCACCACCCACCCACCTCCCAGTGCCTACCACCACGTCAGCATTGCACTGCAGGGACAGAGCTGTCGGAGTTCGCCGAAGGCAGCTGTCAGGTATGCCACAGGCATTGTGCACTCATTCACTCTAGCTTCAACATCCGTGCACACGGTGGGTGTCTGAGCACTCAGAGGGCTCCAGGTGGCATCAATCAACAGCCCTCCCCCCACAGACATAGGAGACAGCTGTTGCCCCTTCACCTTTACCAGAGGGCCTGGGGATCTTCAATCAACATGCGACCACCAGGACGTTGACACTTCCCCAGGGGCGGCTCTCTCCTTGGGCCTGCTAGCATAAGTCTGTGTCCTCTTTCCTGCAAATTCAGATCCCGGGGCAAAATGCTGCTGTTTTGCAATGGCTGACTGTCTGGCCAGCCTACTGAGGAGTGACAGCACCTAGCAACATCTGTTGGCATGGATAAATTCTCTACAATGTTTGTTAACTGATCATTACTCTGGAAAATTGTTTCATATTGTAATTATGTAGTCTAGATTTGTGACCAGCCTCCAAACCTGGAGCTCATTACCTTTGTCATTTTTTCACATTGTAATCAAATCTAGTTCATTACATTTGTAATTACCATGAGTGAGACCAGCTCTACCTGGAGCACAATTACCTTTGTACATGGTCACGATTGGTGACCAGATCTAGTTCATTTACATTTCTAACTTGCTCAGCTATCAAAACTATTTGAGTCCAGTCCTGGACCAATTATGCTCCTCTGTAATCTTTTGACTACCGCCCACAGATGGGTATGGGGGCATAAAAAACATATTAAACTGGGGTTATGGGTGTTGGGGTGGGTTTAGGAAGAGGTTAAAACTAATTTCCCAACCATAGGACCTAATCTCGCCAGTAAAATCCCTGTATCAATCCCTGAGCCGGGGACACCAAGATGGGAATTCCTCAAATTCCTTACTATCAATGTAACCAACTGAGGAAAAAATCGAGATCACAATACACAGACACAGAAATCACTCTGTTAAGCCGTCCAGGCCCCGTGAAGAGAAGACTTCGACGTTTCCTGCTCTTCAGGCAATTCCTGAGTAATTCTCGACAGAGCAACTCGAAACTGAGTTACTTCGAGATTTTTCTTGGGTTAACCTGAGTAGTTCTGACCAGGAGGCTGAGAGGAAACTGCTTGCAGTCACTTCGGCCCCATCCCAGCAAGAGGGTAAGCGGTGACTTGCTTGCTTGTTCACCCTTCCTTCCCCATCCCCCACCCTTTCCCCCTTCCTCCCCTCACCCAAACAACTACACTGGCCCACACACTAACACACTACTTACATTGCAAATCTTTCTGACTTTCCTATCTTCTTTCACTTTCGGCAACTTCGCTTTGGCGAGTTAAACACAAGCATTTTGACAATCCGGTATCCCGTGTTTTTTTTTTTTAAGATCCGGCCGATCTTTGCCTTGGGCCCTTTCCCCCTCACCACTCGAGGGTAGGCTATCTTAGGGGCTGACCTTCATAAGTCAGCTGAAATAGGATGTTAAACTAACACTAAGGAAATACCCTTTTTGTTAAAGTAACTTCTGTGCCAGATGTACCTTCCTGGACATCATGGCGCGGATAAGAGTAAGATTACGGGTTGATGGCAACCAAAAGACGATGAAAGAAATTCTAGCATGTATTTGCTCGAATTCAACTGTTGCTCCAGTGGATGTTTTTCAAACCCACGCTGGAGCAGTACTTCTCCTCTCTTCTGAAGAAGAGTTGCTTCAACTGCTGAAGCATGATGTGGAAAATACTGTATATTTTCCGGAAATACGAGAATTTATAGGTAAATAGGTGCCCTATATTGTATTTAATAAAAGTGTATTTTTAAAAGAAGAGACAGTCGCCATTTTGTTTGAATTGAATAACAGACACTGTGAATAATGAGAAGACTTTTTTTGTGCTCTAGAGGTTAAAATTGGGATGACACCTCTCAAATAGGAAGCGAAATTGTTGGATGTGAAACAAACCAATACCCTGGCCGGGATTGAACCCGCGGTCACAGAGTCTCAAAACTCTAGCCCGTCGCGTTAGCCACTAGACCAGCTAGCCACAATAAAGTTCATCCAACTAGGTATATTTCTTACACCACAGTGGTGCCTGTGCTAACCTTCCTATGGTGTAGAAATATACCTAGTTGGATGAATCTTATTGTGGCTAGCTGGTCTAGTGGCTAACGCGACGGGCTGGAGTTTTGAGACTCTGTGACCATGGGTTCAATCCCGGCCGGGGTATGGTTTTGTTTGCAATCGTGTCATTACGATCACATGAGTCATGTTGATGGCAGTGAAGGGACTTGAGCTAGAGTTCGTCACGGCCACGCTAGCTGGAGATTCGTCTGTAAAAACTTGCATTTGTGGTCACAGTGGTGCCTGTGCTAACCTTATTATGGTGTAGAAATATACCTAGTTGGATGAATTTTTATTGTGGCTAGCTGGTCTAGTGGTAACGCGATGGGGTGGAGTTTTGAGACTCTGTGGCCGCGGGTTCAATCTGGCCGGGGTATGGTTTGTTTGCAATCGTGTCATTACGATTTCGTGAGTCTTGTGGATGTGTATTCCTGCATAACTTGAGATATCAGGCGACTGGACAAGACAACTCCAGGAACCTCAGATAAGTCTGTGATGTTGCAACTCTGGCCAGTGTTATTTTCATGTACAGAGGTTTTTATGAGTATGATACACCTTGATTTCCAGTCAAATTGGTGAGTGATCTAAGATATTCTCCTTCTGTTATGTATATGTGTGTATATATAATCCTTTTTTTAATTTTAATATAAAGTTCACAAATTTATATATTTACCAGCATTTCTGGTGATACATATTTCATTTGTAATTAATAGGTCCAGAGCAACTTGTGGATATGACAGTGGTAGGTATCGATAGGGGACATTTTTGTGACCTATGTGTCCCAAATTCCCTACTTGTCTAACTGATAAATAATAATTATCTATGTTCAATTTATTGTTATGTATATAATGATACATTCAGCTAAATGTAATTTTCCACACATGATGTTCTGGAAAAATTGAAGACTTTTGGTGTTACCCCAGTTGCACCCGAAAGCTATCAAGCCCAGAGGACTGTGTTTGTTGCCAGAATTAACAGTTTCATGCGACATAGCACAGCGAATGAAATTATTGAGGACTTTTATATGGAGAATCTGACCAAATCTCTCTTGAACGATTTGTCAGTGTTACACAATGTTTTAAATGTTATGCCTTTGGTCATACCACCAACAAATGCAGTACTCAAGGGCAGATTTGCATCATTTGCTATGGCCAACATTCTTATAGAGATTGTACTAATAAAAATGCGCCCAAATGTGTCCTCTGCAATGGAAAACACCATGCTGTTTCTGCTATCTGTCCTGAGAGGAAAAAGGAAATGCAGAAAATTATAGAAGCTAAGAAACTGTCCTCTTCTAAGAAGACCACTCCCCAGGCACCTCTAATAATGTCCCAAACTTCCTTCCCAGCTCTGCCTGGATCTAGTGGAACTCCTCAGGTCTCTACCACTGGTTCCAATGTTTGGAATTCTGCCCCTCTTGGAGTGCCCCAATCTAACCCTCACCTACAACATACACAAACGCAACAACAAGGTTCAGCTTCACCTCCCATGTCTCAGGAATCCTCAGCACGGGGATATGATGGGAGTGCCCAAAAGGGAAGTTTTGTATGCCCAAAGGAAATAAATCTTTTACTAAA
>NC_069429.1:33321895-33342253 GCF_026875155.1 Cherax quadricarinatus
TTTTGGGTCCTACGAGATGACAGCAAGGGGAGCTACTCAAGTCCCAAATATGATTAGCTTTCAGCTAGCCGCTAACCGACTGAGAGTCGAAGATCAAATGAATTTTTTATGAGAGAGCCACAGAATTTGGTTAACACAAGCCTATCTGATGTTATCCTGATGCCAAATGACTTCAAACAAGAGATAAATGACATGCCCATGCACTCTGCCCCAGGGCCAGACTCATGGAACTCTGTGTTCATCATGAACTGCAAGAAGCCCCTATCACAAGCTTTTACCATCCTATGGAGAGGGAGATGGACACGGGGGTCGTTCCCACAGTTACTAAAAGCAACAGATATAGCCCCACTCCACAAAGGGGGCAGTAAAGCAATAGAAAGAACTACAGACCGATAGCACTAACATCCCATATCATAAAAATCTTTGAAAGGGTCCTAAGAAGCAAGATCGCCACCCATCTAGAAACCAATCAATTTCACAACCCATGGCAACGTGGGTTTAGAGCGGGTCGCTCCTGTCTGTCTCAACGACTGGATCACTACGACAAGGTCCTAGATGCACTAGAAGACCAAAAGAATGCAGATGAAATATATACAGACATTGCAAAAGCCTTCAACAAGTGTGACCATGGCGTAATAGCACACAAAATGCGTGCTAAAGGAATAACAGGAAAAGTTGGTAGATGGATCTATAATTTCGTCATAAACAGAACACAAAGAGTAGTAGTCAACAGAGTGAAGTCTGAGGTGGCTACGGTGAAAAGCTCGTTCCACAAGGCACAGAAACTCGCTCCCATCTTGTTTCTCATCTCATATGTGGCATAGGCAAGGATGTCGACCACAGCACCGTGTTTTCCCTTTTGCAGATGTCACCCAATCTGCATGTGAGTGTCTTCCATTGCAGACACTGCAAGGCTCCGGGCGGACATCAACGAAATCTTTCAAGGGGCGCAGAAAACAATATGATGAGAAATTTTCAATTACTCCGATATGGTAAACATGAGGAAATTAAAAACTTCATCAGAGTACAAAACAAATTCCGGCCACATAAAGAGCAAAAAAACCAACGTCAAAGACCTGGGATTGATTATGTCGCAAGGATTCACCTTCAAGGACCATAACATTGTATCAATCGCATCTGCTAGAAAAATGACAGGATGGATAATGAGAACCTTCAAAACTTTTGGATGCCAAGCCCATGATGACATCTTCAGGTTGCTTGTTCTATCTAGGATGGAATATTGCTGCCCCACTAACAACATCTTTCAAGGCAGGTGAAATTGCTGACCTAGAAAATGTACAGAGAAAACCCCCCAGCACGTTAACATAGATAAAACACCTCAATTAAATGGGAGCGATTGAAGTTCCTGAACCTGTACTCCCTGGAACACAGGCGGGAGAGTACATGATTGTATACCCGTGGAAAATTTCCCAGAGGGAAAAGTACCCATCTTGCACACGAAAATCACTCACAACGAAGGCAAAAGACTCGGCAGATGATGCAATGTCCCCCCAGTGAAAAGCAGGGATGTCACTAGCACGTTTAAGAGACAATTCAATAGGTGTGGGGCCCCAGACTGTTCAACTGCCTCGTGGTTTTAAATAAGAGGGATTGCCAAAAAGACCCTTAGCAATCTTCAACCATGCACTGGACAAGCACCTAAAGTCAATACCTGACCAGCCAGGCTCTGGCTAGTACATTGGATTGCGTGCAGCCAGCAGTAACAACCTGGTTGATCAGGTTGGGTTCACCGGAAAGGGCCCGGTTACAGGCCGGGCCCGTGGGGCCCTTGACCCTCGGAACTCTCTCCAGGTAAACTCCAGGTAGATGTGGGCCACTCGCTTGTACAATTTTGTGGTGGGGACGTGAAACAGATTCCCCGAATTATTTAAGGGACTTTTAATTTCGGTGACTTCCGTGGGCTCAGTTGGTTTTTCGATTCTTATGCAGAGTCTTGGTAAGTGGGTAAGGAAGAGGGGGTAAGGAGAAGGATGGGAAGGAAGAAGGATGGGTGAGGGAAAAGGATGGGTAAGGAAGAGGATGGTAAGGATAGAAATTTGAAGAAGGTGGAGGGGGGAGTGGGTAGGATTATGGTAAGTGGCACAACCCTTTACCTGGAGTTTACCTGGAGGAGTCCGGGGGTCACGCCCCGGCCGGTCTTGGGTTTTGGGGGGGCCCCCCCAAAAAATGCTAAGTACGAAGATATTCACTATCATGGCCAGCATTATGGACAGGCTAATTTAATATATAGTAACTAATTAAAACTAGGATAAGATTTAGTACATAATAACTATACTTAAAACTGGACAATAGTGGTTAGATGTTTTTCAATCTTATTTAAACCTTAATACAAGTGAGTTGGGTTCGGTAAATAAGCTCGAAATTGGCATATAATTCTACCTTACAATGTGTTGGGCAGGTGGTAAATTTTTTGGTATGGCAGAATTAAAAAAGCAGGAGATCACATGATCAGAATAATTAGCAGATGTTTTGGTGAGATTTGGTTAATATTGAGAAATAAAATGATTTTTTGGATGGCAGAAATTAGTGCAATCATGGAACCCTGCAATCATTAACCATGCAATCATTAACCCTGCAATCATTAAACCCTGCTATTAAACTTGCAATCATTAACCGGCAATCATTAACCTGCAATCATTAACCCGGCATTCATTAACCCCCTGCATCATTAACCGGCAATCATTAACCCTGCAATCATCAACCCTGCAATCATTTAACCCGGCAATCATTAACCCTGCAATCGATTAACCCCTGCATTCATTACCCTTGCAAGCATTAACCCTGCAATCATTAAACCCTGAATATCATTCACATGCAATCATTAACCCTCCAATCAATTAACCCTGCTATCATTACCATGCAATCATTAACCCTTGCCTCTCTTCTTAACGTAAAGAATTTGACCTCCAGACTGTTTAGCAGATCTTCGGCCTGTACTGCACATTTTACTGGCTTCTGGGAGCTTTACGAGACATTAATAACATTTATTAGTCAAATATCATTCCACTTTGGTTCAGATCTAATACATCAGGTTACTTTTCCTACGATAAGCACTGGAAGTAGGTGTTCGATACGACGTACACTGTGAGTGCGCCCGCCTTTATTCTACAACAAGACAAACAACTACAACAACAATCAACAACAAACAACAACAAAAACAACAAACACAACAACAATCAACAACAACAACACAACAAAAACAACTTGTGTTGTGGTGGATGAGTGAGTTAAAGTGAACAATAACAGTGTTTTGTGGTGTCTACACAGGTGAGTAAACAACTGTTGGTGTCTAACACAGGTGAGTAACAACTGTGGTGTCTAACACAGGTGAGTATCAACTTTGTGGTGTCTAACACAGGTGAAGTAACAACTGTGGTGTCGGTCTAACACAGGTGAGTATATTCTGTGGTGGTTCTAACAAAGGGTGAGTAACAACTGAGGTGTCTAACACAGGTGAGTAACAACTGTGGTGTCTAACACAGGTGGAGCGTAACAATGTGGTGTCTAACACAGGTGAGTAACAAATGGTGTGTATAACAACAGGTGAGTAGTAACAACTGTGGGTCTAACACGGTGAGTAGGAACATCTGTGGTGTTAACTAAGGTGAAGAAGTAACAACTGTGGTGTCTAACACAGGTGTTTGAACTGTGGTGTCTACACAGGTGGTGAGTAACAATGTGGTGTCCGAACACAGGTGTGTAACAACTGTGGTGTCTAACACAGTCGCGAGTATACAACTACCGTTATTTGCAATACAACATTCATGTGCTAGATATACCATAGAGAGAGTTTGACCCATGAAACTATTGTGTTTAACGCGCCAGACATGATCATATCTGTGTCTTGTTGACTGTGTCAGATGGTAGGGGGCTCAGCGTGTTGACTGTGTCAGGTGCTCAGGGTGTTGACTAGTGTCAGGTGCTCAGGTGGTGAATGTCAGGTGTAGGTGGTGAAGGCAGCGTCTTTAAGGATGAAGCGACCAGCTCTGTGGGAGAGTCATTCTTTGGGTCCTGTGAGGAGGAATATTAATGATATAATCAGTGGATTTTCAACTTGTAGAGGATGTTTATGTTCTCTTATCTGGCATGTGAGGTCTTGCATTGCATAGAGTTGTTTATTCTTCAGGTTGTCAGGCGTACATTTAAGGCTGTTAGATCATGTTGTAGTGAGTAAATCTGCCATTTTAAACTCTGTTCTCCTACTGGTGCCGTAATGGAGCGGTGATGCTCTATTCTGGACCCGTTGGTACTTTAGCATATTGTCTTTGTTGTTTAAACGACATGGGGACACATGGGTATTCGAGTATTGGCTTATCTTCATTGTATACAGATGTTTTTTTTGACATATGTAGGGGTTGATTAAATCTAAAGAGACTGCTAAGAAGGATCTGGGGCTATGTTTGATCTTTAAGTTACATGGTGATGTGGGAGAGGGAGCTGCCTGTTATTTCATATCCCAAGAATCTTGTTAGGGTTCTAATGGCTACAGGTGTACCTCAGAGGGAGATACCTCCTTATCTTCGATGGTTGATGCAAAACATTCCTATCGTGCTATTCAAGGACTTTGTCAGGGTTAATCGGAATTCTCCTGTACTTCTTCCGACTTTAGATGGTGGACGAAGTTCAATTTTATTTTGTCTATGACTCTCTCATTCTTGGATTTTCCCTGGTACCGGAGTTGATGAGACGACATGAATAACATCATATGCCAAACTGTGTTATAAATTGTATCATTATAAAAGCTGGGTTGCTAGGAAGGTCATTAACATAAATGTTGAATAGTATTGGATTAAGACACGACCTTGGGGGACACCAGCTGTTGATAAAAGGCTCTGTCGACCTGCCGTGAAAGGTGGAATGATTTCTGTGTGATTTTAAGAAGTTATATATTAATCTGAGAATAAGTCCAGTATGGTCTGGTAAGTAGGGTCAATATGTTTGTTTATAAGACAATCATGCAGAATCCTATCAAAATGCTTTTATATAACATCTCTTGGTGGCATTTGGCAAGTTGCGCCCGATGGTTTTAGACTCGCTGCAGTATCGAAAATAATATTTATTGCCATGAGGGGGGTCTCTATGGGTCCTAAAGCAAACAGTTTTTCAGTAAAAATGGTATTAAATCCATGCATAGTAGTTCCTGTCTGTTGGAAATGATCTTTTCAAGAACTTTCCCAGTGACTCACGTAAAGATATAGGTCTATAGTTCCCGGTTGTGGATGTCTTTATTAGGTTTAGCAAGTAAGATCATCCTAGCAGTCTTAAAAACCACTGGAAAATGTCCTGAGGCCCAAGATGGCATTAAAGATATTTACCATAGCGTTTACAATTTCTGGGTAAAGAAACTTTATTTGTTTCATTGTTATTCCAGAGGAGACCAGGGGCCTCTATTTCTCATTCATCCAATAACCTGACTTATCTCTAGTAATGTAATAGGTCTTTTAAGCGGGTGGGTATCTTCAAGAGTGATGTATCGATGGAAGGTTGTGTTGTAGATCATCTAAGTTTTCATCTCTACATTCAATTTACTAACTGATAGGTATGGTTAAAATAACGACTGGTATTGTGGCGAGAGGAATTTTTTCTCCCATACATCACCCATCAAATTGCCTGGTCCTGTGGATCCGTCTTGTTTAATCTCCACATTTGCTTCGTCCTCATTAGTGAAGTAGGTTCTAGGTAATAGGATGGGCTTGTGCTTTGCCCTAAAAGTTGCGGATCCTTACTACATATATTGTGATGGCCCAACGTTGATAAGGTTTTAGCGTGGAGAACGCAATTTCCATAAGTCACGTTTGTATGGACTAATCATGTTAATTAAATTCTTGACCTATATATATCTATGTAGTACTGGTGGTTGGCCCGTTTGAAGATGCCTTAGAACATTCTGCTTGATTATTCTTAAAAGCGTCTCTAATTTCCCTAATAGGTTTATATTGGTGTGATAGATATTTGATGGAAGCGAATTGGCAGTTGCATTTGTAAGCTTCATTATTCGATTGTGAAGTGGACCGGAATCACATAATCAATGGCATTGGGAAGGTTGATTTTCAAAGGACACAATTTCATCTTTCACCCAGAAATGCCAATGGAAGGGGTCAAATCCTAAGATTTGACCTAGCGGTTGTTAAGATTGGGTTTAGGAGGCTAACAGGTATTCTATAATTGGAGTGTTGGGTAGTTGTATATATCACAGAATATAATGCGTCTGATACCTACGTTCCAACTGGAGAGGAGAAGACAATGAAGTGGTAACAGGCTCTGTTTGTCAGTCTTTATCTGGTTCCCTGGATGAGGTCAATGTACGGTTTAAAGAATGAGCCTTGTAAGGGACAAGTTTCTGGCTGTCATGATATTAAATAGTTGTTTTCCTTGTATGTCACCCAGTGGAACACCAGCTCCACAGTTAAAGAGGGCCTGGCAGGGCGGTTGGTAACATTAAATCTACCGCTAGTATTGTTGGTAATATTTCTGACTTAATATACGATGTTGAGGAATGACTCTAGATATTGTGGTCTGGGGGAAAAATTACAGGGCATATCACTAGGGGCCATCGAGACCGTTGTCATTGTCTTTTGCAAGAATGTTCATCTTCTTCAACATTATATTTTAAATTTTAGGCCCTAATATTTAACTAAGATGGCTATGCCACTATAGGGTCCTCTTGATTCTCCCCAGTAGAAGTAACCACGTAATTTTAAAATGTTGATCAACTCTTGCAGGCTGTCTCGTTCAAGAGTATAACATCTGGATTGTTTTAATGTAGTTCAAACTTTCAAGGAGGTATACGGTTATTAATGTAAATGTTGAATATTAAGTTGGAAAATTGTAATCCCCATTATTTCGTGCAATTCGGAGTTGTACGGCGGGACTGAACGCCATGGCAAGTAATGTAGTGTTTGGTTATACCACTATCCATGCTGGACTCGTAAAGGGGAGGAGGGAAGTTCTGTGTATTTGCGTGGTATTGAAAGTGTCACCATCTTCAACTAGAATTGGTAATATTAACAGAATGAATTAGAGTCATTAGAGTCATCATCACAAAACTGTGGTGTTGTATTCCAAGGTTACAGGAAGCAGAGGCTCGTGAGAGTTAAGGGGAGGGAATGTGGCCGGCTCCAAGGCGAAAATTTTGTACTAAGCCAGGTGAATACCCTGGGAAAGTTCCTGCATCAACAGGACAGTACAATAGCGGAAGAGTAAGCAACCAATCTCTGGGGCTTAGTTTAGGGTCAGGTAATGGGACTCCGGGTTCGTTAAGGGGTGACAACTTGGTCTGCGAGGTGGGTGATCCCTGGTCAAGGGAATATGAATTAGACTTATTTGTAGAAGTAGAGTAGGGGAAACATACTTCTTGTTATGAGAAGGTTGGGCCATAATCGTCTTAAAAATTTTCTGGATAGTAATGGGGAGTGATCCCATTAGCCATTAACCATATCATTTAAAACCTTAGAGCAGAGATGAATGTCACCTCCTGCTATGTTCTTTGGCCAGCATAGACATTAGTGCCACTCTCATCATATCCCCGGCTAGGATACTGAGACATGGGGAGGTGAAGCTGAACCGTGTTGTTGCGTTTGAGTATGTTGTGGGGAGGGTTAGATTGGGGCACTCCAAGAGGAAGGGAGGCAGAAAGAATTCCAAAACATTGGATCCTGAGGTAGTGAAATGAGGAGGTCCCACTAGATCCAGGCAGAGCTGGGAAGGATGTTTGGGACATTGTTGGAGGGTGCCTGTGGAGTGGTTGCTTAGAAGAGGAAGTTCTGAGCTTCTATAATTTTCTGCAATTTCCTTTTCCTATCAGGGACAAATAGCAGAAAGAGCATGGTTTTTCCATTGCAGAGGCACATTTGGGCGTTTTTTTATTAGTTACAAATCTCCGATAAGAATGTTGGCTGTGCAAAGTGTGCCTAATTTGTGCTTGTGTACTGTATTTGTTGTGGTATGTCTCATAGGATTAAACATTTTAAAAATTGTGTAACACTGACAAATCGTTCAAGAGTGGTTTTGGTCAGGGTGTAACAATCTGGTGCCAAAACATTTTGAAGCCATTTTGACTCAGTTTGGCGCTCTTCAGGCTGTAGCAAGTATTTAATTTTTAGGTTATACCTGGTGGTTGTTAGGTTTTTAAGAAATTTTTGTGCTTCGGACAGCCCGCTAATTCAGAATTCTCCATATTAAAGTCCTCATTATTTTCATTCGCTGAGCTATGTCGCAGTGAACTGTTATAGTATGGCCATTCAAAACACATCCTCTGGGCTTGATTAGCTTTCGGTGCAACGGGGCGGGTAACACCAAAAAGTCTTCAATTTTTCCTGATCATCTTGTGTGGATAATTACATTTAGTTGAATGTATCATTATAGACAGAACAATAAATGATCATAGATAATAATTATTATCAGTTAGGTCAAGTAGGTATGTCGGGACCACATTGGTCACAAAAATGTCCCCGATTCGATACCTACCACTGTCATATCAAATGTTGCTCTGCGACCGTATTAATTTCAAATGAAATATGTATCACCTGAATGTGAGTTAATATTAAATTTGTGGGACTGTATATTTAATATGATAAATGGGTTATTTATTCACTCATGATATTAACAGAGAAGGAGTAATATCTTAATCACTCTCCATTTAAATGGAAATCAAGGTGTATCATACTAAGGAATCCTCTGTCTAGACTTGTTATTTACACTGGCCAGTGTCATCAACACGGATCTCCTATATGAGGTTCATGGAGTGTGTCTGGTCTAGTCGACGGATATACAAGTTATTGGCTGGTATAAACATCCTACAATGTCGCTCCTATAGGAGAGGTTGGCAGCCCAATTTTACCTCCTATGAGACGATAATTTCTTATCATTATTAACAACGTTTGTTAGTCAATTTTAAAAACAAAATGGCGATTGTCTCTTATTTTAAGAATACACCTTTTAGTATTAAACACATTATAGATCGCACCATATTTACCTGTTAAATTCCCGTATTTTCCGGAAATATCAGTTTTTTCAACATCTGCTTAATCAGTTGAGGCAAACTCTTCTTCAGAAGAGAGGAGAAGTGGCTTGCTCCAGCGTGGGTTTTGAAAAACTACACTGGAGCAACAGTTGAATTCCGAGCAAATACATGCTAGAAATTCTTTCACCGTCTTTTGGTTGCCATCAACCCGTTTTAATCTTACTCTCATCCGCGACATGATGTCCAGCGAAGGTTCATTCGGGCAAAGAAGTTACGTTTAACAAATAAAGGGTTCTTTCCGGAGTGTTAGTTTAACATCTTTTTTCAGATGACGTATGATGGGCAGCCCCTAAGTTAGGTAGCCTACCCTCGAGTGTGTGAGGGGGACACAGGGCCCCTAAGATAGCCTACCTCGTGTGGTGAGGGGGGACAACAGGGGCCCCTAAGATAGAATACCTGGAGTGTGAGGGGGACAAGGGCCCTTAAGATAGGCCTACCCTCGAGTTGGGGTGGTGGAACACAGGGCCCCTAAAGTTAGCCTCACCAGAGTGTTTGAGGGGGAATCCGGGCCCTTAGTAGCCTACCGCGAGTGGTGAGGGGACACAGGGCCCATAGATAGCCTAACTCGAGTGGTGAGGGGGAAACAGGGCCCCTAAGATAGCTACACTCGAGTGGTGGAGGGGGGACACAGGGCCCCTAAGCATAGCCTACCCTCGAGTGGTGAGGGAGGACAAGGGACACCCTTAAGATAGCCTACCCTCGAGTGGTGAGGGGGACCAACAAGGCCTAAGATAGCCTAACCTCGAGTGGTGAGGGGGACCACAAGAGGCCCCTAAGATAAGCCTTCCCTCGAGTGGTGAGGGGGACACAGGGCCCATAAGATAGCCTAACCCGCGAGTGTGTCGAGGGGGACACAGGGCCCCTAGATAGCCTACCCTCGATGGGGGAGGGAGGACACAGGGCCACCTAAGATAGCCTTCCTCGAGGTGGTGAGGGGGACACAGGGCCCCTAAGATAGCACCCTCGAAGTGGTGAGGGGGACAAAGGGCCCATTAAGATAGCCTACCATCGAGTGGTGAGGGGGACCAACAGGGCCCCTAAGATAGCCTATCCCTCGAGTGGGTGAGGGGGATCAGGGCCCCTAAGATAGCCTACCCTCGAGTGGTGAGGGGGACACAGGGCCCTAAGATTGCCTACCCTCGAGTGGTCGTGGGGGACACAGGGCCCCTAAGATAGCCTCCCTCGAGTGGTGAGGGGGGACACAGGGCCCTAAGATATAGCCTTACCTCGAGTGGTGAGTGGGACACTGGGACCTAAGAATAGCCTACCCTCGAAGTGGTGAGGGGGACACAGTAGGCCCCTAAGATAGCCCATACCTCGAGTGTATGAGGGGGACACAGGGACCCTATGATAGCATACCTCGACTGTGGGTGAGGGGGAGGTAAGGGACTAGGATAGATACCCCTCGAGTGGTGAGGGCGGAGAAGGGCCCACCTAAGATACCCTAACCTCGAGAGTGGTGAGGGGGGGGGAGGAGAAAGGGTCCCTAAGATAGATACCCTGAGTGGTGAGGGGGAGGAATGGGACACTAAGTATAGCCACCCTCGAGTGGTGAGGGGGGAGAGAGGGAAAGGGCCCCTAAGTTAGCCTAACCCTCGAGGTGTGAGGGCGGATAGGGAATGGGGCACCTAAGATA
This sequence comes from Cherax quadricarinatus, assembly GCF_026875155.1. Lineage (NCBI taxonomy): Eukaryota > Metazoa > Arthropoda > Malacostraca > Decapoda > Parastacidae > Cherax > Cherax quadricarinatus. The sequence continues at coordinate 33,332,575 of NC_069429.1, forward strand.
GCTTCCCTCGAGGGTGAGGGGGACACAGGGCCCTAAGATAGCCTTACCACATCGAGTGGTGAGGGGGAGAAAAGGGCCCATAAGATAGTCACCTACCATCGAGTGGTGAGGGGACACAGGGCCCTTAGATTGCCTAACCTTCCGAGGGGTGAGGGGTAGGAGGAAATGGCCCTTAAGATAGCCCTTTACCCTCGAGTGGAGAGGGGGAGGAGGAAGGGGAAAAAGGGACCCTAAGATAGCCTACCCTCGGTGGTGAGGGGGGGGAAGGAACGGAAGGGAAATGGGCCCCTAAGATAGCACCTACCCTCGAGGTGGTGAGGGGGAAAGGGCACCTAAGATAGCCTACCCTCGAGTGCGTAGGGGGGAGGAAGGAGAAGGAAAAGGGCCCCTAAGTTGCCCTACCTCGAGTGGTGAGGGGGAAAGGGCCCCTAAGATAGCCTACCCTCGAGTGGTGAGGGGGAAAGGGCCCCTAAGATAGCCTACCCTCGAGTGGTGAGGGGGAAAGGGCCCTAAGATAGCCTACCTCGAGTGGTGAGGGGGAAGGGCCCAAGGCAAAGATCGGCCGGATTTTAAAAAAAAAACCACATGGGCTACCGGATGGTCAAAATGCCAAAAGAAGAAGATAGGAAAGTCAGAAAGATAGCAATGTAAGTAGTGTGTTCGTGTGTGGGCCAGTGTAGTTGTTGTTGGGTGAGGGGGGAGGAAGGGGAAGGATCTGGGGATGGGGAAGAGAAGAGAGGGGGTGAACAAGGCAAGGCAAGTCTACTGCCTTACCCCTTGATGGAATGGGGTTCGAAGTGACTGCAAGCAAGTTTCCTTTCAGCTCTGGTCAAGAACTACTCAGGATAATCCAAGAAAAATCTCGAGAGTAACAGTGGTTCAGAGTTGCTATGATCGAGGGAATTATCTAGGATAACTGAATAGCAGGAACGACGACGGTCTTCTCTCTACTGCGGCTGGACGGCTTCTCGAGTGTATGTCAGTGTCTGTGTCTGTGTATCGAATTTTTCCTCAGTTGGTACAAGATAGAAGGAATTTGGGAAAATTCCATCTAGGTAGTCCCGGCACGGGCATTGATACATGGGATTTTACTGGCGAGATTATGTCCTATGGTTGAGAAGTTAGTTAATATGTTATATGCAACCCCATTTACCCATCATGTGGGCGGTAGTTCAAAAGATTAACAGAGGTACATATTGGTCCAGGGACTGGACTCAAAAGTTTTGATAAGCTGAGCAAGCTAGAAATGTAATGAAATAGATCTGGTCACAATCGTGACAAAGTACAAAGGTATGGCTCAGGTAGAGCTGGTCACACTATGGCTAATTACATATGTAATGAACTAGTTTTGATTTCAATGACGAGAAATGACAAAGGTATTGAGCTCCAGGTAGAGCTGGTTCACAATCTTGAAACACAATTTACAATCATGAAACATTTTCAGAAGTAATGATCAGTTAAACAAACATTTGTAGAGAATTCATCATTGCCAACAAGATGTTGTAGGTGCCTGTCCCTCTCGCAGGGGACTGACAGACAGCCATTGCCAAACGTAGAATTTTGCCAGGGATCTGAGGTTTTGCAGGATGAGGGACTGCGGACTCCTCTGCTAGCAGCCCCCAAAGGGGAGCCGCCCTACGGGGAAAGTGTCAAACGTCCTGGTGGAGCAAGGTTGATTGAAGATCCAGGCTCTCTTTAAAGGTTTGATAGGGGCAGGCAGCAGCTGTCGTCCTTTGTTCTGCTGTGGGGGGGGGGCTGTTGGTTGTGCCACCTGGAGCCCCTCTGAGTGCTCAGAAAACCAACCGTGGTGACGGATGGTGAAGGCTAGGAGGGAAACTGAGGCAAGTACCTGTGGCATGACCTGACAGCTGCCTTGCGGTCGTCGAACTCCACAGCACTTATCCCTGCAGTGCCATTGCTGACGTGGATGGTGGCACTGGGAGGTGGCGTCGGGTGAGTCGGGTGGAGTAGATATGGTTGAGGGCGTGAGCTAGGTTAACAAACACCCCTCCCATCCTGTGCAGCACAGCAGTCAAAAAAATTACAGAGGGGTCATTGTTTACCACACACGGGGCAAGGCCCGGGAGGGGGGTCGAGGGGGGCACTTCCTACACACTGAGTGTGCACTGTTGTTCACACTGCTCCGGCCTACAGCAAAGACAACATGCATTCGTTTTCCATTGCACATCATGAAAGATATGGGCATGTGACTCTCTATAAACCAACAATGTTCGCTTCATACCCACCCCACACACTCAGCCTCCTCCCTCCGGCAGCGTGGGGGGGGACACGGCCTCTTTGCGTCCCAACCGGGCACTCTCCAACACAATCTCTCAAAAACGGCACAAAACTTCCACGATTTCGCTGAAACGATACACTGGGATGTCCTCTCAAATGCTATGGACATCTCTCAAGGCTTCACACTGAGTCCCTGCCACTCAGTTGTACCCTGGGTTAAGGCCCCCTTGGATCAGGCATTGAAAATCCGCAGTTAGCCCACAACACGTTCTTGCCATAGGTCGGCCATTGGGTGGATGTTCTATGGTTGAAAAAAAGTCGGTTATGTTCGTTAACTGTAATCGGTGGGATGCAGGGGTGTTTTCATTGGTTTGTTGGACAATATTTCGTGTTGTTTTTTTCAGTTTGTGGGTCCCCAGAATTGGGAAAGTGTTTTCCAGGTCTTTTGTACATATCCTCTCCCCCCACACTGGTCGTCACCGTGAATACTGAACTCGGCACCACCGTCCACGTACAGTTGTTTCCGGCCAGAGATAGAGTGCTTCAGCAGACTTTGTGAACAAACCTATGAATTTATGTTTAAGAATATCTTTGTGTATTAAGCCCTGTCTATATTGGTAGGTAAGACACATAGGCAACATTTAGGCAACTTTATTCCAAAACGTTTCGCATACACAGTAGGCTTCTTCAGTCGTGTACAGAAAGTAGGCAGGAACAGTAGAGATGGACGTCATGTAAGCAGCAATCACCCTTGACGTCGTAGATGTGAGTTTGTCAGTCGCTCAGCCTGGAGAAGTTCAGTTCCATAGTTCAACTTGTCGGTTTTCAAAACCATTCATCACAACTTCTTACTGTGGGGTTCACGTTACCACTGCCCTCGAAACACTCTTACTGTGGTGTTCACGTTTCCACTGCTCGAAACACTTTCTTACTGTGGTGTTCACGTTACGCTGCATCGAACAATTCATTACAGTGTGGTTCACGTTACCACTGCACGAACACTTCTTACTGTGTTGTTCACGCTACCACTGCACGAACACTTCTTACTGTGGTGTTCACGTTACCACTGCAACGAACATTCATACTGTGGTGTTCACATGACACTGCTACGATACACTTCTTAACTGTGGTGTTCACGTTGCCACTGCACGAACACTTCTTACCTGTGGTGTTAATCGTACCACTGCACGAACACGTCGTACTGTGGTGTTCAGTTATCACTGCACGAACACTTTTTACTGTGGTGTTCCACGTTACACTGCACGAACACTTTTACTGTGGTTGTTCTCGTTACCACTGACGAACACTTTCTTCTGTGGGTGTTCACGGTACCACTGCACGAAAAATTCTTACTGTGGTGTCTCTCGTTTCCACTGCAATAACACTTCTTACTGTGTGTGTTATCGTTAACACTGCAAGAACAACTTCTTACTGTGGTGTACCGTTACCACTGCACGAACACTTTTAATGTGGTGTTCTCGTTACCACTGCACGACACTTCTTACTGTGGGGTTCACGTTACTCTGCCGAACACTTCTTACTGTGGTGTTCACGTTACAACTGCACGAACACGTCTTACGGTGGTGTCGCGTTACCACTGCACGAACACTTCTTACTGTGGTGTTCACGTTACCCAATGCCACGAACACTTAGTACTGTGGTGTTCACTTTACCACTGCACGAACACTTCTTACTGATGGTGTTTGTCACGTTACCACTGCACGAACACTTCTTACTTGTGGGGTTTCACGTACCACTGCTCGAACACTTATTACTGTGGTGTTCACGTTACCACTGCACGAACACTTCCTTACTGTGGTGGTGTTCACGTTACAAAGGCACGAACCTTCTTACTGTGGGGTTCACGTAACCACTGCAACGAAACAATTCTTACTGTGGTGTTAACGTTCCACCTGCACGAACACTTCTTACTGTGGTGTTCCTCGTTCCACTGCCACGACACCTTCGTACTGTGGGGTTCACGTTACCACTGCACGAAACATTCTTACTGTGGTGTTCTCGTTTCCACTGCACGGAAACACTTCTTAGGTAGGGGTCACGTTAACCACTGCACGAACATTCTTTACTTCTGGTGTTCACGTTACCACTGCACGAACACTTCTTACGTGGTGTTTGTTCACGTTACCACTGCACGAAAACTTCTAATGTGGGGTTCACGTATTACCACTGCCGAACACTTTAGTACTGTGGTGTTCACGTTACACTGCACGACACTTCTTACTGTGGTGTTCACGTTACCACGGCTCGAACACTTCTTACGGTGGTGTTCACGTTACCCACTGCACGAACACTTCTTACTGTGGTTTCTCGTTACCACTGGCACGAACTCTTTTAAGTGGTGTTCACGTTCCACTGCACGAACATTCTTACTGTGGTGTTTCACGTTACCACTGCACTAACACTTCTTACTGTGGTGTTCACGTACCAATGCACGATCACTTACTTACTGTGGTTTCAGTTACCACTGCACGAACACTGCTCTACTGTGGTGTCACGTTACCACTGCTCGACAATTTTTACTGTGGTGTTCTCGTTACCACTGCTCGAACACTTAGTAATGTGGTGTTCAACGTTACCACTGGCACGAACACTTCTCTACTGTGGTGTTCTCGTTCCACTGCACGAACACTTTCTTAATGTGGTGTTATCGTTACCACTGAACGAACACTTCTTACGGTGGTGTTCACTTTACCACTGCACGAAACACTTCTTACTGGGGTGTTGTTCACGTTTACTCTGCCCCGAGTACACTTCTTAATGTGGGGTTCACGTTTTTTTTAACCACTGCACGAAACTTCTTTTACTGTGGTGTTACACGTTACCAATGCACGAACACTTAGTACTGTCGGTGTGGGGCTCGTTTCCACTGCACGAACACTTCTTACTGCCTTTTGGGTTCACGTTACCACTGCACGAACACTTCCGTACTGGGATGTTCACGTTACCACTGCACACGAACACTGCTTGCTGTGGTGTTCGCGTTACCACTGCACGAACACTTCTTACTGTGGGGTTCACGGTACCACTGAAAGAACTACTTCTTACTGTGGTGGTCGCGTTACACTGCACGAACACTTTTAATGTGGGGTTCACGTTACCACTGCACCGATACAATTCTTACTGTGGTGTCACCGGTACCACTGCACGAACCAAATTTTTACTGTGGTGGTGTTCACGTTACCTCTGCACGAACACTTATTACTGTGGGGTCACGTTACCCACGGCACGAACCTTTCTTTCTGTGGTTGTTCCGATTACCACTGCACGAACACTTCTTACTGTGTGTTGTTCACGTTACCACTGCACGAACTCTTTCTTACTGTGGGGTTCACGTTACCATGCACGAACTTCTTACTGTGGTGTTCACGTTACCCTGCACCGAAAAATTATTACTGTGGTGTTTCACGTTACCACTGCACGAACACTTCGTACTGTGTTGGTCACGTTACCACTGGCAACGAACCACTTCTTACGTGGATGGTCCCAAGTTACCACTGCACGAACACTTCTCTTTACTGTGGTGTTTCACGTTACTCTGCACGAACAATTCTTACTGTGGAATGTTCACGTTACCACTGCCACCGTACACTTCTTACTGTGGTAGGTCACGTTACCATGCTCGAAACTTCTTCTGGGGTGGTTCAACGTTACCCAATGGCACGAAACACTTCTTACTGTGGTGCTCACGTTACCACTGCACGAAACACTTCTTACTGTGGTGTTAACGGTTACACACATCAGCACGCACACTTAGTACTGTGGTGTGCTCAGGTACCACTGCACGAATCCACTTCTTACTGTTGTGTTACGTTACCACAGCCGAACACATTCTTACTGTGGTGTTCACGTTACCACTGCACGAACACTTCTTACTGTGGGTGTACACGGTACCAGGCACGAACACTTCTACTGTGGTGTTACTGGTACCATGCACGAACACTTCTTACTGTGGTGTTCAAGTTCCACTGCACGAACACTTCTTACTGTGCGTGTTCACGTTACCACTGCACGAACATTTTACTGTGGTGTTCACTTACCACTGCACGAAACCTTCTATAATGTGGTGCTCACGTTACCACTGCAAACGAACACTTCATACTGTGGTGTTCACGTTCACTGCACGTACACTTCTCTACTGTGGTGCTCACGTTACCACTGCACGAAGAACAATTCACGTACTGTGGTGTTCACGTTACCACTGCACGAACACTTCTTACTGTGTTGTTCACGTTACATCACACACGAACCTCTTCTTATTACGGTGGTGTTCACGTTACCACTGCCGAAAACTTCTTACTGTGGTGTTCACGTTACCACTGCACGAACCACTCTTACTGTGGTGTTAAAGTTACCACTGCACGAACCACTTCTTACTGTGGTGTTATCGTTACCACTGGCACGAAAACTTCTTACTGTGGTGTTACTCGTACCACTGCACGAACACTTCTATGTGGTGTTCACGTTCACTGCACGAACACTTCTTACTGTGGTGTTCACGTTACCTCTGCACGAAACATACTTCTTACTGGTGGTGTTCACGTAACACTGGCACTATCACTTCTTTACTTGTGGTGTTTCTCGATACCACAGGACGACACTTCCTTACTGTGGTGTTCACGTTCCACTGCACGAACACTTCTTACTGTGGTGTTCACGTTAACCACTGCAGAACAGTTCTTACTGTGGTGGGTTAACGGTTACCACTGCTCAAAACTTCTTACTTGTGGGTTCACGTTTCCGAGGCACGAAACATTCTTACTGGGGTGTTCACGGTACCACTGAACGAACACGTTCTTACTGGTGGTGTTCACGTTACACCTGGCTCGAAACACTTCTTACTGTGGTGTTCTCGTTTACACTGCACGAACTACTTATTTCTGTGGTGTTCTCGTTACCACTGCACGACACTTCTTACTGTGGCGGTTCACGTTACCAACTGCAACGAACACTTCTTACTGTGGTGTCACGTTACCACTGCAAGAACACTTCTTACCTGTGGTGTTCACGTTACCACTGAACGAACACTTCTTACTGTGGTGCGTTCACGGTTACCACTGAACGAACACTTCTTACTGTGGTGTTTCTAGTTACCATCTCGCTCGGAATCTCTTCTTACGTGGTGTTCACGTTACCACTGCACGAACACTTCTTACTGTGGTGTTCACGCTACCACTGCAACTAACACTTCTTTCTGTGGTGTTTCACGTTCACCAACTGCCACGAAACAATTATTACTGTGGTGTTCACGTTACCACTGCACGGAAACACTTCTTACTGTGGTGTTCACAGTTACCACTGCACGAATACACTTCTTACGGTGGTGTTCACGTTACCACTGCACGAAAACTTATTACTGTGGTGTTCACGGTTACCATGCACGACAATTCTTATGTGGGTGTTCACGTTACCCTGCACAACACTTATTACTGTGGTGTTCACGTTACAACTGCACAACACTTCTTACGGTGGTGTTCCCACGTTACAATGCCGAACACTTCTTACTGTGGTGTTCACGGTTCCACTGCACGAACTATTGTCTGCTCGACCGTTCGCACGTTTGCGTGTAAAAGTTAAAATCATGTTATTTCTTAGTAAAGGTTTTTACATTGTGTAATTACAGTTTGATTTGCTAAGTACGAAGATATTCACTATCATGGCCAGCATTATGGACAGGCTAATTTAATATATAGTAACTAATTAAAACTAGGATAAGATTTAGTACATAATAACTATACTTAAAACTGGACAATAGTGGTTAGATGTTTTTCAATCTTATTTAAACCTTAATACAAGTGAGTTGGGTTCGGTAAATAAGCTCGAAATTGGCATATAATTCTACCTTACAATGTGTTGGGCAGGTGGTAAATTTTTTGGTATGGCAGAATTAAAAAAGCAGGAGATCACATGATCAGAATAATTAGCAGATGTTTTGGTGAGATTTGGTTAATATTGAGAAATAAAATGATTTTTTGGATGGCAGAAATTAGTGCAATCATGGAACCCTGCAATCATTAACCATGCAATCATTAACCCTGCAATCATTAAACCCTGCTATTAAACTTGCAATCATTAACCGGCAATCATTAACCTGCAATCATTAACCCGGCATTCATTAACCCCCTGCATCATTAACCGGCAATCATTAACCCTGCAATCATCAACCCTGCAATCATTTAACCCGGCAATCATTAACCCTGCAATCGATTAACCCCTGCATTCATTACCCTTGCAAGCATTAACCCTGCAATCATTAAACCCTGAATATCATTCACATGCAATCATTAACCCTCCAATCAATTAACCCTGCTATCATTACCATGCAATCATTAACCCTTGCCTCTCTTCTTAACGTAAAGAATTTGACCTCCAGACTGTTTAGCAGATCTTCGGCCTGTACTGCACATTTTACTGGCTTCTGGGAGCTTTACGAGACATTAATAACATTTATTAGTCAAATATCATTCCACTTTGGTTCAGATCTAATACATCAGGTTACTTTTCCTACGATAAGCACTGGAAGTAGGTGTTCGATACGACGTACACTGTGAGTGCGCCCGCCTTTATTCTACAACAAGACAAACAACTACAACAACAATCAACAACAAACAACAACAAAAACAACAAACACAACAACAATCAACAACAACAACACAACAAAAACAACTTGTGTTGTGGTGGATGAGTGAGTTAAAGTGAACAATAACAGTGTTTTGTGGTGTCTACACAGGTGAGTAAACAACTGTTGGTGTCTAACACAGGTGAGTAACAACTGTGGTGTCTAACACAGGTGAGTATCAACTTTGTGGTGTCTAACACAGGTGAAGTAACAACTGTGGTGTCGGTCTAACACAGGTGAGTATATTCTGTGGTGGTTCTAACAAAGGGTGAGTAACAACTGAGGTGTCTAACACAGGTGAGTAACAACTGTGGTGTCTAACACAGGTGGAGCGTAACAATGTGGTGTCTAACACAGGTGAGTAACAAATGGTGTGTATAACAACAGGTGAGTAGTAACAACTGTGGGTCTAACACGGTGAGTAGGAACATCTGTGGTGTTAACTAAGGTGAAGAAGTAACAACTGTGGTGTCTAACACAGGTGTTTGAACTGTGGTGTCTACACAGGTGGTGAGTAACAATGTGGTGTCCGAACACAGGTGTGTAACAACTGTGGTGTCTAACACAGTCGCGAGTATACAACTACCGTTATTTGCAATACAACATTCATGTGCTAGATATACCATAGAGAGAGTTTGACCCATGAAACTATTGTGTTTAACGCGCCAGACATGATCATATCTGTGTCTTGTTGACTGTGTCAGATGGTAGGGGGCTCAGCGTGTTGACTGTGTCAGGTGCTCAGGGTGTTGACTAGTGTCAGGTGCTCAGGTGGTGAATGTCAGGTGTAGGTGGTGAAGGCAG
>NC_069429.1:33342753-33360492 GCF_026875155.1 Cherax quadricarinatus
TGTTCTTGTTTTTTTTCAGTTTGTGGGTCCCTAAACTGAGAGAGGTTTTCCAGGTCTTTTTTATATCCCCTCTTGTGTGAGTGAATTTTGGAGTAGTATAGTTGTTTGGGGGGCTTTTTTTATTTTTGGGTGAGGACGATAAAAAGTGTTTAAGATTTTTTTTTGATTAGCCCTGTTTATTGCTTTTTATTGGTTTTTTTAAAAGGATTTCAGAAGGGGGCTGGTTAGCCATGGGAAACCCAAGCCGTTTGTTTGTGATCTGTTTCTTTTTTAAGGAAAATGTTTTTTGTAAAGTAAGTTTTTGTTAAAAAGTCTGCCAGTCTTCAAACCATTGGGTTTGGGGAATTTTTTTTGGCCAGTCAACATCTTAGGTAGTTGAATTCCTTATGAGGCCTCATCTGGATCAAAGAAACTTTTTTGTATTAAAGTGGGGGTTTTTCAAATGTTTTTTAAGAGGAAGGTAGGGTAGGGGTCTCTAGTGCTATCTGTGTTATCCCTGTTTAAGGGGGGCTGTAAAATTGCCCCTATGTGGCTTTTATGGTTGCACTTGTTTCGTGAGCCTGGTTGGTTTAGTTATTGTTGGTATGAGAAGTTGTTGTTAAATTTTGTTGATGAAGTCAGTTACAGGTGTCATCTAGGGCCAATGTTGATGTTTAATTTCCCCAGAAAGAAAAGGTGGGGCTTTTCTTTTGTTGTTTGTTTTTAGTCCCTTTTAAATTTTCCCATTGAAATTTGGGATGTTTGTGGGGGGTATGGTAAATGCACCGATTGTTATAGGGGTTTTAAAGTTTTTTACAGTAAAATTAGCAAAAATGTATTCCCCAATACTCACTAAAGAAAATGTGCAAATACAAATAATTGGTTGAGTAAAAATTTGCAATACCCCCCCAAATTTGGTATGGCTCAGTTGTGTCGGAGAATCATGTCGGGGGATCTCCTTAAAGGTCAAAACATTGTATAAATTGCATCTTCTAGAAAAAAAGACAGGGGGGAAATGAGAACCTTTAAAAAAATGGGGATCCCAACCCCCATGAGGGCACTCTTCGATCGTTTGTTCATCTAGGCTGGAATATTGCTGCAAAAACAGACCTTTAAAAGCGGGGTGAAATTGCTGACTAAAAATGTACAGAAAACCCTTTCAAGGCGCGAAAACGGAGATAAAACCCTCATTTTGGGGTGTTGAAGTTTCAAAAACCTTACCCCCGGGAAATCGACGGGAGAGAACATGTTTTATATACCCCGGGAAAATCCTTTAAGGGACTAGTACCGAACTTACACAGAAAAGAAATCACAACGAAAAAAACATCCCCCCAATGAAAAGCAGGGGGTCACTAGCACTTTAAAAGACAATAAAATTAAGGGTCAGGGGCCTGGGGGATTTTAAAACTGCCTCCCAGATACATAAGGGGGATTAAAACAGTACTAATTCAAAAAAAAACCCCCCCCCCAGTCCCAACAATCCCACTAGTCTGATGATATTTTTCTTTGCAAATATACAGGTCAAAAGCCAAAAGGGAACGACTAAATACCTTTCACCATAGGCTTGAAAGGCAAATGCAATTTTTCGGGCTTTCACAGAGACCCACTAAAGGATAACGGGGGAAAACGAAATAGGTCCCGGGTTAAACCTATAGGTGCGACAGAGTGAACAGGCAAAAAGGGAGGTGGCCCTTTTTCGCGAGTAACTTGTTTGCACAGAAGCTTAATGCCTCAAATGATGTAGTGGAAGTTTTAGCATAAAGTCGGAACCAAAACCTGTCATTTGGTTTACAGTTCGGTGCAACGTCCCGAAATTTCCCAGGAAAGGAAAAAAACGACCACTGTCTGGAAAATCTGCCAGCTCCTGCCCCCAACATCTTGGTCCTGGGGGATTTCATTTTAAGGGCACCTAAATTAAAGGGGAATTAAAAATAATTTTTGCAGTAAAAACACCGGAGGCAGCTCTGACGGAACTCGCAACAAAAAATTTTTAAATCTCTGCAAAAAAATTTCCCATTTAAACCAGCGAACAAAAGACCCTTAGATGGAGAATACACTAGACCCATTTTCCCCCCAAAAAATGGACAAATACGAAATGTCCCCAATCAAAAACAATTATAGTTTCACAACATAATCGAGGTTCAGACATGTATGTGCGAAGCCCCAGACCAACAAAAAAAAATTAGTCACAAGGGAGCATTCCCCAATTAAATTTCAATAAAAAGAACAAAAAAAGTGGGACCAAGTAAACCAATCCAAACCCGATATAGCGGGGAAATAGACAAAGCAACACAGATCCCAACTTATCCCTAAAACCCAAGAAGCCCCTATCACGAACTCTTACCATCCTAGGAGAGGGAGCTTGGAAGGGGGGTCGCCCCATAGTTTCTAAAAACAACAGACTAGCCCCACCCAAAAGGGGCAGTAAAGCAATAGCAAAAACTCAGCCCGATAGACTAAACCCCTATCATAAAAATTTTAAAAAGGGTCCTAAAAAGAAAGATCGCCCCCCCATCTAGAAACCCATCTTTTTAAACAACCCAAGGGCAAATGGTTTAGAACAGGTCGTTCCTGTTGTCTAAACTTTTTGGATCAACGACAAGGTCCTAGATGCCTAAAAGCAAAAAGAATGAGATGTAATAAACAGATTTGCAAAACCCTTTCGCAAGTGTGACCATTGCGTATAGCACGCAAAATGCTTTTGCAAAAGGGAATAACAGGAAAAGTTGGTAGATGGATCTATAATTTCCTCACAAACAGAACACAAAGAGTAATAGTCAAAAGGGTAAAGTCAGGAGCAAAAGGGAAAAGCTCTTTTCCACAAGGCACAGAAGCTCCCATCTTGTTCTCACCCTCATATCTGACATGAAAAAGGATGTCAGCCACAACACCGTGTCTTCCTTTGCAGATGACACCCGAAATTTGACAGTGTCTTCCCTTGCAGCATGCAAGGTCCAGGGGCATCAAACCAAATCTTTTGATGGGTGCAGAAAATAAATTTAGTTCAACGATGAGAATTTTTAATTACCACATATGGAAACACAGGAATTAAAACTTCATCAGATACAAAACAAATTTTGGCACAAAAAAAAGCAAAACACCAACGTCAAAGACCTGGGGAAATATGCGGGGGATTCACCTTCAAGGACCATAACATTGTGTCAATCACAGCTGCTAAAAAAAGACAGGATGGATAATGAGAAACCCTTTAAAACTAGGATGCCAAGCCCCTGATGACACTCTTCAGGACTTTTCAAAAATTTAAAGTTTTTTTCTTATAAGGATTCAATGCTGAGTTTACAGAATTTTGGGTTTTTGGGTGGTTTTTTCATGAAATAAAATAAAAATTAAAGGGGGCCCCTGAACACCTAGCAGGCTAGGCTTTCGAGCGACTTAGTTTAATTCTAATTTTTAATTTTTCAAATTAGGATAAGTTGGTATTATGGTAAGTTACTGTATAGTTTGTGAGTTTTCAATGTGAAGCTTTTGTTTTGGCCCGTAATAGTTTTTGTTTGGAGTATACAGGCCAACTTTACATTAGGATTCATTATTTTAAGATTTAGATTAATGTTTCTGTTTTTATCAAATGGGTGGTGAGTGTAATGTGAACACCCCGATAGTATTCATGTAGTTTTGTTGACAGGGTGTATCAGGGAAATAAAAAGTTTTTTAAAGTAGTTTTGAAAGGGGATGAATGTGCTGCATTTTTAGAGTTTTTTAGGGAGGGTGTTCAGATTTTAGGGCCTTTGACATAATGAATTTTTGTAAAGGTTTTGTAACAGGGGGGAATGTGATAGAGGTTTTGTGTCTGGTGTAGCCCCGTGGGTTCGTCCAACTATCAAGAATGCATTTTAGGTCAGGGTTAATTTTGGAAAAATTTAAAGGGCCCGAGATGTAGATTTCACAGTAGTAAGTGGAAATTATGAACAGGGAGTAAGTTTAAACTATGAAGAGTTGGGGTTTGTTTCCCAAAATGTGATTTAGTGATTATTCACTGTGGCTTTTTTTTGGGTGATTATTGGTTTAAGGGTGTTGCGCGTTATTTCCAAGCACAAATAGCTAGGTGAGGTAAGGATAAAAAAGTGAGTGGTATAGTGTGAGAAGGGCACTTGCCACGTAGTATCGGTCTTGGGAAATCCCAACGTTTAGATCCTTTTTTGATTTTTGTTGGAATTTCGTTTCTAAATTCAGGTTGTTGTCAAGGGAAGGCCCAGGAATTTGCCCCCATTAGTCTGGTAATTAGAGTGTTGCGACTTAATGTTAATTTGCGCAACTCCCGCTATGTACCAAACATAATATAGTAGGTTTTTTTAGTGTTTAAATAATTTTATTGGCGTCCCAAGTCCATATTTTGATCAGCCCTCATTAACAATGGGGCTGGGGTGGCAAGATTTGGGAGAGATGACAAAGTCGGTCGTCAGCAAAGAGAAGGGTTTCAGAGTTGGGGGACATTTGGGGGAAAACATTGAGTATAAGGAAGAGCAGGGGACCAGGGACACTTCCTGCAGAACTCCGTATCAAGTGGCTTGTGTTGATGTGTTCTTTTAAAAAGGTGACAGCGATACCTGTTTGTAAGGGAAAATTTGAAAAATGCAAGCGCATGGCCCTTGTTCCTAATGGTTAAGTTTGGGGGAGAGGAGCCGTGGGCTTCTGTGTTAAAAGCTTTTCTTAGGTCAAAAAAAATTCCCTAGTGGAAATTCCTTATTTTCCATGCTGTGAAAAGCAGATCTAGCATTTTTGATTGCATCATTAGTGCTTTTATTTTTCCAGAATCCAAATTGGCAGGGGTTGAGTATGTTTTGTGCCGTAATAAATGAATACAGTCTCCTGTGCACGAGTTTCTCAAAGATTTTGGATAGCAATAGTAAGTTTGATATTGGCCTATAGTTGTTTAAATCTGTAAGGTCACCACCTTTATGTATTGGTGTAACCTTGCCATCTTGAGTAGTTTCGGAAGGTGCTAGTTTCTAGTGACTTGTTAAAAAGTAATGGAATAGCATGTGAAAGGACATGGGCCGCTCGCTTGTACAATAATGGTGGGACATGAGACAGATTCCCTGAGTTATTTTTAAGTGAATTTATAATCTCAGTGATTTCCTTGGGTTCAGTTTGTGCAAGATAGAAGGAATTTGGGAAATTCCCATCTAGGTAGTCCACGGTATGGGCATTGGTACGAGGGATTTTATTGGTGAGATTAGATCCTGTTGTTGAGAAGAAGTCGTTTATCTTGTTAGCTGTGTCAGTGGGATGCAGTGGTGTTTCATTAGGTTTAGTTTGGACAATATTCTTGTTTTTTTTTCTATCTAGGCTGGAATATTGCTGCACATTAACAGCGGATTCGTTGGACAATAAAGCAAACTGTAAACGGATGGGGTTGTAGGCGCCCTTATCAAACAAAACAATAAATATAAATCAGGAACATACATGGTAAGCTGTCCAATATACAAGTACAGTTAGAAATAGAAATACAAATAGCTAGAGCTTCATTTAAGGAGGTTATTAATAGAATATTCAAAAGGTTGCTAGTAGAATTACAGTAAATAAACCATTCAAATCATCATGAAGCTCTTTGTAGTCTGCGGTCAATCAAACAAACGGGCTTCCACATGGAAGTGTGAATTGCTCATTACACTATAATTTGTTCATGATTGTAGCCATGTATAAACGTAAGTAACCATTCTTACAGTATTCATTACCTTTGTAACTTGTGAGTTCATTACCTTGTACCTAGTTCAGCCATCCAAACTTTGGGGCCCAGTCCCTGGATCCATTACGTACCTCTGTAATCTGTAAATACCTTTGTAACTTGTCATGATTGTGACTAGACCTACCCGGAGTTCATTACCTTTGTAATTTGTGAGTACATTACCTTTGTAAATTGTGAATTCATTACCTCTGTAACTTGCTCAGCTATCAAACTTTGGAGTCCAGTCCTGGACCAATTATGTACCTCTGTAATCTTTTGACTACCGCCCACAAGATGGGTATGGGGTGCATAATAAACATATTAAAACTAACATGGATAAATTGTCATTTTTGTGGAAATTGGTGTCACGCCCCTTGTGCAGATATCAGAGAACTAGCTACAAGCAGTATTAAAACAGGGAAGTGTTTTTTGGGTATGCCCAAATGAGATAAATCTGTGGACTAAAATCACAAGGGTATTAAAAGAGGATAACATCAAAGATGCTTTCATAGAAAACCTGGAAGCTTTCTACAACAGATGGAAACATAAAAAGTCTGGGCTGAATGGTACTGCCCTTGATACTGGCCATGTAGTCAGAAACTGTAAGGCTGGAGGTGATGTCCTAGTAATCAGTAAATGTGGGGCTGATAGTGCTGTCCTGGGAGACAGGAATGGTGAAGCTGGAGGTGCTGTCCTGGGAGACAGTAATGGTGAAGCTGGAGGCGCTGTCCTGGGAGACAGTAATGGTGAAGCTGGAGGTGCTGTCCTGGGAGACAGTAATGGTGAAGCTAGAGATTTTGTCCAGGTAGTCGGGAATTATACGCAGGAAGGAAAACATTTAAATGACCTCATAGGGGACAGGAGCCGTAGTAGGGAAACAAGTGTAGTCAAAGATAAGACAAAACCAATATTGCAAACTAGAAATACCACAGGAAATAGCAAACAAGAGGACTCCACTAGCAATAGTGAGGATATATTACCAAAAACAACTGGTGGGAGCTCCATTGTTGGTGCTAGGGAGGATAGGAATAAGACAGGGAAACATACACCAATAGGAAATACAGTCACAGAAACCCAAGGCAAACAGAAACCAAGCCTGTGCACATACTATGCACTTGGTATCTGCAGGCAAGGGAAATCTGGAAAAACAGATGGGGCGTGCAACTATGACCACCCTAGAAAATGCCATGCCCATATGACAACAGGAAAATGCAAACTCCCTTCCTGTAAGCTTTTTCACCCTGAACTGTGTACCTCTTCAGTACAGGAAAGACTGTGCTATAACTTAAATTGCCAGGCACACCATCTAAAGGGGATAAAAAGTTACAAAACATCCAGGCCATGGGAAAAACCTGGGTAGCCACAGCCACTCAAGAGGGAGAATTTTTTAGTGCCAGGAAGGAAAAAAAACTGGCAGGAAATGGCAGAAGTCGTACGCCAAATCCAATCATTCCTGGAGTGGAACCACATTCGATGACCTCCACTCCAAACCAACAGATACAGATACTAATGCCGGAAAAAAATCCCCCCCCCAGTACCAACAATACCACCAGTCCGATGACATTCTTCTTTGCAAATATACAGGGTCTAAAGCCAGCAACAAACAACAAAATACCTTTCATCCGTGGACTGCTTGCAGAGCCAAAGGCAATGTTTGCGGCTTTCACTGAGACCCACATAAAGGATCACTTTGACAACGAAATATGGATCCCAGGTTACAACCTATACAGATGTGACAGAATGAACAGGCAAAAGGGGGGGGGGTTGGCCTGTACATTGCAGAGTCACTTGTTTGCACAGAACTTCTTAATGCCTCAAATGATGTAGTGGAAGTTTTAGCAGTAAAGATCGAGAACCAAAACCTAGTCATTGTGGTAGTCTACAAGCCTCCGGATGCAACATCCCAGCAATTCCAGGAACAGCTGATAAAAATTGACCACTGTCTGGGAAAATCTTCCAGCTCCTGCCCCCAATATCTTGCTCTGGGGATTTCAACTTAAGGCACCTAAAATGGAGGAATATAGCAAATAATATTGTTGCAGTAATAACACCAGGAGGCAGCTCTGATGAAAACTCACACTCACACGAGCTTTTAAATCTCTGCACAAAATTCAATTTAAACCAGCAAATAATTGAGCCTACTAGACTGGAGAATACAGTAGACCTCATCTTCACTAACAATGATGATCTGATAAGAAATGTCACCATATCAAAAACAATATACTCCGATCACAACATAATTCAGGTTCAGACATGTATGCATGGAGCCCCAGACCTACATGATGAGACTAGTCACGAGGGAGCATTCACCAAATTCAACTTCAATAACAAAAACATAAAGTGGGACCAAGTAAACCAAGTCCTAACCGATATAAGCTGGGAAGATATACTAAGCAACACAGACCCCAACTTATGCCTAGAACAGATTAACTTGGTGGCACTCGATGTATGCACAAGGCTTATTCCTCTAAGAAAAAGGAGGAGTAGATGTAGAATAGAAAGAGACAGGTGCTCCCTTTACAGGCGACGGAAAAGAATAACAGAGCGGCTAAAAGAGGTCAATATATCTGAAATGCGTAGGGAGACACTGGTCAGAGAAATAGCAAGCATCGAACTTAAGCTAAAGGAATCTTATAGGAGTCAGGAATCGCGGGAAGAACTAAAAGCCATAAATGAAATCGAAAGAAACCCAAAGTATTTCTTCTCCTATCCCAAATCAAAGTCAAAAACAACGTCCAGCATAGGGCCCCTACTTAAACAAGATGGGTCCTACACAGATGACAGCAAGGAAATGAGTGAGCTACTCAAGTCCCAATATGACTCAGTTTTTAGCAAGCCGCTAACCAGACTGAGAGTCGAAGATCAAAATGAATTTTTTATGAGAGAGCCACAAAATTTGATTAACACAAGCCTATCCGATGTTATCCTGACGCCAAATGACTTCGAACAGGCGATAAATGACATGCCCATGCACTCTGCCCCAGGGCCAGACTCATGGAACTCCGTGTTCATCAAGAACTGCAAGAAGCCCCTATCACGAGCCTTTACCATCCTATGGAGAGGGAGCATGGACACGGGGGTCGTCCCACAGTTACTAAAAACAACAGACATAGCCCCACTCCACAAAGGGGGCAGTAAAGCAACAGCAAAGAACTAGAGACCAATAGCACTAACATCCCATATCATAAAAATCTTTGAAAGGGTCCTAAGAAGCAAGATCACCACCCATCTAGAAACCCATCCGTTACACAACCCAGGGCAACATGGGTTTAGAACAGGTCGCTCCTGTCTGTCTCAACTATTGGATCACTACGACAAGGTCCTGAATGCACTAGAAGACAAAAAGAATGCAGATGTAATATATACAGACTTTGCAAAAGCCTTCAACAAGTGTGACCATTGCGTAATAGAGCACAAAATGCGTGCTAAAGGAATAACAGGAAAAGTTGGTTGATGGATCTATAATTTCCTCACTAACAGAACACAGAGAGTAGTCGTCAACAGAGTAAAGTCCGAGGCAGCTACGGTGAAAAGCTCTGTTCCACAAGGCACAGTACTCGCTCCCATCTTGTTCATCATCCTCATATCCGACATAGACAAGGATGTCAGCCACAGCACCGTGTCTTCCTTTGCAGATGACACCCAAATCTGCATGACAGTGTCTTCCATTGCAGACACTGCAAGGCTCCAGGCGGACATCAACCAAATCTTTCAGTGGGCTGCAGAAAACAATATGAAGTTCAACGATGAGAAATTTCAATTACTCAGATATGGTAAACATGAGGAAATTAAATCTTCATCAGAGTACAAAACAAATTCTGGCCACAAAATAGAGCAAAACACCAACGTCAAAGACCTGGGAGTGATCATGTCGGAGGATCTCACCTTCAAGGACCATAACATTGTATCAATCGCATCTGCTAGAAAAATGACTGGATGGATAATGAGAACCTTCAAAACTAAGGAGGCCAAGCCCATGATGACGCTCTTCAGGTCACTTGTTCTATCTAGGCTGGAATATTGCTGCACACTAACAGCACCTTTCAAGGCAGGTGAAATTGCTAACCTAGAAAATGTACAGAGAACTTTCACGGCGCACATAACGGAGATAAAACACCTCAATTATTGGGAGCGCTTGAGGTTCCTAAACCTGTATTCTCTGGAATGCAGGCAGGAGAGATACATGATTATATACTCCTGGAAAATCCTATAGGGACTAGTACCGAACTTGCTGACGAAAATCACTCACTACGAAAGCAAAAGACTTGGCAGACGATGCAACATCCCCCCAATGAAAAGCAGGGATGTCACTAGCACGTTAAGAGACCATACAATAAGTGTCAGGGGCCCGAGACTGTTCAACTGCCTCCCAGCATACATAAGGGGGATTACCAACAGACCCCTGGCAGTCTTCAAGCTGGCACTGGACAAGCACCTAAAGTCGGTTCCTGACCAGCCAGGCTGTGGCTCGTACGTTGGTTTGCGTGCAGCCAGCAGCAACAGCCTGGTTGATCAGGCTCTGATCCACCAGGAGGCCTGGTCACAGACAGGGCCGCGTGGGCAATCGAACTCTTTTCATATAAACTCCAGGTGTACAGAAAGTAGGCAGGAACAGTAGAGATGTGAAGATGATGTAATGAGTCCATCACCCTAGAAGTCGTAGATTTTAGGTTGTCTGTCCCTCAGCCTGGAGAAGTTCAGTTCCAGACTATGGAACTGAACTTCTCCAGGCTGAGCGACTGACAACCTCAAATCTACGACTTCAAGGGTGATGGACTGATTACATGACGTCACATCTCTACTGTTCCTGCCTACTTTCTGTGCATGACTGAAGAAGCCTACTGTGTATGCGAAACATTTTGGAATAAAGTTGCCTAAATGTTGCCTATGTGTCTTACCTACCAATATAGACAGGGCTTAATACACAAAGATATTCTTAAACACAATTCATAGTTGTCACAAAAGTAATAAAAAAAGTCAAACAACTGTACTACTCCATCAGATTCACTGACACAAGAGGAGATATAAAAAAGGCATGGAAAATACTTTCCCAGATTCTGGGGACTCACAAACTGAAAAAAAACATGAATATTGTCCTAACTAAACCTAATGAAACACCACTGCATCCCACTGATACAGTTAGCAAGATAAACGACTTTTTTTCAACCATAGGACATCCACCAACATGGCCGACATGGCAGAACGTGTGGTGGGCTAACTGCGGGATTTTCAAGGATAGCTCCTGATCCAAGCCTCTTCAAGGGGGGCTCCTTGGCGTAGTGAAGAGGCTCTTGGTCTGAGGAATTAGCCCTGTCGGTCTTCTTCCTCAGGCCGAACCTAATTACCCCCCATTCTCCCCTCCCCTATCCCATCCTCCCCATCCTCCCCCTTTTTCCATTCCTCCTCCTCCTCCTCACCCCTCCCTTTTGCCCTTCCTCTTTTTGGCCTTTGGGATTTCTCCCACAGGCATGCTAGTTCCTAGGTAGGGGAAAGGACACCGGGGTCCATCCCATTCCGTTGAGGTTCTTGGCAGTGGGGTAGTTTGCCGTGGAATCTGGATTGCCTGGGGATGTCCCGCTCCCTCTCCGGTATCCCGGAGTAGCTTTGGGTGTCTTTCGGGGAGGGGGTTTATCTCGGAAAACCCCTTTCAGATTCCGGGGGTGGTGGAAAAAGGGAGGTATGCTTTGTGGCGGTATCGGCCCCCCTCTCTTTTGTCCACCGGGGGTAGCTGGAGATGTGGGGTGCTATCCCGGTTTGTGGTTTACTGGCAAAAGGGTAGGGTATGGCGGGGGTTTCCATGCTGCATCTGCGCTATGCGTGCTGGGGCCTCTGGGGCGGGGGAAGGAGATTTCCGGGCCCTTTTTTTTCCCCCCTGGGAACTTTTCCCTCCCCGCCCCCCCCTTTTTTTTTCTTTTTTTTATTTTTATTTTTTTTTCTTCTTTCTTTTTTTTTTTTAAAAAAACAAAAAGAAAAGGGAGTAACCTAACCATAGCAGCCCACCCTTGAACCCACTACCCCGGGCCCTTCTTGTCCCGCACCCCTTTTGACCCGTTTGTTTTAGCCACTCTTGGACACTCCTGATGCCCCTGTACCCTTGCTGGTGCTTTTTTCCTCACCGCTTAGTCCGGGGGCTTCGACTGACTCCTTAAATTTGTCTGAACTCCGCTCCCCTTTTGACTATGCTTCCGGCTTCCCCCTCTAGGTATGGCAATTTTCGAATCCCCCCCGCCCATTTCAGCCGGCCCAAACTCCGGCCCTTATCCAAAACGCCAACGTAAATTCCCTGATGATGCCCCTTCATTCCCTTCCCATTTACTCGGAAAAGCCCACACTCAAGCATCCCCTCTCCCGCTCAGTTTCGGACCCACAAGGGACTAAATTCTTTACTTTAAGCCCGACTTCTTCTGCTACCTTTCTGCCTAGAATTGGCAAAGCGCTCCTGTTTCTTTTGGGTAGAGATATTTCATTTATGCTCTCAAGAGGGGATGGCATCTCATGCCCAAAATTTGCTACCCAACTCATGATCTTTTCTCCTTTTCGAATATCGAAAATACTCTATCACATTGAAAACATCTTCTCTCAATTCTTGTAGTGGTACTGTCTTTCTCCCCCATCCCATAGTCCAAGAGAATTTCCCCAGTCTTTGGGGGCAATGACATTTTAACAGCTGGAACCCCCAGGATCCCCCCATCCTCAAAGTAGAACTTATGCCCTTCCCGCCCGGGGGCGGAGCGTTACCCTTGCAATGTGGCTCGGTTTAAACTTTTGACACCCCGGAACCCCGTCTTTGTATTTTTCGCGGGACATGGGTTAAAAATTTTGAAAGGTGATACCTACACCCAACAATGTAGAAATTGCTGGCGTTTTGGGTCCCCCGCAAAATTTTGCGATTGGCCAAAATGCCCGTTTGTGGTCCCCAGACCTTAAATACATTTGCGTAAACCCCTCCTCTTGCCTTAATTGTAATGAAGCTCACCCTTCGTACTCCCGCCTTTGCCAGGCACTTAAATGAAGTGAAATCCTTTGCCTCAAAGAGGCAGGGTCTCCCTTAGCAGGGCAGTTACTCATCCCGCCTCCAAGGGAGATACCCCGTTCTTTTCCTGTTTCCAAACATCCCCCACTTCGGGGGTCCCTTTCTGCAGCCCCTCTGTTTTCCCCCCTCCCATAGCCACTACGGCATCTAATCCTTTTGCTGCCCTTGGCTCTGACACCGCTACAACTCGTCTGTTCTCACTTTCGTGTCCTTTCAAACCCCCGTACGACAAAATCGCGACACCAAAATACCAATCGCCCCTTACTCGAAGTCCAAAAAATCCACATTGTCAAACTTCTTTCCCCCTTTACTTCCCTTTTTCCCACCTCCACACTTTCCCTTTCCCAGTCTCTGTACCTGTTCTCCCCCTTTCTGGCTCTATTAAAATTGGGGAGTTCACCCCCCTCCTCGTACTATGCCTTCCACCCCGTCCCCCCCAAGTTTCTCCCTCTTCTCCCACCTCCCGGGTTTTCTGCTTTCTGTCCCCCCCCACACTTCATCTCCACCCCCTTTCACTCTTCCCTCCCCCTTATTTTGGTAAGCCCATTACTGTCCAATCTTTACTCACCTCCTCCTTTCTATCTAAATTGGTCCCCCATACATCTTTAATTCAAAAAAACATTGGCTTTTCAGAATAATTGCAGAGACAAAACCTTCAATGGACACTGATTCACTTCCTTTTCCTTTCTTCCCTCCCCTCCTCTTCACAACCCCATTCTTCGCAACGCTCCTTTCCCTTCGCTACTTGAACGTCTTCAATGCCACCACATTTGATTTTTTAAACCCCTCTAGCCCGTAGGTCCCTTTTACCTACAGATTCTGGTATTTTCCATCACCAATCAGGGCCTTTTTACGTGGAATTAGCGGCCTCGGGGGTAAGGGGGGAGTTCAGATGTTGCTTTCCAGGTTTTTCCCTGTTGGGCTTGCTTCAAAAAACCAAAATTACACGGGGGTTTTCCAAACCTATCTCAGGCTAAATTTTTTGTATTCTTCGGTCCTTTCTCGATGGGCCCTTTTAAACAAAAGTCCCCTTCTCATGCAATGATTTTTCGTACGTAAACTAGTTTCCATATTGCTGCTTTACACTGCACCCCGTACCCACTTGAATAATGGTTTACAATTTTCTTTATATCTCTTCCTTCTCAGCATTTTCTACCCCAGACTTGCCTTTCTTTTCATCCTTACCACCAACTTTATTACTTGGTGATTTTAATGCCCTTATTTCCCTTGGGGGGGGGTTCATTAGGGACCCCGTGGCTTCCATTTGGGAGGCTTTTCTCGCCTCCACCCCCCCATGTTTTAAATAGGGACTCCCACCCTTTTTTGCCCTCGTACTCAACTCTTCTTGCATCGATCTATCAGTCTGCTCTTCCTCCACTGACAGATTCACCGGGTTGTTCTACCGACTTCTGCAGTGATTTTTTTCCGATCATTCTTATTTCCCCTTCCTATTCCCCACCTTTCCGTAGCCCTCGCTGGCAATTTGATCGAGCAAATTGGATCTTTTCTCACACCTTTACTGCTTTTGTGGGTTCCTTCTATCCTCCATTTATGAACTCCCACACATTTTTCGACGTCGTTTTTCCCGCTTCTCATTCTATACCCCCAAACCTCGGCAGGCATTTTCCCGAAGTGCGTCCTTTTGGGCTCCTGCTTTGCTCGTGCAGTACGTTTGAAACGTGCTGCATGGGGCAGGTTTCCCGGGCAATGAACCCTGAGAGATTTTTGATTTTTTAAACAGAAGCGTGCGTCACTTTCCGTGTTTTCCCTGAAGCTAAACGCACTTTTTTGGCGGAACTTGTTTCCACCCCTCACCCTTCTTTTTATGAGTCAGTTGGAAAAAGTGAGGAAATTGAGTGGTAAATACTCTCCTGACCCGGTCCCCGTTTCTACGGGGCGCTGGTGTTGATGTGCAAACCCTCTCGACGTTCCATTGACCCTTTGGGACCATTGGTCGTTTTTTAAGGGCTCCCTCATGCCCCTCGTTTTCTTTCCCCAGAGTTGCCAGAGAGTTGGCAGCTTTTCTTCTCTCAGAGAAAAACATTTTTAATGTGCCTTTTAACTTCAAAAAATGGAGGCAACGCTCTCGCTTGCCCATCATCGGCAGGGGGGCCCCCTGCATTCAAATTTCCTATGGGTTTCAAATTTTCCGGTAGCCCTTGTAGCCCCTTATACCTTTTCAATTTTATTTGGGCCCCAAAGGGGTTCTTCCCCAGTTGGAAATCTGCCATTTTTTCCCCCTTCCCAAAAACCGGGGCTACAGGGGCATGTGCCTCCCACTATCCTCCATCGCTCTTACTAGTGCAGTTTTAAAATGTGGAACGCTCGTAAATCGACTTTAAGTGGGATTTAGAACACACAACAGTCTCTCTGCTTGCAAAATGTTTTTGAGGGTCTTTACCATGACCCCCTTTTTACACTTGGGTACTATGTTCGTAATGCCTTTTCGAATAATCACTCAGTTATTGCCATATTTTTTGATCTGAGAAGGCATTTGACCAATTGGAGGGATAATTTTTGGGCCCAGGCCCATTCCTTTGGCCCCGGGCAATTACCATCCTTCCTTAAGAACTTTTTTAACTGACAGACATTTCCGTGTTCGAGTCAAAATGTTCTTTCCCGGCCGTCCAAGCTGAAGGTGTCCCCCAGGGGTGTTTTCTAAGACAACACTTTTTCCCTTGCTATAAATGATTTGGGCCCCTGTCTTCACCCCAAAATTGGTCATCACTCTATGTTGATGACTTCGCTATTGCTTGTGCAGGCAAAAACTGTATTTATTGCTTTCTCTCTAGCATGCGGTCACCAAGTTTCCACTTGGGCCACCACGCATGGGGGTTTAAATTTTCAAGTACCAAAATCACCCAAAATTCTTTCACAGGCCCCCTTTATCTCCGTCACCTTTTATCTCATGGCTCCCGTAAACCCGAACGTGATACGTAGGTTTCAGGCCCTTCTCTTTTACCGTCGGGGTTTCCCGGAAAACCCCACATTACCCCTTTTGAAGCAATTGTCACGCCGGGGTAAACCTTCTTTAAAAACCCTTTGCCATCTTTCCTGGGGGGCTGATCGCGAACTCTGCTTGCCACATTCAGCCCTCGTTTTATCGAAACTCGATTATGGTGACCAGATTTATTCGCGGCCTCTCCTCTAGCCCCTTTAAATCTTTCCCTCACCAAGGATTACGTTTTGCCTTGGTTTTTTCGCTCTTCCCCCCGTTGGAGCCCCTATACGAAGGAATGTTCCATCCTTTTCTGATGCCGTGATGCCCATTGCCTTCGCTACTATGTGCTCTCCGATCTACACAAACCTTCCCTTTATAGAATGGTCCCGATTTATAGGTTCTTTTTCGTTCGCCCCCCCCCCGTTTGCTCCCTCCCTTTTTTTCTTCGCCTACATTCACTCTTGCTTCCCTTTAGTTACCACCTTTTATGTTCATGTAGCATCTCAATTTCCCTACCCCCCTGGGAAGTTCCAGCTTTTCGGGTCTGTTCTTTTTCACTCCTTGCCAAAAGCTCAAAGCCATGGTGGCTTCCCGCTCTCTTTTTCTTGATCACTTCAACTCCATTTCATGCCTCACTGTGTACCAGATGGCTCTAATTTTCAGATGGCGTCGGGTTCACAAACAGTGTTTCCGGACGCGTCGTGCGGGGCATTACTACTTCAGCTTGCATTTTTACGTGAACTTATGCATTCTTTCGCCTTATTTGTATCGCATCTATCCCGGTCTCATTTTTAGTATCTCGACTCCTTAGGCTTACAGGGTATACGAAAATTTGATACTCCATCCCCTATTTCTCGTATCCCAAATTTTGGGTACGCCTATCTCTACCAAAAAATAAAAATATTGTTTTTTGTTGGGGGCCCTGGTGATGTCGACGTACAGGGGAAAGAACAGGCAGACATGCGCGCGGTCAGCAGTACATACCCACCAATTTCCTATCGAGGTTCCCTTTTGGACTATTTTTCTGCAATAGCTACCCCCTTTTGCACCCGTTGGCAAAACGTTGGTCAATCTGATCGGTAACAAAAATTTTCTATTAAACCGAGATAGGTTCTGGCCGTCTTTTTTGTCATCAGTGCCGAGGTTGGGGACCACCTCCCCACCTTTGCATTGGCCACACTCGCTTACTCTGGGTATCTCATGGAGGGCACCCCGTTCCTCTCTTTGGAGTGTGCAAATTCCAGTATCGATTACCCACATTCTGTTAGAATGCCTTCTATAACGAGCACGCAAATTTACCTCCAAAAGTCGTTTTGTTTACTATTCTTTACCTTCCCCTTTTTGCTGATGGACCTCCTTTTTTAAACCACCTCCATTGACTTCTTTCACGGCTGATTTTCTCCACAAATCTGATGTACTTTTCGCACTCCCCTCGCCCTTTCTAGTTCAGTTCTTTCTGCCTTTACCCTTTCACATCCACACCCCCGCTGTTATCCATAACCTATTACCATCCCTTCCCTTTTGCCCCCTGATCCCTCGCTTTCCCTTCCCGCCCGGCAGCGCTGTTATCCTTGTGGCTTAGCGCTTCATTTTGATTTTTAATAATAAATCCTGAACCAAGGGGCTGACCCCGGGCACAACCGAGAGGCTCTGTTGAATGCCTTGAAAGATTCCGAGCAGTGAGGGGACATCACAGTGTATCGTTTTCAGCGTAAATCGTGGGGTGTTTTGCATTTTTTGAGATTTGGTTGGTGAGAGTGCCCCGGTTGGGGCCCGGCAGTGCTCCCCCCCACTCGCCGGGGGGGGGAGGGGTGAGTGTGTGGGTGGGGATGAAGCGAATATTGTTGGTTTTGAAAGTTTTAAAACACATGTGCAACATTGGGTATCTTTATTGTGACGTTTCGCCATCCGGAGTTTACCCGGGGGGTTTACCTGGAGGAGTTCCGGGGGGCAACGCCCCCCCGGCCCCGGGTTTTGACCCGGCCTCCTGGTGGATAAGCCTGACAACCGGGTGTTGCTGTTGGGGGTGCACGGCAAACCCAAAGTCGAGTCACAGCCGGGGTGATCCGGAACTGACTTTAGGTGTTCCCGGGCCACTTG
>NC_069429.1:33360992-33396054 GCF_026875155.1 Cherax quadricarinatus
TGTCCTTTTACTTTACATATTGTCGGTAATTCTACCAACTTTATTACAATGATCTAATGACACTTGGTTACTGTAATTACCTGGAGTATACTTGAAGAGGGTTTCGGAGGTAAACACCCCCATTGCCCGGTCTGAGACTAGGCCTCTTGGTGGATCAGGGTCTGATCAAGCAGGATGTTACTGCTGGGCACACACAAACTGACGTGCGAACCACAGCCAGGCTGGTTAGGTACAGACTTTAGGTGTCTGTTCAGCACCTTCTTGAAGACAACCAGAGGTCTATTGGTAATCTCCCTTATATATGTTGGGAGGCAGGTGAACTGTAACAACTCATCATTAAAGTACCAGACATCATTACAGATCTGAGACACCAAGTCCCCATGTAGACAAAGGATGACTTAGGGGAAAGTAAGACCATTTTGTGTCATTCCCACGAACAGGATATTCCTCTCCTGTCTGTCTGAGCATCATACACTTATTATTAACCAGGTGTCAACAAGGACATCATACTAGTAATTGTATGCCTGGGAATATTTTTTGACAGCTACCTGTTGAGAAGTTGGTCAGCATTTCCATGATAAAGCTTGTGTAGAGGCTGGCACACTCTAAGTGACCTGGCTGACAGTTATTAACATAGTCTCTCATTAATACATTTACACAGTTCTCCTCACAACCAATGTAGTACCCACAACAAGTACTTTATTACTCACTACACCTTTGTAGCAACTACAACACAAAGTACTCCACACAGCCACTGTAGTACCCACCACAGACATTTTATTACTTATTAAGTAAGTAAGTAAGTAAGTAAGTTTATTCAGGTATACTTACTGCTACCACTGTAGTACCTACAACACAAAGTACTCCACACAACCACTGTAGTACCCACCACAGGCACTATTTAAACCTAAAAAATGAATGATCACGTCGCCCCTGATCTAAATCTCCATAATCTAACACTCAATCAAAACCTATTGGAAAGTAACTGCCTTTATCACACAGCATCAAAAGCCAGCACTACCCTAACCACTGCTAAAAGTCTGTCAGTTCTTAACTACAACACCAGGTCTCTAAGCAAACACTATGATGACCTCCTGGCACTTCTTGAGTCGCTAAAGACACCCATCTCCTGCATTATTCTTACTGAGACCTGGCTTAAGCAGGACACAATAGATATCTACCCTCTACCAGGATACACAGCAATCCACAACTGCAGACCACACCAAGTTGGGGGTGGTATTGCAATTTATTACACTAACCAACTATCTTGCATTAGCACCGCTTGCTTCAGTGATGAATATAGGGAATACATTTTTGCTAATTATAATGTAAAAAAACCCTTAAGACGCCTATAACAATCAGTGCCATTTACCGGATACCTCACACAAACATCCCAAATTTCAGTGAGAAATTAAAGGCACTAATAACAAACAGACAAATGAACAAGCACCACATTCTCTTAGCTGGAGACTTCAACATCAACCTTGGCCTACCAGATGATCAGACTGTAACTGATTTCATCAACAATGTGAACAACACACTTCTCATACCAACAATAACTAAACCAACCAGGCTGACTGAGACAAGTGCAACCATAATAGGCCACATACGGACCAATATACAAGCCCCCCTTAAATCAGGGATAATCACAGACACCACTACAGACCACTTGTTGTGATAGAAACACAGGCCTTATCTCTAGGCTTTATTGAACATAGAATCTTCATAGTACTTCTGCAACAACAAAATATAATGACTAGTACATCTAATAATAGCTTCTACAGGGATGGTGATGTCTTGCATATGTCAAGAGAAAAGTTATAACTACAGGCCACATATTTAAACTCACCATGTAATCTGCATCGCTGATAAATGGATAAAGTAGGAGAGAATCACACACCATGTGTTGGTGCCCATGACACACACCAAACTGTTGTTGTTGTTAAGGGCCCCAAGATGGTGGTGCAGTATTATCCCTGCTGCTGCTCCCACAGGACCTTATCTACGGGTCGCGCGCTACTACACCATAACCCCCCACCTTCCCTCTTAACAAACTTTAGTAAAACCACCACTGTGAATACAACAAAGTTTTCATTGTAGACTCCATGAACGAGGCCTCCATAAGGAAGGTGAGTCAGATGAAGACCCCATAAGAAGACTGTTGACTGGCCTTAACAGAATTTCTTCCAAGGCCAATGTACTGACGACGTGGACAGAACCTTTTCTAATAAATTAAGACTATACAAACAAACATGTTTTCTATAAAAACAAAACATATCACGAATACAAGCTCGTTGCCATGGCTAACCAGCAGCATTCTGAAATCCATGATAAGAAACACCAAAAAAAAAGCATATAGACAGGGTGAATATCAAAATGGTTAAAAAAAACACCAATACCAACAGGTTGGTAGGTAAGACACATAGGTCAACAGTTAGGCAATGTTATTGCCGAAAAACGTTTCGTCGCCTACACATTAATATATACAAACTGTTGGCAAAAGCCTTCTACAAGTGTGACCATTGCGTAATAGAGCACAAAATGCTGCTAAAGGAATAACAGGAAAAGTTGGTAGATGGATCTATAATATTCCTCAACAAACATAACAAAAAGAGTAGTAGTCAACATGTAAAGTCTGAGGTCGGCTACGGTGAAAAGCTTGTTCCACAATGCACAGTACTCGACTCCCATCTTGTTACTCATCCTCATATCTGACATAGAAAAGATGTCAGCCACAGCACCGGTGTCATCCTTTGCAGATACACCCGAATCTGCATGACATTGGTCTTCCACTGCAGACACTGCAAGGCTCCAGGCAGACATCAAAACCACATCTTTCAAATGGGCTGGCAGAAACAATAAGAAGTTCAACGAATGAGAGAAATTTCAATTACTCAGATATGGTACACATTGAGGAAATTAAAAAACATCTCTCAGATTACAAAAATTCTGGCCACAAAAATAGAAGCGTGAAAACCAACGTCAAAGACCTGGGAGTGATCATTCAAATTCCAAAATTCAAATTCAATTTCAAAGATAAATCTCTAAAAGGATTCAATGCTGATTTGACGAATTGCTTATTGTTGGTTTACCATGTAGTAAAAAAAAAAATAACAGAATGTACCACTAGAACACCAAGCATGGCTAGTAATTTATCGGGAAGACTATAGATAACATTATTAGTTTTAAAATATTTACCAAATTATGAGGTTTGTACCATGAAGTATTACCTGGAGTTTAAACCTGAATAAGTTGGTAATAGTGCTAAGTGACTAATAAACTAGTTTGTGAGTTTAGCAATGAGTATGCTTTTGTTTCTGCACTATACATAGCTTTTAGTATTGGAGTATCACAGGCCAACTTATGACAAGTTAAATAACATATTTTGAGGATTGAGATTGACATTCTTCTTTTAATGGTCAAATGGGTAGAGTGAGTGAAAGTGTTACCCATCCATGGTATTCCGTGTATTAGTTGACAGGGTGTAACAGGGAATAAGATGTTTCCTATGGTAGTTTTGAATGTGAAGAATGTGCCGCAGTTTTAGCATTTTCAGGTAGGGTGTTCGCAGATTTTAGGGTCTTTGACATACATTGAAGTTTTTGTAAAGGTTTAGTCGGACACAGGGAATGTCATAGAGATGTTTGTGACTGGTTTTGTTGCCTTGGGTTCTGTCAACAACTATCAAGAAAGCATTTTAGGTCAAGGTTAATATTGGAATTTAGGTCCTCTAATGTATTGCACAGTAGTAGTGTCTGGATGTTCTGAACAGAGTTAAGGTTTTAGATCTATGAAGAAGTGGGGGGGGGGGGTGTTGCTAGGGATGGAATTTAGTGATTATCTTACTGCTGCTGTTTTTGTTGGTTATTATTGGCTTAGGTGTGTTGCTGCATTGAACCCCTAGCACAGATAGCAAGAGGTGAGGTATGGATATAGTAAGTGAATTGGTATAGTGTGAGAAGGGCAGTTTGTGGCACGTATAACGTATCTTGGAGAGATCCCAACCCGTTTTTGGATACTTTTTTGTTTATGTGTGGATATGGGTGCTGAAGTTCAGGTTGTTTGTCGAGGTATAGGCCTAAGGAATTTGCCCTCATTATGCCTGGCAATTTAGAGTGTTGTCGATCTAATGCTAATTGCGCATCTCCTGCTCCTTCTACCAAACATAATGAAGTAGGTTTTGCCAGTGTTAAAGCGTAATTTATTGCTGTTCTTCCCAAGCGATATTTTGATCAGCTCCTCATTAACAATGTGTTTGAGGTGGCAAGATTTAGGGTGAGAAGATGACATAGTCCGAGTCGTCAGCAAAGAGAATGGGGTTCAGTGTTGAGATTATGTTTTGGAAGATCATTGATTATTATGAGGAAGAAGGCAGGGGGACCAAGGACTCTTCCGCAGAACTCCATTATCATGCTGTGTGTTGATGCCTGTTCTTAATGGTGACAACTGATACCTATTAGTAAGGTTAAGATTTGAAAAATTTAAGCAATCGCATGGCCTCTTATACCGTAATGGGTCCAAGCTGTGGAGTAGGATGCCGATTTTTTTTGGGGGGGGGGGGGGCCTACTGTGTCAAAAGCGTTTCTTATGTCAATAAACATCCTAGTGGATATTCCCTTATTTTCCAACTGGTAAAGCAGATCTAGCATATTTAAGATTGCATCATTAGTGCTTTTATTTTTCCAGAATCCAAATTGGGCAGGGGTTGAGTATGTTTTGTGCTGTTATAAATGACATATAGTCTCCGTGCACGAGTTTCTCAAAGATTGTGGATAGCCATAAAGTTTTTATATTGCCTATAGTTGTTTAAAAATCTGTAGAGTCACCACCTTTATGTATGGTGTACCCTTGCCGTTCTTGAGTATTTCGGGAAGGTGTAGTTGCCTAGTGACTTGTAAAAAGGAATGAGATAGCATGAGAGAGGCATGGGCCGCTCATTTGTACAATAATGGTGGGACATGAACAGATTCCCTTAGTTATTATTTAAGTGACTTTATAATCTCGGTGACTTCCTGGGCTCAGTTGGAGCAAGAATAGAAGGAATTTTGAGAAATTCCACTGGTAGTCCCCTGCATGGGCATTGGTACGACGATTTTATTGGCGAGATTAGAACCTAAGTTGATTAAGTAGTCATTATCTTGTTAGATGCGTCAGTGGGATGCAGTGGTGTTCATTAGGTTTAGTTATGACAATGTTTCTTGTTTTCTTCAGTTTGTGGGTCCCTAGAATCTGAGAAGTGTTTTCCCCCATCTTTTTTGAGTATCTCCTCTTGTGTGAGTGAATCTACTGGAGTAGTATAGTTGTTGGCTTTCTTTATTACTTGGTAGAGGACTGATGAAGAGTGTTTAAAGAATATCTTTTGTATTAAGCCCTGTCTAAATTGCTTTTCAATTGTGTGTTCTTATCAATAGGATTTCAGAATGTGCTGGTTAGCCATGGGCCAACCAAGCCGTTTGTTTTAGTGATCTGTTTCGTTTTTATAGGACACTGTTTGTTGTATAAAGTCCTAAGTAATTTGTTAAGAAAAATGTCTGGTCCAGCCATCAATACCATGCCCTGAGAATTCTGTAGGCCAGTCCAACAGTCTCTAGGTCCAGCTCTGAACTTCCTTATTGGGAAGAGCCTCATCAGAGCTAAATGAAACATTTGTTGTATTAAAGTGTGGTTTACTAATGTTTGTCAAGAGAAAGGTAGGGTAGTGGTCTCTAGTGGCTATCTGTGGATTATCCCTGATTTAAAGGGGGGCTATATATTGTCTCATATGTGTCTATTATGGTTGCCATTGTTTCAGTGACCTGGTTGGTTTAGTTATTGTTTGGTATAGAAGTGTGTTGTTCATATGTTGATGAAATCAGTTAGCAGGCTGATCATCTAGTATGTCCAAGGTTGATGTTTAAGTCCTCCAGCTAAGAGAAGGTGGTGGCTTATTCTTTTAACCTTTTGTTATTAGTGCGCTTTAATTTCTCTTTCTCACTGAAATCTGGGATGTTTGTGTGGGTATCGGTTAAAATGGCACCGATTGTTATAGGCGTCTTAAGGTTTTATTAACAGTAAAATTAGCAAAAATGTATTCTCCATAAACATCCCTAAAGCATATGGTGCCTAAAACAAGATAATGGTTTAGAGTAGGATAGATATCGCAATACCACCCCAACTCGGTATGGGTCTGCAGTTGTGTCGGAGAATCCATGTCGGAGGGATCTCACCTTCAAGGTCTATAACTTTGTATCAATTGCATCTTTCTAGAAAAAAATGACAGGAGAATAATGAGAACCTTCAAAACTAGGTTGCCAAGCCCCATGATGACACTCTTCAAGTTGGCCTTGTTCTATTAGGCTGAATATTGCTGCACACATAACAGCACCTTCAAAGCAGGTGAAAATAGCCTGACCTAAGGAAAATTACAGAGAACCTTCAAGGCGCGCATAACGGAGATAAAACACCTCATTTACTGGAGACGCTTGAAGTTTCAGAACCTGTACCCCGGAATGCAGACGGAAGAGATACATGAGTATATACACCTGGAAAATACCTAGAGGACTAGTAACCGAACTTACACACAAAAGCAATCACAAACGAAAGCACCATCCCCCCAATGAAAAGCAGGGGTGTTCACTGCAAGCACGTAAAGAAAGACAATACAATAAGTGTCTGGGGCGCTGAGACTGTTCAACTGCCCTCCCCAGCAATACATAAGGGGATTAGATTACAAGGTACTAATTCGCCGGATAAAAAAAAGCCCCCCACCAGTACCAACAATACCACTAGTCGTGATGACATTCTTCTTTGCAATATACAGGTCCTAAAAGCCAAGCAAGAACTACAAAATACCCTTTCATTATTCCGTAGACTGCTTGAAGAGGCTAATGTCAATGTTCGTGGCTTTCCACAGAGACCCACATAAAAGGATAACTTGGACAACGAATATGGATCCCAGGTTACAAACCTAACAGATGCGACAAGTGAACAGGCCAAAAGAGGAGGTGGCCTGTAATCGCAGATCACTTGTTTGCAAAAGAAGCTGCTTAAATGCCTCAAATGATGTAGTGGAAAGTTTTAAGGCAGTAAAGATCGAGAACCAAAAACCTAGTCATTCTGTGGTAGTCTAACCAAGCCTCCGGATGCAACGTCCCAGCAATTCCAGGAACAGCTGTTAAAAACTGACCACTGACCTGGAAAATCTGCCAGCTCCTCCCCAACATCTGGTTCCCTGGGGGATTCATCTTAAGGCACCTAAAATGGGAGAATATAGGCAAAAAAGGTTGTTGCAGTGATAACACCAGGAGGCAGCTCTGACGAGGAACTCGCACACACACGAATTTTTAAATCTCTTGCACAAAATTCCATTTAACCCAGCGAACAATAGAGCCTACTAGACTGGAGAATACACTAACCTCATCATTCACTAGCAATGATGAATCCTAATAACGAAATGTCATCATAATCAAAAACAATATACCAGATCACACACAAACATAATCGAGGTTCAACATGTATGTGCGGAGCCCCCCAGACCAACATAAGACATTAGTCACAAGGGAGCATTCCACCATAATTGAATTTCAATAACAAGAACATATAGTGGTACCCAAGTAAACCAAGTCCTAAACCGATATAAGCTGGGAGATGAGACTAAGCAACACAGACCCCAACTTATGCCTAGACCCAAAGAAGCCCCTATCACGAACTTTTAACCATCCTATGGAGAGGGAGCATGGACACGGGGGTCGCCCCATAGTTACTAAAAACAACAGACTACCCCCACTCCACAAAAGGGCAGTAAAGAAATAGCAAAGAACTACAGACCGATAGCACAACATCCCATATCAAAAAAATCTTTGAAAGGGTTCTAAGAAGCAAGATCACCACCCATCTAGAACCCATCATTTACACAACC
The DNA here is from genome assembly GCF_026875155.1 of Cherax quadricarinatus. NCBI lineage: Eukaryota > Metazoa > Arthropoda > Malacostraca > Decapoda > Parastacidae > Cherax > Cherax quadricarinatus. The sequence goes on from NC_069429.1 coordinate 33,368,890, forward strand.
CGGGGAAACAGGGGTTTTAGAACAGGTCGTTCCTGTCTGTCTAAAACTATTGGATCACTACGACAAGGTCCTAAAATGCACTAGAAAGACAAAAAGAATGCAGATGTATATATACAGACTTTGCAAAAGCCTTCGACAAGTGTGACCATTGCGTAAATAGCACACAAAATGCGTGCTAAAGGAATAACAGGAAAAGTTGGTAGATGGATCTATAATTTCCTCTCAAACAGAACACAAAGAGTAGTAGTCAACAGAGTAAAGTCCGAGGCGCTAAGGGAAAAGCTCTGTTCCACAAGGCACAGTACTCGCTCCCATCTTGTTTCTCATCCTCATATCTGAAATAGACAAGGATTGTCAGCCACAGCACCGTGTCTTCCTTTGCAGAGGGAAAACCCGAATCTGCATGACAGTGTCTTCCATTGCAGACACTGCAAGGCTCCAGTGGGCATCAACCCAAATCTTTCGATGGGCTGCAGAAAACAATTTGAAGTTCAAGAATGAGAAATTTCAATTACTCAGATATGGTAAACACGAGGAAATTAAAACTTCATCAGAGTACAAAACAAATTCCGGCCACAAAATAGAGCAAAACACCAACGAAAAGACCGGGGAATAAATCATTGGAGGATCTCACCTTCAAGGGACCATAACATTGTGTCAATCACAGTGCTAGAAAAATGACAGGATGGATAATGAGAACCTTCAAAACTAGGGTTTGCCAAGCCCATGATGACACTCTTCAGGTCACTTGTTCAAATTCAAAGTTTATTCTCTATAAGGATTACAATGCTGAGTTTACAGAATTTGGTTATTGTGTGGTTTACATAAAGTAAAATAATAATTACAGAGGGGGCCACTAGACACCTAGCAGGGCTAGGCATTTCGAGCAGACTTAGTTTAATTCATAATTTTTAAAATTTATTACAAATTATGAGTTTAAGCTGGTATTATGGCTAAGTGACTAGATACTAGTTTGTGAGTTTAGCAATGTGAGTGCTTTGTTTTGGCACAGAAACATAGTTTCAGTATTGGAGTTACACAGGCCAACTTATGACTAGTTAGGATTCATTATTTTAAGATTGAGATTAATGTTTCTGTTTATGATAAAATTTGGGTGAGTGAGTGTAAGTGTGAACCACCAGATAGTATTCATGTAGTTAGTTGGCAGGGTGTATCAGGGAAATAAAATGTTTTCTAATGGTAGTTTTGAAGGTGATGAAGTTCTGCAGATCTAGAGTTTTCAGGAAAGGGTGTTCCAGATTTTAGGGCCTTTGACATACATTGAATTTTTGTAAAGGTTTAGCCGGACAGGGTGAATGTGATAGAGATGTTTGTGTCTGGTGTTATGCCTGTGGGTTTCACAACTATCAAGAATGCATTGTAGGTCAAGGTTAATATTGGAATTTAAGGTCCTGTAGATGTAGATTCCCACAGTAGTAAGTGTAAAAATTACTGAACAGGGAGTAAGCTTAGATCTATGAAGAGTTGGGGGTTTGTTGCCAACGATGTGATTTAGTGATTATTCTTACCGTGGCTTTTTGTTGGGTGATTATTGGCTTTAGGTGTGTTGCTGCAGTTGATTTCCAAGCACAAATAGCATAGGTGAGGTATGGATAAATAAGTGAGTGGTATAGTGTGAGAAGGGCATTTTGCGGCACATAGTATCGTGTCTTGGAGAGAATCCCAACAGTTTTAGATCCTTTTTTGGTTATGTGTTGGATATGGGTGCTGAAATTCAGGTTGTTGTCAAGGTATAGGCCTAGGAATTTGCCCTCATTATGTCTGGTAATTAAAAGTGTTTTCGATCTTAATGTAATTTGCCCCAACTCCTGCTATGCTACCAAACATAAAAGAAGTAGGTTTTGTCAGTGTTAAGCTTAAGTTTATTGGCTGTCATCCAAGTCGATATTTTGATCAGCTCCTCATTAACAATGGTGTTGAGGGTGGCAAGATTAGGGTGAGAGATGACATAAGTCGTGTCGTCAGCAAAGAGAATGGGTTTCAGGTGTTGGGTTAGATTTGGAAGATCATTGATGTATATGAGGAAGAGCAGGGGACCAGGGACACTTCCCTGCAGAACTCCAGTATCAAGTGGCTGTGTTGTTGATGCTGTGTCTTTAATGGTGACATGCTGATACCTATTAGTAAGGTAAGATTTGAAATATGCAAGCGCATGGCCTCTTGTACCGTAATGGTTAAGTTTGTGGAGTAGGATGCCGTGGTCTTCTGTGTTAAAAGCTTTTCTTACCTGGAGTTTACCTGGAGAGAGTTTCGGGGGTCAACGCCCCCGCGGCCCGGTCTGTGACCAGGCCTCCTGGTGGATCAGCGCCTGAAAAAAAAAAAATTCCTAGGGGAAATTCCTTATTTTCCAATGCTGTGTAAAGCAGATCTAGCATTTTTGATTGCATCATTAGTGCTTTTATTTTTCCAGAATCCAAATTTGCAGGGGTTGAGTATGTTTTGTGCCGTAATAAATGAATACAGTCTCCTGTGCACGAGTTTCTCAAAGATTTTGGATAGCAATGGTAAGTTAGATATTGGCCTATAGTTGTTTAAATCTTTAGGGTCACCACCTTTATGTATTGGTGTAACCCTTGCCGTCTTGAGTAGTTTCGGGAAGGTGCTAGTTTCTAGTGACTTGTTAAAAAGTAATGAAATAGCATGTGAAAGGACATGGGCCGCTGTTTTGTACAATAATGGTGGGACATGAGACAGATTCCCTGAGTTATATTTAAATGAATTTATAATCTCAAATGATTTCCTTGGGTTCAGTTTGTGCAAGATAGAAGGAATTTGGGAAATTCCCATCTAGGTAGTCCACGGCATGGGCATTGGTACAAGGGTTTTATTGGTGAGTTTTGATCCTGTTGTTGAGAAGAAGTCGTTTATCTTGTTAGCTGTGTCAGTGGGATGCAGTGGTGTTTCATTAGGTTTAGTTTGGACAATATTCTTGTTTTTTTTTCTATCTAGGCTGGAATATTGCTGCACATTAACAGCGGATTCGTTGGACAATAAAGCAAACTGTAAACAGATGGGGTTGTAGGCGCCCTTATCAAACAAAACAATAAATATAAATCAGGAACATACAACGTAAGCTTTCCAATATACAAGTACAGTTAGAAATAGAAATACAAATAGCTAGAGCTTCATTTAAGGAGGTTATTAATAGAATATTCAAAAGGTTGCTAGTAGAATTACAGTATATAAACCATTCAAATCATCATGAAGCTCTTTGTAGTCTGCGGTCAATCAAACAAACGGGCTTCCACATGGAAGTGTGAATTGCTCATTACACTATAATTTGTTCATGATTGTAGCCATGTATAAACGTAAGTAACCATTCTTACAGTATTCATTACCTTTGTAACTTGTGAGTTCATTACCTTGTACCTAGTTCAGCCATCCAAACTTTGGGGCCCAGTCCATGGATCCATTATGTACATCTGTAATCTGTAAATACCTTTGTAACTTGTCATGATTGTGACTAGACCTACCCAGAGTTCATTACCTTTGTAATTTGTGAGTACATTACCTTTGTAAATTGTGAATTCATTTCTCTGTAACTTGCTCAGCTATCAAAACTTTGGAGTCCAGTCCCTGGACCAATTATGTACCTCTGTAATCTTTTGACTACCGCCCACAGGATGGGTATGGGGTGCATAATAAACATATTAAACTAACATGGATAAATTGTCATTTTTGTGGAAATTGGTGTAACGCCCCTTGTGCAGATATCAGAGAACTAGCTACAAGCAGTATTAAAACAGGGAAGTGTTTTTGGGTATGCCCAAATGAGATAAATCTGTGGACTAAAATCACAAGGGTATTAAAAGAGGATAACATCAAAGATGCTTTCATAGAAAACCTGGAAGCTTTCTACAACAGATGGAAACATAAAAAGTCTGGGCTGAATGGTACTGCCCTTGATACTGGCCATGTAGTCAGAAACTGTAAGGCTGGAGGTGATGTCCTGGTAATCAGTAAATGTGGGGCTGATAGTGCTGTCCTGGGAGACAGTAATGGTGAAGCTGGAGGTGCTGTCCTGAGAGACAGTAATGGTGAAGCTGGAGGCGCTGTCCTGGGAGACAGTAATGGTGAAGCTGGAGGTGCTGTCCTGGGAGACAGTAATGGTGAAGCTAGAGATTTTGTCCAGGTAGTCGGGAATTATACGCAGGAAGGAAAACATATAAATGACCTCATAGGGGACAGGAGCCATAGTAGGGAAACAAGTGTAGTCAAAGATAAGACAAAACCAATATTGCAAACTAGAAATACCACAGGAAATAGCAAACAAGAGGACTCCACTAGCAATAGTGAGGATATATTACCAAAAACAACTGGTGGGAGCTCCATTGTTGGTGCTAGGGAGGATAGGAATAAGACAGGGAAACATGCACCAACAGGGAATACAGTCACAGAAACCCAAGGCAAACAGAAACCAAGCCTGTGCACATACTATGCACTTGGTATCTGCAGGCAAGGGAAATCTGGAAAAACAGATGGGACGTGCAACTATGACCACCCTAGAAAATGCCATGCCCATATGACAACAGGAAAATGCAAACTCCCTTCCTGTAAGCTTTTTCACCCTGAACTGTGTACCTCTTCAGTACAGGAAAGACTGTGCTATAACTTAAATTGCCAGGCACACCATCTAAAAGGGATAAAAAGTTACTAAACATCCAGGCCATGGGAAAACCTGGGTAGCCACAGCCACTCAAGAGGGAGAGGTTTTTTAGTGCCAGGAAGGAAAAAAAACAGGCAGGAAATGGCAGAAGTCGTACGCCAAATCCAATCATTCCTGGAGTGGAAGCACATTCGATGGCCTCCACTCCAAACCAACAGATACAGATACTAATGCCGGAAAAAAATTCCCCCCCCAGTACCAACAATACCACCAGTCCGATGACATTCTTCTTTGCAAATATACAGGGTCTAAAGCCAGCAACAAACAACAAAATACCTTTCATCCGTGGACTGCTTGCAGAGCCAAAGGCAATGTTTGCGGCTTTCACTGAGACCCACATAAAGGATCACTTTGACAACGAAATATGGATCCCAGGTTACAACCTATACAGATGTGACAGAGTGAACAGGCAAAAGGGGGGGGGGGGGGTTGGCCTGTACATTGCAGAGTCACTTGTTTGCACAGAACTTCTTAATGCCTCAAATGATGTAGTGGAAGTTTTAGCAGTAAAGATCGAGAACCAAAACCTAGTCATTGTGGTAGTCTACAAGCCTCTGGATGCAACATCCCAGCAATTCCAGGAACAGCTGTTAAAAATTGACCACTGTCTGGGAAAATCTTCCAGTTCCTGCCCCCAATATCTTGCTCCTGGGGGATTTCAACTTAAGGCACCTAAAATGGAGGAATATAGCAAATAATATTGTTGCAGTAATAACACCAGTAGGCAGCTCTGATGAAAACTCACACTCACACGAGCTTTTAAATCTCTGCACAAAATTCAATTTAAATCAGCAAATAATAGAGCCTACTAGACTGGAGAATACAGTAGACCTCATCTTCACTAACAATGATGATCTGATAAGAAATGTCACCATATCAAAAACAATATACTCAGATCACAACATAATTCAGGTTCAGACATGTATGCGTGGAGCCCCAGACCTACATAATGAGACTAGTCACGAGGGAACATTCACCAAATTCAACTTCAATAACAAAAACATAAAGTGGGGGCCAAGTAAACCAAGTCCTAACCCTATAAGCTAGGAAGATATACTAAGCAACACAGACCCCAACTTATGCCTAGAACAGATTAACTTGGTGGCACTCGATGTATGCACAAGGCTTATTCCTCTAAGAAAAAGGAGGAGTAGATGTAGAATAGAAAGAGACAGGCGCTCCCTTTACAGGCGATGGAAAAGAATAACAGAGCGGCTAAAAGAGGTCAATATATCTGAAATGCGTAGGGAGACACTGGTCAGAGAAATAGCAAGCATCGAACTTAAGTTAAAGGAATCTTATAGGAGTCAGGAATCGTGGGAAGAACTAAAAGCCATAAATGAAATCGAAAGAAACCCAAAGTATTTCTTTCCTATGCCAAATTTAAAGTCAAAAAACGTCCAGCATTGGGCCCCTACTTAAACAAGATGGTCCTACACAGATGACAGCAAGGAATGAGTGAGCTACTCCCAAGTCCCAATATGACTCAGTTTTTAGCAAGCCGCTAACCAGACTGAGAGTCGAAGATCAAAATGAATTTTTTTGAGAGAACCACAAAATTTGATTAACACAAGCCTATCCGATGTTATCCTGACGCCAAATGACTTCGAACAGGCGATAAATGACATGCCCATGCACTCTGCCCCAGGCCAGATCATGGAACTCCGTGTTCATCAAAAAACTGCAAGAAGCCCCTATCACGAGCCTTTTCCATCCTATGGAGAGGGAGCATGGACACGGGGGTTGTCCCCAGTTACTAAAAACAACAGACATAGCCCCACTCCACAAAGAGGGCAGTAAAGCAACAGCAAAGAACTACAGACCAATAGCACTAACATCCCATATCATAAAAATCTTTGAAAGGGTCCTAAGAAGCAAGATCACCACCCATCTAGAAACCATCAGTTACACAACCAGGGCAACATGGGTTTAGAACAGGTCGCTCCTCTCTGTCTCAACTATTGGATCACTACGACAAGGTCCTAAATGCACTAGAAGACAAAAAGAATGCAGAGTATATATTACAGACTTTGCAAAAGCCTTCAACAAGTGTGACCATTGCGTAATAGAGCACAAAAATGCGTGCTAAGGGAATAACAGGAAAAGTTGGTTGATGGATCTATAATTTCTCACTAACAGAACACAGAGAGTAGTCGTCAACAGAGTAAAGTCCGGGCAGCTACGGTGAAAAGCTCTGTTCCACAAGGCACAGTACTCGCTCCCATCTTGTTCCTCATCCTCATATCCGACATAGACAAGGATGTCAGCCACAGCACCGTGTCTTCCTTTGCAGATGACACCCAAATCTGCATGACAGTGTCTTCCATTGCAGTCACTGCAAGGCTCCAGGCGGACATCAACCAAATCTTTCAGTGGGCTGCAGAAAACAATATGAAGTTCAACGATGCGAAATTTCAATTACTCAGATATGGTAAACACGAGGAAATTAAATCTTCTTCAGAGTACAAAACAAATTCTGGCCACAAAATAGAGCGAAACACCAACGTCAAAGACCTGGGAGTGATCATGTCGGAGGATCTCACCTTCAAGGACCATAACATTGTATCAATCGCATCTGCTAGAAAAATGACAGGATGGATGATGAGAACCTTCAAAACTAGGGAGGCCAAGCCCATGATGACGCTCTTCAGGTCACTTGTTCTATCTAGGCTGGAATATTGCTGCACACTAACAGCACCTTTCAAGGCGGTGAAATTGCTGACCTAGAAAATGTACAGAGAACCTTCACAGCGCGCATAACGGAGATAAAATGCCTCAATTACTGGGAGCGCTTGAGGTTCCTAAACCTGTATTCCCTGGAATGCAGGCAGGAGAGATACATGATTATATACTCCTGGAAAATCCTATAGGGACTAGTACCGAACTTGCTGACGAAATCACTCACTACGAAAGCAAAAGACTTGGCAGACGATGCAACATCCCCCCAATGAAAAGCAGGGGTGTCACTAGCACGTTAAGAGACCATACAATAAGTGTCAGGGGCCCGAGACTGTTCAACTGCCTCCCAGCATACATAAGGGGGATTACCAACAGTCCCTGGCAGTCTTCAAGCTGGCACTGGACAAGCACTAAAGTCGTGTTCCTGACCAGCCAGGCTGTGGCTCGTACGTTGGTTTGCGTGCAGCCAGCAGCAACAGCCTGGTTGATCAGGCTCTGATCCACCAGGAGGCCTGGTCACAGACAGGGCCGCGTGGGCAATCGAACTCTTTTCAGATAAACTCCAGGTGTACAGAAAGTAGGCAGGAACAGTAGAGATGTGAAGATGATGTAATGAGTTCATCACCCTAGAAGTCGTAGATTTTAGGTTGTCTGTGCCTCAGCCTGGAGAAGTTCAGTTCCAGACTATGGAACTGAACTTCTCCAGGCTGAGTGACTGACAACCTCAAATCTACGACTTCAAGGGTGATGGACTGATTACATGACGTCACATCTCTACTGTTCCTGCCTACTTTCTGTGCACGACTGAAGAAGCCTACTGTGTATGCGAAACGTTTTGGAATAAAGTTGCCTAAATGTTGCCTATGTGTCTTACCTATCAATATAGACAGGGCTTAATTCACAAAGATATTCTTAAACACAATTCATAGTTGTCACAAAAGTAATAAAAAAAGTCAAACAACTGTACTACTCCATCAGATTCACTGACACAAGAGGAGATATAAAAAAGGCATGGAAAATACTTTCCCAGATTCTGGGGACTCACAAACTGAAAAAAAAACAAGAATATTGTCCTAACTAAACCTAATGAAACACCACTGCATCCCACTGATACAGTTAGCAAGATAAACGACTTTTTTTCAACCATAGGACATCCACCAACATGGCAGACATGGCAGAACGTGTGGTGGGCTAACTGCGGGATTTTCAAGGATAGCTCCTGATCCAAGCCTCTTCAAGGGGGGCTCCTTGGCGTGGTGAAGAGGCTCTTGGTCTGAGGAATTAGCCCTGTCAGTCTTCTTCCTCAGGCCGAACCTAATTACCCCCCATTCTCCCCTCCCCATCCTCCCCCTTTTTCCATTCCTCCTCCTCCTCCTCACCCCTCCCTTTTGCCCTTCCTCTTTTTGGCCTTTGGGATTTCTCCCACAGGCGCGCTAGTTCCTAGGTAGGGGAAAGGACACCGGGGTCCATCCCATTCCGTTGAGGTTCTTGGCAGTGGGGTAGTTTGTCGTGGAATCTGGATTGCCTGGGGATGTCCCGCTCCCTCTCCAGTATCCCGGAGTAGCTTTGGGTGTCTTTCGGGCGACGGGTGTATCTCTGGAAGCCACCTTTCAGATTCCGGGGGTGGTGGCCGAAGGAGGTATGCTTTGTGGCGGATATCCGGCTGCCCTCTCTTTTGTCCACCGAGGTACTGGGCAATGTGAGGTTGCTATCCGGATTGCTGGTTTACTGGCATGGGGGTAGGGTATGGAAAGGGTTCCATGCTGCATCTGCCTACTAGCGGTTGCTGAGGCCCTCTTGGGCACGGAAGGAGTTTCCCCCGCCCTTTATTCCCCGGGGAACATTCCTCCCCGCCCCCCCCCTTTTTTTTTCTTTTTTTTTTTTTATTTCTTTTCTTCTTTTTTTTTTTTTCTTAAAAAACAAAAAGCAAAGGAGTAACCTAACCATGGCAGCCTATCCATGAACCCACTCCCCCCCGGGCCCCTTTTTGATACCCCCACCCTTCTGCCCCGCCTTGTGTTTAGACCATCTTGGGACACTCCTGATCCCCCTGTCCTCTTGTGTGCGTTTCCTCACCCGCTCAGGTACAGGGGGCTTTGATGACTCCTTCTTTTTGTTGAACTCTGCTCTCCTTTGACATGTTTCCCGGCTTCTCCCTCTAGGGTTTGGGCAATTTTCGAACCCCCCGCCCTTTTTCCGCGGGACCAACTCTGGCTACTCCTAAACGCCAATGTCAATCTCCTGATGATGCTCCTCGTTCCCTTTCCCCTTCTACTGGGAAAAAACCCCACACGTCAAGCACTCCCTCTCCATGTCTTTTGACCCCAAAAAGGACTAAATTCTTTACTTTAAGACCACTTTTTTTCTCCCTACCTTTGACCATAGATTGGGCAAAGGCTCCTGCGTCATTTGTAGAGAATTTCATTTCATGCCCCAAAAGGCGGTATGCATACACTGTCCGAATCTCCCCAAGCTCATGACTTTCTCCCCTTCGTATCGATACTACCCACACTTTTAAAAAACTTTTCTTTCTCTCAATTCTTGTAGGGGGTACTGTCATTCCCCCCAAACCATAGTCCAACAGTTTTTCCACATGTGGCAATGACTTTTTGAACGCTGGAACTCCGGGACCCCCAATCCTCAAAGTAGACATTTTGCCCTTTCCCCTGCCCGGGGGCAGAGACTTACCCTTGCAATGTGGCGGGGGTTAACTTTTGACACCCGAGAACTCCCGCTTCGATATGTCGCGGGACATCGGTTACAATTTTCAAAAGGTGATACCAAACCCGAACAATGTAAAATTGCGGGCTTTTTGGTCCCCCGAAAATATTGCAATCTAGGGCCAAATCCCAGTTTGTGGTCCCGACGCCCCCCCCCTTCTAAAACTCTTGCAGTCAACCTCCATCTTGCCTTTTAATTGTAATGAAGCAACCCTTCGACTCCCCCCTTTTGCCAGGTCTATTTAAATGAACGTGAAACCCGTTCCCCCAAAAGAGGCAAAAGGCCCTCCCTTATGCAGGCATTACTCACTCCGCCCCCAAAAGGGGACTACCCCCGTGTTTTTTTATTCTCTTTTTTCCAAACATCCCCCCCTTTTGGGGGCCCCATTTTCTGCGCCTCCTCGTTTTTCCCCCCTCCATAGCCCTACGGCATCTAATCCTTTTGCTGTCCTTGGCTTGCACCCGACTAAAACTCAGTCTGTTCTCACATCTCGCGCCCCTTCCTCCAACCCCCAGTATCAAAAAAAGACCTATACGACACCTAATCCAATCCCCCCTACTCAAAGTCCAAAAACCCACATTTGCTCAAATCTTCTTTGCCCCTTCCTTCCCTTCTTCCACCCCCCAAATTTTTTACCTTTCCAGTCTCTAAAACCTAGTTTTCCCCTCTCTCTGGCTCTATTAAAAGTGGGGAGATTCCCCCTCCCCCTCGTATTTATCCCCTCACCCCCTCCCCTCCCAATTTTTCTCCCTCTTCTGCCCCCTCCCGGGGTTTCTGCCTTCGCCCCCCCCCCACACTTCATCTCCTGTCCTTTCACTTTCCCCTCCCCCTCATTTTGGTACAGCCCATTACGCCCCAAATCTTTACCACCCCCCCTTCTATTCCAATAGGTCTCCCATACATCTTGAATTCAAAAAACACTTAAAGCCATTTAGAATAATTGCAGAGACAAAACCCGGGGACACGTTCATTTCCTGTTCCTTCTCTTCCCCTCCTCCATCTTCACAACCCCTTTTCTTCCCCAATGCCCCGTTCCTTCGCTATTGAACGTTTTCCAATGCCACCACACGTTGACTTTTCAAACCCCCTCTACCGTAGGTGCCTTTACCTCAGATTCCTGGTATTTTCTTCATCGCCAATCAGGGCCCTTTTTACAGGGGAAATATCTGCGGCCCCCAGGGGTAAGGGGTGAGCTTCAGTTTTGCTTTCCGGGTTTTCCCCCCTTTTTGGTCTTGTTACAAGAACCAAAAACACTCGGCGTTTTCCAACCATCTCGGGTTTAAAATTATTGTTTTTCTTGGGACCTTTCTCAAGGGCCCTTTAAACGAAAGGCCCTTCCTCATCAATGATTTCCTACTGTCAACTAGTTGCCATACCTCGCTGCATTACACTGCACCCCGTACCCACTTGAAAAAATGGTTTAAAATATGTTCTTTAACCTCTCTCCTTCTCAAAGCATTTTCATCCCAGCTTGCCTTTCTTGCTTATCCTTACCACCCCACTTCTTATTTGGGGTGTTTTTAAATGCCCATTTTCCTCTGGGGGGGTCTCTTTGACTCACGTGGCTTCCAGTTGGAGGCTTTTTCTCCCCTTTTACCCCCCCCCCTGTTTTAAAATAGGGGTACTCCCCCCCATTTTGATCCTCGTACTCATACTCTCTCTTCATCGTCATCAGTCTGCTCTTCCTCCACTGCACAGACCCCCCTGGGCTGTTCTAACCCGACTTACATACGCGTCATTTTCCAATCTTCCCCCCACTTCCCTTTCCCATTCACCACCCTTTTCCCTAGCCCTCGCTGGCAATTTGACGGCAAATTGGTCTTTATCCACCCAGCTTTTTGTGAGGGTTTCCTCATCATCCTCCATTATAGCTCCTAACCCCCTTCTCGACGTCATTTATAAATGACTTCCATTTAAAAACCCCAAACCAGGCGGGGATTTTCCAAAGTCGTGCCTTGGGGGTCTCCTGCTTTTGTCGGCGTACGTTTTAAACGTGCTGCATGGGGGAGGCCCGGTACAATAAACCACGAGAGCTTTTTGATTTAAGCAGAAACGTGCGATCACTCGTGCTACCCGGGAAACTAAAGCACTTGTTGGGGAGACTATGTTTTCCCCCCTCACCTCTGCTTCTTCATGGAAAAAAGTGAGGAAATTGAGTGGTAAATACTCTCCCGACCCGGTCCGTTCTCGGTTTTGTGGTGTTTTATGTAGCAACCCCTTTTGCGTTGCCATTGACCTTGCACACATCTGGTCTGTATTTCCCCAGGGCCATCTATCCCCTCTTTCTTTCCCCAGGTTGCCAGAGAGTTAAACCCTTTGACTTTTTTTCTCTCGAGAAGAAAAGTATAATGTGCCTTTTACACTTCAAGAACGGAGGCAACGCCCCAGCTTCCGATCTTGGCAGCTGAGCCCGACGGGCTTATATTCGATGTTACAACATTTACATCGGGCACCCTTTAGTCCCTTACACCCCTTCAATCTATTTGGCACAAGGAGTTTTCCCCCCTGTGGAAATCTGCCATTTTCTCCCCTTTTCCCCAAAGGGTATACAGGACGATGCCTCCCACTATCCCCCATCGTTTACATGCAGTTTTCAAAGTGATGGAACGTCTCGTAAAACGCGTTTAATGTGGTATTTTAGAGACACAAAAGTCTCTCCGCTTGCAAATGGGTTTCGTAAGGGTCGTTTTACCCTAGACCCCCCACTTTTCGCGGATCTTGTTCGTAATGCCTTTGCGAATAATATCATTATTGCCCTTTTTTTTGACTGAAAGGGATATGACACAAAATTGGAGGTATAATATTTTAGCCCAGGCCCCTTCCTTAGGCCCCCCCAGGCAATTACCTCCTTTCCCTTTAAAAACTTTTAACTGACAGAATTTCCGGTTTTGAGCAATAATTTCTTTCCCCGGGCTTCGTCCAAGCTGAAGGTTCCTCAGGGATGTTTTAAGCACAACACTTTTCTCCTTGTTAAAATGATTTTTCCTCTGTTTTTCCACCCCAAAATTTGGAAAAACTCTTGTTGATGACTTTGCTATTGCTTTGTGCAGGCGCTGACTGTCATCTTTTTTGCAGTTTTCTCTGCATGCGGTGACCATTTTCCACTTGGGCCACCACCAGGGTTTTTAAATTTTTTAAGTACCAAAACTCACCAAAATTTCTTTCACAGACCCTGTTACTCCGATCATCCTTTTTATCCTATGGCTCCCCCATCCCCCAAAGTGAAACATCAGGTTTTTAGGCCTTTTCTTTGACCCTCGTTATCCCGGGGGAAACCCCAATTACCTCTTGAAGGGGAACTTCACAGCCCGGGTAAACCCTTTTTAAAACCCTGTCATCTTTCCCGGGGGGGGGAAATGATCGTCGAAATCTGCTTTCCCACATTCAGCCCCCCGTTTTATCGAAATCGATTATGGGACCAATTTTATTCCGGGCCTTTTTTCTACCTTAATCTATCCATCCCAAGGATTCTTTTTTGCCTTGGGCTTTTCCCCTTTTCCCTGTTGGAAACTTAACAGAATGAATGTTCCATTTTTTTTTTCTGATCGCCGTAGCCCATTCCTTTCCCACTATGTAAGCTCTCACATCTACAAAATCCTTCCATTTTAGAATGGTCACCGATATTAGTAGGGATTCTTTATTCGTTCACCGCCCCTGTTTGCCCGTCCCTTTTTTTCTTGCCCACATTCACTCTTGTTTCCCTTCAGTTTCCACCTTTTTATGTTCAGTAGCATCTCAAAATTTTCCCCACCCCCTGGGAATTTCAGCTGTTTGGGTCTGTTCTTTCTCACTCTCTTTCTCGAAACTACCCACCTTTGCACCCCCATTGGCAACAACGTTGGTCAATCTTTCCGTAACAAACTTCATTCTATTTAAACCGAGCATGGTTTTCTGCCGTCTTCTTGTCATCATGCCGAGTTGGGGGACCCCTTTTCCCCCCCCCTTTGCATTTTGGCCACACTCGTCTACCCTTGGGACTCTGGAGAGGCACCCTGTTCCTCTCGTGGGTAGTGTCAAGTTTCCGTATCGTTCCCCCCATTTTTTTAGACTGCCCCCTCTATCAAAGACACGCAGAATTTACCTCCAACTCGTCTTTGTTCTATATCTCTTTACCCTTTCCCTTTTTGTGGGACCCTCCTTAATCCTGACTCTCTCATTACTTCTTGACAACGACTGATTTACCCACAAACTCTGATATACTTTTCGCATCCCCTCAGCCCTTTCTAGTTCAGTCTCTTGCTGCCCTTTACCCTTTCACCATCCACTACCCCGCTGTTATCCGTAACCTATTACTCATCCATCCCCCTGCCCTGCAGCGCTGTATAGTCCTTGTGGCTTAGCGCTTCATTTTGATTATAATAATAATAATCCTGATCCAAGGGGCTGACCAGGGTACAACTGAGCGGGACTCAGTGTGAATGCCTTGAGAAGTTTTCCAGAGCAGTGAGAGGACATCACAGTGTATCGTTTCAGCGTAAATCGTGGAAGTGTTGTGCAGTTTTTGAGAGTTTGGTGTGGTGAGAGTGCCCAGGTTGGGACCAGGCAGTGCCCCCCCCACTCTGCCGGAGGGAGGAGGCTGAGTGTGTGGGTGGGGACGAAGCGAACATTGTTGGTTTTAGAGAGTCACATGCCCATATCGTTCATGATGTGCATGGGAAACGAATGCATGTTGTCTTTGATGTAGGCAGGACAGTGTGAACAACAGTGCACACTCAGTGTGTAGGGAAGTGCCCCTCAACCCCCCTCCCCGGGTCTTGCCCCGTGTGTAGTAAACAATGACCCTCTGTAATTTTTTGACTGCTGCCCATGGGATGGGTGTGGGGTGTGTGTTAAACTAACTCACGCCTCAACCATTCAACTCCACCCGACTCACCCACCCAACTCCCGGTGCCACCACCACGTCAGCAATGGCACTGCAGGGACAGTGCTGTGGAGTTCGACCGCAAGGCAGCTGTCAGGTATGCCACAGGCATACCTGACATTTCCTCTAGCTTCAACATCCGTGCACACGGTGGGTGTCTGAGCACTCAGAGGGCTCCAGGTGGCATCAATCAACAGCCCTCTCCCCAGCAGACATACCTGGAGTTTACCTGGAGAGAGTTCCAGGGGTCAACGCCCCCGCGGCCCGGTCTGTGACCAGGCCTCCTGGTGGATCAGAGCCTGATCAACCAGGCTGTTGCTGCTGGCTGCACGCAAACCAACGTACGAGCCACAGCCCGGCTGATCAGGAACTGACTTTAGGTGCTTGTCCAGTGGCAGCTTGAAGACTGCCAGGGGTCTGTTGGTAATCCCCCTTATGTGTGCTGGGAGGCAGTTGAACAGTCTCAGGCCCCTGACACTTATTGTATGGTCTCTTAACGTTTCTAGTGACACCCCCTGCTTTCATTGGGGGGGTGGTGCATCGTCTGACAAGTCTTTTGCTTTCATAGTGGGGTGAAATTTTCCCTGTGCAAGTTCGGTTTTCTAGTCCCTCTAGGATTTTCCAGGTGTATATAATCATGTATCTCTCCCTCCTGCGTTCCAGGGAATACAGGTTTAGGAACCTCAAGCGCTCCCAATAATTGAGGTGTTTTATCTCCGTTAAAGCGCGCGTGAAAATTCTCTGTACATTTTCTAGGTCGGCAATTTCACCTGCCTTGAAAGGTGCTGTTAGTGTGCAGCAAATTTTCCAGCCTAGATAGAACAAGTGACCTGAAGAGTGTCATCATGGGCTTGGCCTCCCTAGTTTTTAAGGTTCTCATTATCCATCCTGTCATTTTTCTAGCAGATGCGATTTGATACAATGTTATGGTCCTGAAGGGAGATCCTCCGACATAATCACTCCAGGTCTTTGACGTTGTGTTTCGCTCTATTTTGTGGCCAGAATTTGTTTTGTACTCTGATGAAGATTTAATTTCCTCATGTTTACCATATCTGAGTAATTGAAATTTCTCATCGTTGAACTTCATATTGTTTTCTGCAGCCCACTGAAAGATTTGGTTGATGCCCACCTGGAGCTTTGCGTGTCTGCAATGGAAAGACACTGTCATGCAGATTTGGGTGTCATCTGCAAAGGAAGACACGGTGCTGTGGCTGACATCTTGTCTATGTCGGATATGAGGATGAGGAACAAGATGGGAGCGAGTACTGTGCCTTGTGGAACAGAGCTTTTCACCGTAGCTGCCTCGGACTTTACTCTGTTGACGACTACTCTCTGTGTTCTGGTTAGTGAGGAAATTATAGATCCATCGACCGACTTTTCCTGTTATTCCTTTTGCACGCTTTTTTGTGCACTATTATGCCATGGCCCACACTTGTCGGAAGGCTTTTGCAAGTCTGTATATATTACATCTGCATTCTTTTTGTCTTCTAGTGCATTTGGGACCTTGTCGTAGTGATCCAATAGTTGAGACAAAACAGGAGCGACTGTTCTAAACCATGTTGCCCTGGGTTGTGTAACTGATGGGTTTCTAGATGGGTGGTGATCTTGCTTCTTAGGCCCCTTTCAAAGATTTTTTGATATGGGATGTTAGTGCTATTGGTCTGTAGTTCTTTGCTGTTGCTTTACTGCCCCCTTTGTGGAGTGGGGCTATGTCTGTTGTTTTTGTAACTGTGGGACGACCCCGTGTCCATGCTCCCTTCTCCATAGGATGGAAAAGGCTCGTGATAGGGGTTCTTGAGTTCTTGGGTGAAAACAGAGTTCTATGAGTCTGGCCCTGGGGCAGAGTGCATGGGCATGTCATTTATCGCCTGTTCGAAAATCATTTGGCGTCAGGATAACATCGGATAGGCTTGTGTTAATCAAATTTTGTGGCTCTCTCATAAAAAATTTATTTTGATCTTCGACTCTCAGTCTGGTTAGCGGCTTGCTAAAAACTGAGTCATATTGGGACTTGAGTAGCTTTATCATTTCCTTGCTGTCATCTGTGTAGGACCCATCTTGTTTAAGTAGGGGCCCAATATGGACGTTGTTTTTCGATTTTGATTTGGCATAGAGAAGAAATACTTTGGGTTTCTTTCGATTTCATTTACGGCTTTTGTTCTTCCCCCGATTCCTGACTCCTAAAGGATTCTTTTAGCTTAAGTTCGATGCTTGCTATTTCTCTGGGCCAGTGTCTCCCTACGCATTTTTAGATATATTGACCCCTTTTAGCCCCCTCTGTTTTTCTTTTCCGTCGCCTGTAAAGGGAGCGCCGTCTCTTTCTGTTTTACATCTACTCCTCCTTTTTCTTAGGGAATAAGCCTTGTGCATACATCGAGTGCCACCGAGTTAATCTGTTTCTAGGATAAGTTGGGGTCTGTGTTGCTTAGTATATCTTCCCACGCTTATATCGGTTAGGACTTGGTTTACTTTATCCACTTTATTTTTTTTGTTAATTAGTTGAATTTGGTGAATGCTCGCTCGTGACTATCTCATTATGTCGGTCTGGGGCTCCCTGCATACGTGACTGAACCTCAATTATGTTGTGATCTGGTATATTTTTTTTGATATGGTGACATTTTTTATCAGATCATCATTGTTAGTGAAGAAAGAGGTCTAGTGTATTCTCCAGTCTAGTAGGCTCTTTATTTGCTGGTTTAAATTTAATTTTGTGCAGAGATTTAAAAGCTCGTGTGAGTGGAGTTTTCATCAGAGCTGCCCCCTGGTGTTATTACTGCAACAATATTATTTGCTATATTCCTCATTTTAGGTGCCTTAAGTTGGGAAAACCCCCAGGAGCAAGATGTTGGGTGCAGGAGCTGGAAGGTTTTTCCAAAACAGTGGTCATTTTTAACAGCTGTTCCTGGAATTGCTGGGATGTTGCATCGGAGGCTTGTAGACTACCACAATGACTAGGTTTTGATTCTCGACCTTTACTGCTAAAACTTCCACTACATCATTTGAGGCATTTAGCAGTTCTGTGCAAACAAGTGACTCTGCAATGTACAGGCCAACCCCCCTTCCCTTTTGCCTGTTCACTCTGTCACATCTGTATAGGTTGTAACCTGGGATCCATATTTCGTTGTCCAAGTGATCCTTTATGTGGGTCTCAGTGAAAGCCGCGAACATTGCCTTTGCCTCTGCAAGCAGTCCACGGATGAAAGGTATTTTGTTGTTTGTTGCTGGCTTTAGACCCTGTATATTTGCAAAGAAGAATGTTATCGGACTGGTGGTATTGTTGGTACTGGGGGGGGGTTTCCGGCATTAGTATCTGTATCTGTTGGTTTGGAGTGGAGGCCATCGACTGTGGTTCCACTCCAGGAATGACTGGATTTGGTGTACGATTTCTGCCATTTCCTGCCAGTTTTTTTACCTTCCTGGCACTAAAAAACCTCTCCCTCTTGAGTGGCTGTGGCTACCTAGGTTTTCCCATGGCCTGGATGTTTTGTATCTTTTTGTCCCCTTTATATGGTATGCCTGGCAATTTAAGTTATAGCACAGTCTTTCCTGTACTGAAGAGGTACACAGTTCAGGGTGAAAAAGCTTACAGGAAGGGAGTTTGCATTTTCCTGTTGTCATATGGGCATGGCATTTTCTAGGGTGGTCATAGTTGCACGTCCCATCTGCTTTTCCAGATTTCCCATGGCAGCAGATACCGAGTGCATAGTATGTGCACAGGCTTGGTTTCCGTTTGCCTTGGGTTTCTGTGACTGTATTCCCTGTTGGTGCATGTTTCCCTGTCTTACTTCTATCCTCCCTAGCACCAACAATGGAGCTCCCACCAGTTGTTTTTGGTAATATATCCTCACTATTGCTAGTGGAGTCCTCTTGTTTGCTATTTCCTGCGGTATTTCTAGTTTGCAATATTGGTTTTATCTTATCTTTGACTACATTGTTTCCCTACTATGGCTCCTGTCCCCTATGAGGTCATTATATGTATTCATTCCTGCATATAATTCCCGACTACCTGGACAAAATCTCCAGCTTCACCATTACTGTCTCCCAGGACAGCATCTCCAGCTTCCCCATTACTGTCTCACAGGACAGCATCTCCAGCTTCACCATTACTGTCTCCCAGGACAGCACCTCCAGCTTCACCATTACTGTCTCCCAGGACAGCACCTCCAGCTTCACCATTACTGTCTCCAGGACAGCACTATCAGCCCCCCATTTACTGACTACCAGGACATCATCTCCAGCCTTACAGTTTCTGACTACATGGCCAGTATCAAGGGCAGTACCATTCAGCCCAGACTTTTTATGTTCCCATCTGTTGTAGAAAGCTTCCAGGTTTTCTATGAAAGCAGCTTTGATGTTGACCTCTTTTAATACCCTTGTGATTTTAGTCCACAGATTTATCTCATTTGGGCATACCCAAAAACACTTCCCTGTTTTAATACTGCTTGTAGCTAGTTCTTGGATATCTGCACAAGGGGTGTGACACCAATTTCCACAAAAATGACAATTTATGCATGTGGAAGCCCGTTTGTTTGACTGACCACAGACTACACACAGCTTCATAATGATTTGAATGGTTGATTTACTGCAATTCTACTAGCAACCTCTTGAATATTCTATTAATAACCTGCTAGGTAGTGCACAACGAAACCGTTTGAAACCAGTCCAGGGTTCGGACCAGGATGGATAATGAGAACCTTCAAAACTAGGGAGGCCAAGCCCATGATGACACTCTTCAGGTCACTTGTTCTATCTAGGCTGGAATATTGCTGCACTCTAACAGCACCTTTCAAGGCAGGTGAAATTGCCGACCTAGAAAATGTACAGAGAACTTTCACGGCGCACATAACGGAGATAAAACACCT
Organism: Cherax quadricarinatus; assembly: GCF_026875155.1. Lineage (NCBI taxonomy): Eukaryota > Metazoa > Arthropoda > Malacostraca > Decapoda > Parastacidae > Cherax > Cherax quadricarinatus. The sequence goes on from NC_069429.1 coordinate 33,388,700, forward strand.
CAATTACTGGGAGCGCTTGAGGTTTCTAAACCTGTATTCCCTGGAACGCAGGAGGGAGAGATACATGATTTTATACACCTGGAAAATCCTAGAGGGACTAGTACCGAACTTGCACACGAAAATCACTCATACGAAAGCAAAAGACTTGGCAGACGATGCACCATCCCCCCAATGAAAAGCAGGGGTGTCACTAGCACGTTAAGAGACCATACAATAAGTGTCAGGGGCCCGAGACTGTTCAACTGCCTCCCAGCACACATAAGAGGGATTACCAACAGACCCCTGGCAGTCTTCAAGCTGGCACTGGACAAGCACCTAAAGTCAGTTCCTGATCAGCCGGGCTGTGGCTCGTACGTTGGTTTGCGTGCAGCCAGCAGCAACAGCCTGGTTGATCAGGCGCTGATCCACCAGGAGGCCTGGTCACAGACCGGGCCGCGGGGGCGTTGACCCCCGAAACTCTCTCCAGGTAAACTCCAGTCCAGGGTTCGGACCAGTCAAGTGTTCGGACCAGTCAAGGGTTCGGACCAGTCTATCTGATCTGATCAGTGGGTCACTTATTTAAACCATACTGGTCGGTAATTTGAGCTAACACATGAAGGATCTACTGGAAATTATCTACCCGAGTAATATGTGATTTGATTGATACAAAAGTATAACTTGCGTGTTGAAGAGCCGGTGACTGCTGGCACTCCTACAGTGACGAACGGTCGACCTCCACCTTGCTGCTGCCCCTTCACCTTTACAGAGGGCCTGGGATCTTCAATCAACTTGGCGTCCACCAGGACGTTGACACGTCCCCAGGGCGGCTCTCCCTTGGGCTGCTAGCAGAGTCGCTGTCCTCTCCTGCAAACATCAGATCCCGGGGCAAAATGCTGCTGTTTGCAATGGCTGTCTGGCAGTCCTACTGAGGAGGGACAGGCACCTAGCAATATCTGTTGGCAATGGATAAATTCTCTACAATGTTTGTTAACTGATCATTACTCTGAAAATTGTTCATGATTGTAATTATGTGTTCAAGATTGTGACCAGCTCTACCTGGAGCTCATTACCTTTGTCATTTCTCGTCATTGTAATCAAATCTAGTTCATTACATTTGTAATTAGCCATGAGTGTGACCAGCTCTACCTGGAGCTCATTACCTTTGTACTTGGTCACGATTGCGACCAGATCTAGTTCATTACATTTCTAGCTTGCTCAGCTATCAAAACTTTTGAGTCCAGTCCCTGGACCAATTATGTTCCTCTGTAATCTTTTGACTACCGCCCACAGGATGGGTATGGGGTGCATAATAAACATATTAAACTAATTTCTCAACCATAGGACCTAATCTCGCCAGTAAAATCCCATGTATCAATGCCCGTGCCGGGGACTACCTAGATGGGAATTTCCCAAATTCCTTCTATCTTGTACCAACTGAGGAAAAAATCGATACACAGACACAGACACAGAAATACACTCGAGAAGCCGTCCAGCCGCCGTGAAGAGAAGACGTCGTCGTTCCTGCTCTTCAGCTATCCTGAGTAATTCTCGAGCAGAGCAACTCTGAACACTGTTACTCGAGATTTTTCTTGGGTTATCCTGAGTAGTTCTTGACCAGAGCTGAGAGGAAACTTGCTTGCAGTCACTTCGAGCCCCATCCCATCAAGAGGGTAAGGCGGTGACTTGCTTGCTTGTTCACCCATTCCTTCCCCATCCCCCATCCTTCCCCTTCCTCCCCTCACCCAAACAACTACACTGGCCCACACACTAACACACTACTTACATTGCTATCTTTCTGACTTTCCTATCTTCTTCTTTTTCGGCAACTTCGCTTTGGCGAGTTAACACAAGGCATTTTGACAATCCGGTAGCCCGTGTGTTTTTTTTTTTAAATCCGGCCGATCTTTGCCTTGGGCCCTTTCCCCTCACTACTCGAGGGTAGGCTATCTTAGGGGCCCTGTGTCCCCCTCACCACTCGAGGGTAGGCTTTCTTAGGGGCTGACCTTCATAAGTCAGCTGAAATAGGATGTTAAACTAACACTAAGGAAATACCCTTTTTGTTAAAGTAACTTCTGTGCCAGATGTACCTTCCTGGACATCATGGCGCGGATAAGAGTAAGATTACGGGTTGATGGCAACCAAAAGACGATGAAAGAAATTCTAGCATGTATTTGCTCGAGTTCAACTGTTGCTCCAGTGGATGTTTTTCAAACCCACGCTGGAGCAGTACTTCTCCTCTCTTCTGAAGAAGAGTTGCTTTAACTGCTGAAGCATGATGTGGAAAATACTGTATATTTTCCGGAAATACGAGAATTTATAGGTAAATAGGTGCCCTATATTGTATTTAATAAAAGTGTATTTTTAAAAGAAGAGACAGTCGCCATTTTGTTTGAAGTGAATAACAGACGCTGTGAATAATGAGAAGACTTTTTTGTGCTCTAGAGGTTAAAATTGGGTGACACCTCTCAAATAGGAAGCGAAATTGTTGGATGTGAAACAAACCATACCCCGGCCGGGATTGAACCCGCGGTCACAGAGTCTCAAAACTCTAGCCCGTCGCGTTAGCCACTAGACCAGCTAGCCACAATAAGATTCATCCAACTAGGTATATTTCTACACCACAGTGGTGCCTGTGCTAACCTTCCTATGGTGTAGAAATATACCTAGTTGGATGAATCTTATTGTGGCTAGCTGGTTCTAGTGGCTAATGCGACGGGCTGGATTTTTTTTTGAGACTCTGTGACCATGGGTTCAATCCCGGCCGGGGTATGGTTTGTTTGCAATCGTGTCATTACGATCTCATGAGTCATGTTGACGGCAGTGAAGGGACTTGAGCTAGAGTTCGTCACGGCCACGCTAGCTGGAGTTTCGTCTGTAATAAAACTTGCATTTGTGGTCACAGTGGTGCCTGTGCTAACCTTATTATGGTGTAGAAATATACCTAGTTGGATGAATCTTATTGTGGCTAGCTGGTCTAGTGGCTAACGCGATGGGCTGGAGTTTTGAGACTCTGTGGCCGCGGGTTCAATCCCGGACGGGGTATGGTTTGTTTGCAATCGTGTCATTACGATTTCGTGAGTCTTGTTGGATGTGTATTCCTGCATAACTTGAGATATCAGGCGACTGGACAAGACAACTCCAGGAACCTCAGATAAGTCTGTGATGTTGCAACTCTGGCCAGTGTTATTTTCATGTATAGACAGAGGTTTTCTGAGTATGATACACCTTGATTTCCAGTCAAATTGGTGAGTGATCTAAGATATTCTCCTTCTGTTATGTATATGTGTGTATATATAATCCTTTTTTTAATTTTAATTATACAGTTCACAATTTATATATTTACAGCATTTCTGGTGATACATATTTCATTTGTAATTAATAGGTCCAGAGCAACTTGTGGATATGACAGTGGTAGGTATCGAAAGGGGACATTTTTGTGACCTATGTGTCCCAAATTCCTACTTGTCTAACTGATAAATAATAATTATCTATGTTCATTTATTGTTATGTATATAATGATACATTCAGCTAAATGTAATTTTCCACACATGATGTTCTGGAAAAATTGAAGACTTTTGGTGTTACCCCAGTTGCACCCGAAAGCTATCAAGCCCAGAGGACTGTGTTTGTTGCCAGAATTAACAGTTTCATGCGACATAGCACAGCGAATGAAATTATTGGGGACTTTTATATGGAGAATCTGACCAAATCTCTCTTGAATGATTTGTCAGTGTTACACAATGTTTTAAATGTTATGCCTTTGGTCATACCACCAACAAATGCAGTACTCAAGCACAGATTTGCATCATTTGCTATGGCCAACATTCTTATAGAGATTGTACTAATAAAAATGCGCCCAAATGTGTCCTCTGCAATGAAAAACACCATGCTGTTTCTGCTATCTGTCCTGAGAGGAAAAATGAAATGCAGAAAATTATGGAAGCTAAGAAACTGTCCTCTTCTAAGAAGACCACTCCCCAGGCACCTCTAACAATGTCCCAAACTTCCTTCCCAGCTCTGCCTGGATCTAGTGGAACTCAGGTCTCTACCACTGGTTCCAATGTTTGGAATTCTGCCCCTCTTGGAGTGCCCCAATCTAACCCTCACCTACAACATACACAAACGCAACAACAAGGTTCAGCTTCACCTCCCATGTCTCAGGAATCCTCAGCGGGGATATGATGGAGTGCAACAGGGAAGTGTTTTTGGTATGCCCAAGGAGATAAATCTGTGGACTAAAATCACAAGGGTATTAAAAGAGGATAACATCAAAGCTGCTTTCATAGACAACCTGGAAGCTTTCTAAAACAGATGGGAACAAAAAAAGTCTGGGCTGAATGGTACTGCCCTTGATACTGGCCATGTAGTCAGAAACTGCAAGGCTGGAGGTGATGTCCTGGTAGTCAGTAAATGTGGGGCTGATAGTGCTGTCCTGGGAGACAGTAATGGTGAAGCTGGAGGTGCTGTCCTGGGAGACAGTAATGGTGAAGCTGGAGATTTTGTCCAGGTAGTCGGGAATTATACGCAGGAAGGAATGCATATAAATGACCTCATAGGGGACAGGAGCCGTAGTGGGGAAACAAGTGTAGTCAAAGATAAGATAAAACCAATATTGCAAACTAGAAATACAACAGGAAATAGCAAACAAGAGGACTCCACTAGCAATAGTGAGGATATATTACCAAAAACAACTGGTGGGAGCTCCATTGTTGGTGCTAGAGAGGATAGGAATAAGACAGGTAAACATGCACCAACAGGGAATACAGTCACAGAAACCCAAGGCAAATGGAAACCAAGCCTGTGCACATACTATGCACTTGGTATCTGCAGACATGGGAAATCTGGAAAAACAGATGGGACGTGCAACTATGACCACCCTAGAAAATGCCATGCCCATATGACAACAGGAAAATGCAAACTCCCTTCCTGAAAGTTTTTTCACCCTGAAATGTGTACCTCTTCAGTACAGGAAAGACTGTGCTATAACTTAAATTGCCAGGCACACCATCTAAAGGGGACAAAAAGATACAAAACATCCAGGCCATGGGAAAACCTGGGTAGCCACAGCCACTCAAGAGGGAGAGTTTTTTTAGTGCCAGGAAGGAAAAAAACTGGCAGGAAATGGCAGAAATTGTACACCAAATCCAGTCATTCCTGGAGTGGAACCACAGTCGATGGCCTCCACTCCAAACCAACAGATACAGATACTAATGCCGGAAAAAAATCCCCCCGCCCCAGTACCAACAATACCGCAAGTCCGATGACATTCTTCTTTGCAAATATACAGGGTCTAAAGCCAGCAACAAACAACAAAATGCCTTTCATCCGTGGACTGCTTGCAGAGGCAAAGGCAATGTTCGTGGCTTTCACTGAGACCCACATAAAGGATCACTTTGTCAACGAAATACGGATCCCAGGTTAAAACCTACACAGATGTGACAGAGTGAACAGGCAAAAGGATGGGGGGGTGTTGGCCTGTACATTGCAGAGTCACTTGTTTGCACAGAACTGCTTAATGCCTCAAATGATGTAGTGGAAGTTTTAGCAGTAAAGATCGAGAACCAAAACCTAGTCATTGTGGTAGTCTACAAGCCTCCGGATGCAACATCCCAGCAATTCCAGGAACAGCTGTTAAAAATTGACCACTGTCTGGAAAATCTTCCAGCTCCTGCACCAAACATCTTGCTCCTGGGGGTTTTCAACTTAAGGCACCTAAAATGGAGGAATATAGCAAATAATATTGTTGCAGTAATAACACCAGGAGGCAGCTCTGATGAAAACTCACACTCACACGAGCTTTTAAATCTCTGCACAAAATTCAATTTAAACCAGCAAATAATAGAGTCTACTAGAATGGAGAATACACTAGACCTCATCTTCACTAACAATGATGATCTGATAAGAAATGTCGCCATATCAAAAACAATATACTCAGATCACAACAAAATTGAGGTTCAGACATGTATGCACGGAGCCCCAGACCGACAAAATGTGATTAGTCACGAGGAAGGATTCACCAAATTCAACTTCAATAACAAAAACCAAGTAAACCAAGTCCTAACCGATATAAGCTGGGAAGATATACTAAGCAACACAGACCCCAACTTATGCCTAGAACAGATTAACTTGGTGGCACTCGATGTATGCACAAGGCTTATTCCTCTAAGAAAAAGGAGGAGTAGATGTAAAATAGAGACAGGCGCTCCCTTTACAGGCGACGGAAAAGAATAACAGAGCGGCTAAAAGAGGTCAATATATCTGAAATGCGTAGGGAGACACTGGTCAGAGAAATAGCAAACATCGAACTTAAGCTAAAGGAATCTTATAGGAGTCAGGAATCGTGGGAAGAACTAAAAGCCATAATGAAATCGAAAGAAAACCCAAAGTATTTCTTCTCCTATGCCTCATCAAAGTCGAGAACAACGTCCAGTATTGGGCCCTTATTTAAACAAGATGGGTCCTACACAGATGACAGCAAGGAAATAAGTGAGCTACTCAAGTCCCATATGACTCAGTTTTTAGCAAGCCACTAACCAGACTGAGAGTCGAAGATCAAAATGAATTTTTTATGAGAGAGCCACAGAATTTGGTTAACACAAGCCTATGTGATGTTATCCTGACGCCAAATGACTTCGAACAGGCGATAAATGACATGCCCATGCACTCTGCTCCAGGGCCAGACTCATGGAACTCCGTGTTCATCAAGAACTGTAAGAAGCCCCTATCATGAGCCTTTACCATCCTATGGAGAGGGAGCATGGACACGGGGGTCGTCCCACAGTTACTAAAAACAACAGACATATCCCCACTCCACAAAGGGGGCAGTAAAGCAACAGCAAAGAACTACAGACCAATAGCACTAACATCCCATATCATAAAAATCTTTGAAAGGGTCCTAAAAAGCAAGATCACCACCCATCTAGAAACCCATCAGTTACACAACCCAGGGCAACATGGGTTTAGAAAAGGTAGCTCCTGTCTGTCTCAACTATTGGATCACTACGACAAGGTCCTAGATGCACTAGAAGTCAAAAAGAATGCAGATGTAATATATACAGACTTTGCAAAAGCCTTCGACAAGTGTGACCATTGCGTAATAGCGCACAAAATGCGTGCTAAAGGAATAACAGGAAAAGTCGGTCGATGGATGTCAGCCACAGCACCGTGTCTTCCTTTGCAGATGACACCCGAATCTGCATGACAGTATCTTCCATTGCAGACACTGCAAGGCTCCAGGTGGACATCAACAAAATCTTTCAGTGGGCTGCAGAAAACAATATGAAGTTCAACGATGAGAAATTTCAATTACTCAGATATGGTAAACACGAGGAAATTAAATCTTCATCAGAGATCAAAACAAATTTTTTTGGGCCCCA
>NC_069429.1:33396554-33440557 GCF_026875155.1 Cherax quadricarinatus
AAAAAGAATGCAGATGTAATATATACAGACTTTGCAAAAGCCTTCGACAAGTGTGACCATTGCGTAATAGCACGCAAAATGCGTGCTAAAGGAATAACAGGAAAAGTTGGTAGATGGATCTATAATTTCCTCACAAACAGAACACAAAGAGTAATAGTCAACAGAGTAAAGTCCGAGGCAGCTAAGGTGAAAAGCTCTGTTCCACAAGGCACAGTACACTCTCCCATCTTGTTTCTCATCCTCATATCTGACATAGACAAGGATGTCAGCCACAACACCGTGTCTTCCTTTGCAGATGACACCCGAATCTGCATGACAGTGTCTTCCATTGCAGACACTGCAAGGCTCCAGGTGGACATCAACCAAATCTTTCGATGGGCTGCAGAAAATAATTTGAAGTTCAACGATGAGAAATTTCAATTACTCACATATGGTAAACACGAGGAAATTAAAACTTCATCAGAGTACAAAACAAATTCCGGCCACAAAATAGAGCAAAACACCAACGTCAAAGACCTGGGAATGATCATGTCGGAGGATCTCACCTTCAAGGACCATAACATTGTGTCAATCACAGCTGCTAAAAAAATGACAGGATGGATAATGAGAACCTTCAAAACTAGGGATGCCAAGCCCATGATGACACTCTTCAGGTCACTTGTTCAAATTCAAAGTTTATTCTCTATAAGGATTACAATGCTGAGTTTACAGAATTTGGTTATTGGGTGGTTTACATGAAGTAAAATAATAATTACAGAGGGGGCCACTAGAACACCTAGCATGGCTAGGCATTTCGAGCAGACTTAGTTTAATTCATAATTTTAAATTATTACAAATTATGAGATAAGTTGGTATTATGGCTAAGTTACTAGATACTAGTTTGTGAGTTTAGCAATGTGAATGCTTTTGTTTTGGCACAGTACATAGTTTCAGTATTGGAGTATCACAGGCCAACTTATGACTAGTTAGGATTCATTATTTTAAGATTGAGATTAATGTTTCTGTTTATGATCAAATGGGTGAGTGAGTGTAAGTGTGAACCACCAGATAGTATTCATGTAGTTAGTTGACAGGGTGTATCAGGGAAATAAAATGTTTTCTAATGGTAGTTTTGAAGGTGATGAATGTGTCTGCAGTTCTAGAGTTTTCAGGTAGGGTGTTCCAGATTTTAGGGCCTTTGACATACATTGAATTTTTGTAAAGGTTTAGTCAGACAGGGAGAATGTGATAGAGGTGTTTGTGTCTGGTGTTATGCCTGTGGGTTCTGTCACAACTATCAAGAATGCATTGTAGGTCAGGGTTAATATTGGAATTTAAGGTCCTGTAGATGTAGATTGCACAGTAGTAAGTGTGAAATTACTGAACAGGGAGTAAGCTTAGATCTATGAAGAGTTGGGGGTTTGTTGCCAACGATGTGATTTAGTGATTATTCTTACTGTGGCTTTTTGTTGGGTGATTATTGGCTTTAGGTGTGTTGCTGCAGTTGATTTCCAAGCACAAATAGCATAGGTGAGGTATGGATAAATAAGTGAGTGGTATAGTGTGAGAAGGGCATCTTGCGGCACGTAGTATCGTGTCTTGGAGAGAATCCCAACAGTTTTAGATCCTTTTTTGATTATGTGTTGGATATGCGTGCTGAAATTCAGGTTGTTGTCAAGGTATAGGCCTAGGAATTTGCCCTCATTATGTCTGGTAATTAGAGTGTTGTCGATCTTAATGTTAATTTGCGCAACTCCTGCTATGCTACCAAACATAATATAGTAGGTTTTGTCAGTGTTAAGCTTAAGTTTATTGGCTGTCATCCAAGTCCATATTTTGATCAGCTCCTCATTAACAATGGTGCTGAGGGTGGCAAGATTATGGTGAGAGATGACATAAGTCGTGTCGTCAGCAAAGAGAATGGGTTTCAGATGTTGGGTTACATTTGGAAGATCATTGATGTATATGAGGAAGAGCAGGGGACCAGGGACACTTCCCTGCAGAACTCCAGTATCAAGTGGCTGTGTTGTTGATGCTGTGTCTTTAATGGTGACATGCTGATACCTGTTAGTAAGGTAAGATTTGAAATATGCAAGCGCATGGCCTCTTGTACCATAATGGTTAAGTTTGTGGAGTAGGATGCCGTGGTCTTCTGTGTTAAAAGCTTTTCTTAGGTCAATAAAAATTCCTAGTGGAAATTCCTTATTTTCCAATGCTGTGTAAAGCAGATCTAGCATTTTTATGATTGCATCATTAGTGCTTTTATTTTTCCAGAATCCAAATTGGCAGGGGATGAGTATGTTTTGTGCCGTAATAAATGAATACAGTCTCCTGTGCACGAGTTTCTCAAAGATTTTGGATAGCAATAGTAAGTTTGATATTGGCCTATAGTTGTTTAAATCTGTAGGGTAACCACCTTTATGTATTGGTGTAACCCTTGCCATCTTGAGTAGTTTCGGGAAGGTGCTAGTTTCTAGTGACTTGTTAAAAAGTAATGAAATAGCATGTGAAAGAACATGGGCCGCTCGCTTGTACAATAATGGTGGGACATGAGACAGATTCCCTGAGTTATTTTTAAGTGAATTTATAATCTCAGTGATTTCCTTGGGTTCAGTTTGTGCAAGATAGAAGGAATTTGGGAAATTCCCATCTAGGTAGTCCACGGTATGGGCATTGGTACGAGGGATTTTATTGGTGAGATTAGATCCTGTTGTTGAGAAGAAGTCGTTTATCTTGTTAGCTGTGTCAGTGGGATGCAGTGGTGTTTCATTAGGTTTAGTTTGGACAATATTCTTGTTTTTTTTTTCTATCTAGGCTGGAATATTGCTGCACATTAACAGCGGATTCGTTGGACAATAAAGCAAACTGTAAACGGATGGGGTTGTAGGCGCCCTTATCAAACAAAACAATAAATATAAATCAGGAACATACATGGTAAGCTGTCCAATATACAAGTACAGTTAGAAATAGAAATACAAATAGCTAGAGCTTCATTTAAGGAGGTTATTAATAGAATATTCAAAAGGTTGCTAGTAGAATTACAGTAAATAAACCATTCAAATCATCATGAAGCTCTTTGTAGTCTGCGGTCAATCAAACAAACGGGCTTCCACATGGAAGTGTGAATTGCTCATTACACATAATTTGTTCATGATTGTAGCCATGTATAAACGTAAGTAACCATTCTTACAGTATTCATTACCTTTGTAACTTGTGAGTTCATTACCTTGTACCTAGTTCAGCCATCCAAACTTTGGGGCCCAGTCCCTGGATCCATTACGTACCTCTGTAATCTGTAAATACCTTTGTAACTTGTCATGATTGTGACTAGACCTACCCGGAGTTCATTACCTTTGTAATTTGTGAGTACATTACCTTTGTAAATTGTGAATTCATTACCTCTGTAACTTGCTCAGCTATCAAAACTTTGGAGTCCAGTCCCTGGACCAATTATGTACCTCTGTAATCTTTTGACTACCGCCCACAAGATGGGTATGGGGTGCATAATAAACATATTAAACTAACATGGATAAATTGTCATTTTTGTGGAAATTGGTGTCACGCCCCTTGTGCAGATATCAGAGAACTAGCTACAAGCAGTATTAAAACAGGGAAGTGTTTTTGGGTATGCCCAAATGAGATAAATCTGTGGACTAAAATCACAAGGGTATTAAAAGAGGATAACATCAAAGATGCTTTCATAGAAAACCTGGAAGCTTTCTACAACAGATGGAAACATAAAAAGTCTGGGCTGAATGGTACTGCCCTTGATACTGGCCATGTAGTCAGAAACTGTAAGGCTGGAGGTGATGTCCTAGTAATCAGTAAATGTGGGGCTGATAGTGCTGTCCTGGGAGACAGGAATGGTGAAGCTGGAGGTGCTGTCCTGGGAGACAGTAATGGTGAAGCTGGAGGCGCTGTCCTGGGAGACAGTAATGGGAAGCGGAGGTGCTGTCCTGGGAGACAGTAATGGTGAAGCTAGAGATTTTGTCCAGGTAGTCGGGAATTATACGCAGGAAGGAAAACATTTAAATGACCTCATAGGGGACAGGAGCCGTAGTAGGGAAACAAGTGTAGTCAAAGATAAGACAAAACCAATATTGCAAACTAGAAATACACAGGAAATAGCAAACAAGAGGACTCCACTAGCAATAGTGAGGATATATTACCAAAAACAACTGGTGGGAGCTCCATTGTTGGTGCTAGGGAGGATAGGAATAAGACAGGGAAACATACACCAATAGGAAATACAGTCACAGAAACCCAAGGCAAACAGAAACCAAGCCTGTGCACATACTATGCACTTGGTATCTGCAGGCAAGGGAAATCTGGAAAAACAGATGGGGCGTGCAACTATGACCACCCTAGAAAATGCCATGCCCATATGACAACAGGAAAATGCAAACTCCCTTCCTGTAAGCTTTTTCACCCTGAACTGTGTACCTCTTCAGTACAGGAAAGACTGTGCTATAACTTAAATTGCCAGGCACACCATCTAAAGGGGATAAAAAGTTACAAAACATCCAGGCCATGGGAAAACCTGGGTAGCCACAGCCACTCAAGAGGGAGAAGTTTTTTAGTGCCAGGAAGGAAAAAAAACTGGCAGGAAATGGCAGAAGTCGTACGCCAAATCCAATCATTCCTGGAGTGGAACCACATTCGATGACCTCCACTCCAAACCAACAGATACAGATACTAATGCCGGAAAAAAATCCCCCCCCAGTACCAACAATACCACCAGTCCGATGACATTCTTCTTTGCAAATATACAGGGTCTAAAGCCAGCAACAAACAACAAAATACCTTTCATCCGTGGACTGCTTGCAGAGCCAAAGGCAATGTTTGCGGCTTTCACTGAGACCCACATAAAGGATCACTTTGACAACGAAATATGGATCCCAGGTTACAACCTATACAGATGTGACAGAATGAACAGGCAAAAGGGGGGGGGGTTGGCCTGTACATTGCAGAGTCACTTGTTTGCACAGAACTTCTTAATGCCTCAAATGATGTAGTGGAAGTTTTAGCAGTAAAGATCGAGAACCAAAACCTAGTCATTGTGGTAGTCTACAAGCCTCCGGATGCAACATCCCAGCAATTCCAGGAACAGCTGATAAAAATTGACCACTGTCTGGGAAAATCTTCCAGCTCCTGCCCCCAATATCTTGCTCCTGGGGGATTTCAACTTAAGGCACCTAAAATGGAGGAATATAGCAAATAATATTGTTGCAGTAATAAACCCAGAGGCAGCTCTGATGAAAACTCACACTCACACGAGCTTTTAAATCTCTGCACAAAATTCAATTTAAACCAGCAAATAATTGAGCCTACTAGACTGGAGAATACAGTAGACCTCATCTTCACTAACAATGATGATCTGATAAGAAATGTCACCATATCAAAAACAATATACTCCGATCACAACATAATTCAGGTTCAGACATGTATGCATGGAGCCCAGACTACATGATGAGACTAGTCACGAGGGAGCATTCACCAAATTCAACTTCAATAACAAAAACATAAAGTGGGACCAAGTAAACCAAGTCCTAACCGATATAAGCTGGGAAGATATACTAAGCAACACAGACCCCAACTTATGCCTAAACAGATTAACTTGGTGGCACTCGATGTATGCACAAGGCTTATTCCTCTAAGAAAAAGAGGAGTAGATGTAGAATAGAAAGAGACAGGTGCTCCCTTTACAGGCGACGGAAAAGAATAACAGAGCGGCTAAAAGAGGTCAATATATCTGAAATGCGTTAGGGAGACACTGGTCAGAGAAATAGCAAGCATCGAACTTAAGCTAAAGGAATCTTATAGGAGTCAGGAATCGCGGGAAGAAACTAAAAGCCATAAATGAAATCGAAAGAAACCAAAGTATTTCTTCTCCTATCCCAAATCAAAGTCAAAAACAACGTCCAGCATAGGGCCCCTACTTAAACAAGATGGGTCCTACACAGATGACAGCAAGGAAATGAGTGAGCTACTCAAGTCCCAATATGACTCAGTTTTTAGCAAGCCGCTAACCAGACTGAGAGTCGAAGATCAAAATGAATTTTTTATGAGAGAGCCACAAAATTTGATTAACACAAGCCTATCCGATGTTATCCTGACGCCAAATGACTTCGAACAGGCGATAAATGACATGCCCATGCACTCTGCCCCAGGGCCAGACTCATGGAACCCCCGTGTTCATCAAGAACTGCAAGAAGCCCCTATCACGAGCCTTTACCATCCTATGGAGAGGGAGCATGGACACGGGGTCGTCCCACAGTTACTAAAAAAAAACGGGACATAGCCCCACTCCACAAAGGGGGCAGTAAAGCAACAGCAAAGAACTAGAGACCAATAGCACTAACTTTCCCATATCATAAAAATCTTTGAAAAGGGTCCTAAGAAGCAAGATCACCACCCATCTAGAAACCCATCCTTTTACACAACCCAGGGCAACATGGGTTTAGAACAGGTCGCTCCTGTCTGTCCCCAACTATTGGATCACTACGACAAGGTCCTGAATGCACTAGAAGACAAAAAGAATGCAGATGTAATATATACAGACTTTGCAAAAGCCTTCACAAGTGTGACCATTGCGTAATAGAGCACAAAAAGCGTGCTAAAGGAATAACAGGAAAAAGTTGGGTTTATGGGTCTATAATTTCCTCACTAACAGAACCAGAGAGTAGTCGTCAACAGAGTAAAGTCCGAGGCAGCTACGGTGAAAAGCTCTGTTCCACAAGGCACAGTACTCGCTCCCCTCTTTTTCATCATCCTCATATCCGACATAGACAAAGGGTGTCAGCCACAGCACCGTGTCTTTTCCCTTTTAGATGACACCCCAAAACGCATGACAGTGTCTTCCATTGCAGACACTGCAAGGCTCCAGGCGGACATCAACCAAATCTTCAGTGGGCTGCAGAAAACAATATGAAGTTTCAACGATGAGAAATTTCAAATTTCCAGATATGGTAAACATGAGGAAATTAAATCTTCATCAGAGTACAAAACAAATTCTGGCCACAAAATAAAACAAAACACCAACGTCAAAGACCTGGGAGTGATCATGTCGGAGGATCTCACCTTCAAGGACCATAACATTGTATCAATCGCATCTGCTAGAAAAATGACTGGATGGATAATGAAAACCTTCAAAACTAAGGAGGCCAAGCCATGATGAGCTCTTCAGGTCACTTGTTCTATCTAGGCTGGAATATTGCTGCACACTAACAGCACCTTTCAAGGCAGGTGAAATTGCTAACCTAGAAAATGTACAGAGAACTTTCACGGCGAAACATAACGGAGATAAAACACCTCAATTATTGGGAGCGCTTGAGGTTCCTAAACCGTATTCTCTGGAATGCAGGCAGGAGAAAATACATGATTATTACTCCTGGAAAATCCTTAGGGACTAGTACCGAACTTGCTGACGAAAATCACTCACACGAAAGCAAAAGACTTGGCAGACGATGCAACATCCCCCCAATGAAAAGCAGGATGTCACTAGCACGTTAAGAGACCATACAATAAGTGTCAGGGGCCCGAGACTGTTCAACTGCCTCCCAGCATATAAAGGGGGATTTCCAACAGACCCCTGGCAGTCTTCTAGCTGGCACTGGACAAGCACCTAAAGTCGGTTCCTGACCAGCCAGGCTGTGGCTCGTACGTTGGTTTGCGTGCACCAGCAGCAACAGCCTGGTTTTATCAGGCTCTGATCCACCAGGAGGCCTGGTCACAGACAGGGCCACGTGGGCAATCGAACTCTTTTCATATAAACTCCAGGTGTACAGAAAGTAGGCAGGAACATAGAGATGTGAAGATGATGTAATGAGTCCATCACCCCAGAAGTCGTAGATTTTAGGTTGTCTGTCCCTCAGCCTGGAGAAGTTCAGTTCCAGACTATGGAACTGAACTTTTCCAGGCTGAGCGACTGACAACCTCAAATCTACGACTTCAAGGTGATGGACTGATTACATGACGTCAAAATCTCTACTGTTCCTGCCTACTTTCTGTGCATGACTGAAGAAGCCTACTGTGTATGCGAAACATTTTTGGGAAAAAGTTGCCTAAATGTTGCCTATGTGTCTTACCTACCAATATAGACAGGGGTTAAACACAAAGATATTCTTAAACACAATTCATAGTTGTCACAAAAGTAATAAAAAAAATCAAACAACTGTACTACTCCATCAGATTCACTGACACAAGAGGAATATAAAAAAGGCATGGAAAAATACTTCCCCGATTCTGGGGACTCACAAACTGAAAAAAAACATGATATTGTCCTAACTAGACCTAATAAACACCACTGCATCCCACTGATACAGTTAGCAAGATAAACGACTTTTTCAACATTAGGACAACCACCAACATGGCCGACATGGCAGAACGAGTGTGGGCTAACGCGGGATATTTAAGATAGCTTCCTGATCCAAGCCTCTCAAGGGGGGCTCCTTGGCGTAGTGAAGAGGCTCTTGGTCTGAGGAAATAAGCCCTGTCAGGTCTTCTTCCTCAGGAGGCCGAACCTCCTCATTCCCCCCATTCCTCATTCTCCCCTCCCCTATCCCATCCTCCTCATCCTCCCTCCCTTTTCATTCCTCCTCCTCCTCCTCACCACCTCTCTTTTGCCCTTCCTCTTTTGGCCTTTGGGATTTATCTCCCACAGGCATTCTAGTTCCTAGTAGGGGAAAGGACACCGGGTCCATCCATTCCGTTGAGGTTCTGGCAGTGGGGGTATATGCCGAGGAATCAGGATTGCCTGGGGATGGTCCCGCTCCCTCTCCTGTATCCCGGAGTAGCTGCTTGGGTGTTTCCGGGCGACGGGTGTAAATCTCTGGAAGCCACCTTTCAGATTCCGGGGTGTGGCCAAAGGGAGGTATGCTTTGTGGCGGATATCCGCCACCCTCTCTACTACTGTCCACCGAGGTACTGGCAGATGTGAGGTTGCATCCCATCCCGATTGCAGGTTTACTGGCATAAGGGAAGGGTAATGGCACGGGTTCCATGCTGCATCTGCGCTACTACGTGCTGAGTCCTCTTGTGCGTGGAAGGAGATTTCCGGCCCTTCATTCCTCCTGGGAACTTATTCCTCCTCCCGCTCCCCCCTTTTTTATTCTTTTTTTTTTAATTTTTATTTTCTCTTTCCTTCTTTCTTTTTTTTTTCTAAAAACAAAAAGCAAAGGAGTAACCTAACCATAGCACCCTAGTCCATGAACCCACAGACCCGCCGCGTGGCCCCTTCTTGATACCGCACACCCATTCTAAACCCTGCCTTGTGTTTAGACCACTCTCGGACACCCTGATGCCCCTGTACCTCTTGCTGGTGCTGTTTTCCTCACCCGCCTTTCAGGTACCTGATGGGGGCTTCGTCTGACTCCTTCAATTTGTCTGAACTCCGCTCTCCTTTGACTATGCTTTCCGTCTTCTCTCCCCTCTACGGTATGGCAATTTTCGAATCGTCGCTACAGCCCATCACAAGCCGGACCAACTCCGGTCCTACTCCTAAACGCCAACGTCAATCTCCTCATGATGCACCTTCATTACTTTCCATCTTACTCGGAAAATGACCCACACATCAAGCACCCACTCCCAACGCTCCAGTTTCGGACCACACAAATGGACTAAAATTCTTTACTTTAAGACCGGACTTCTTCTGCCTACCTTTTCTGACATAGCATTGCAAAGCGCTCCTGTGTCATGTTGGAAGAGATATTTCATTTTCATTCATGCTCATCAAGAGCGGTATGTGCATCATCCACTGACCATAATGCTACCCAAGTCAATGATCTTTCTCTCCTTTCTAAGATCCGATACTACTCCTATCACTATTGAAAAACATCTTTCTCTGCAATTCCTTGTAGTGGTACTGACATTCTGCTGCCCATACCATAGTCCAAGAGAATTTCCAGTCATGGTGGCAATGACATGTTTGAACAACAGGAACTCCAGGATCTCCCAATCCTCAAAGTAGACACCATATGTCCTTCCTGCCCGGGGCGGAGACGTTACCCTTGCAATGTGGCTCGGTTAACTTTTGACAGCCGGAGAACATCCGGTCTTCTGTATATGTCGCTGGGAACATCGTCACAATTTGAAAGGTGATACCTACACCGCAACAGACAGTAGAAATTGCTGGCGTTTTGGTCACCCCAGCGAAATTTGCAGATCTATGGCCGAATGCCCAGTTTGTGTGCCGACGACCCATTCTAATACATCTTTGCAGTCAACCTCCATCTGCCTTAATTGTAATGAAGCTCACACCTTCGTACTCCCCGCCGCCTATTGCCAGGCCACATAAATGAATGTAAATCCCGTTGCCTCAAACAAAGGCAGAAGGTCTCCCTATGCTATGGCAGTTACTCCAACTACGCTCCAAGGAGACTACACCATGTTTCTTATCCGTGTTTCCAAACATCCCACACCACGTTTCTGGTGTCCATCTTCTGCAGCCTCCTTTCTGTTTTTACCCTCCCATAGCCACTACGGCATCAATCCTTTTGCTGTCTTGGCTCTGACATCCGACTACAACTCAGTCTGTTCGCACATCTTCGTGCCTTCTCACAAGCCCCAGTATCGACAATACCCTCGTACGACACCTTATACAATCGCCCCACTACTCAGAAGTCCAAAAAATCCACATTTCTCAAATCTCTTTGCCCCTTACTTCCCTTCTTCCACCTCCACACTTTACCTTTCCAGTCTCTGTACCTAGTTCTCCTCCCCCTCTCTCTGCTGGCTCTATAACAAGTGTGAATTCACCCTCCTCCTCGTACTATGCCTTCCAACCCCGTCCCCTCCCAAGTTTTCTCCCTCTTCTGCCACCTCCCAGTTTTCTGCCTCTTCTGTCCCCCCCCACACTTCATCTCAGTCCCCTTTCACTCATCCTCCCCCCTCTACTTTGGTACAGGTCATTACTGTCCCTTCTTTACTCACCCTCCTCCTTCATCTCCAATATGGTCTCCCATACATCTTTGAATTCAGAAACACTTGAAGCCATTCAGAATATATTGGCAGAGACTAAACCTTCAATGGACACTGATTCACTTCCTGTTCTTCCTTCCCTCTCCTCCATCTTCACAACCCATTATTTCGCAACGCTCCGTTCCTTTCGCTACTTTGAACGTCTTCCAATGCCACCACATGTACTTTCTAACCCCTCTAGTCCGTAGGTGCCTTTTAACCTACAGATTCCTGGTATTTTCTTCAATCACCAATCATGGCCTATTTACAGTGAATATCACACGCCTCAGGGTAATCGGGTGAGCTTCAGATGTTGCTTTCCAGTTTTCCCTGTTGGTTGATTGCTTACAAGAACCAAAATTACACTCGCTGGGGATTTTTTAAGAAGCAAGGCTATAATTTATTGTATTTCTTCGATCCTTTCCAGATGGGACCTTTAACGAAAGTGCACTTCCTCTATGCAATGATATTCGTACTGTCAACTATTGCCATAACCCTTTGGGGGGCTGCATTACACTGCAGCCCCGTACCACTTGAATAAGTGGTTTTTACAATATGTTCTTTATATCTCTCTCCTTCTCGAGCATTTTCTATCCCAGACTTTTGCCTTTCTTGCTTCATCCATACCACCAAACCACTTCTATTACTTGGTGATTTTAAATGCCCATTTATTTCTCTGGGAGGGGTCTCAATATGACTCACGTGCTTCCAGTTGGAGGCTTTTCTTCGCCTCTCACACCCCCTCCATGTTTTTAAATACAGGTACTTCCCACCCATTTTGATCCTCGTACTCATACTCTCTCTTGCATCGATCTATCATCTGCTCTTCCTCCACTGCACTAGAACTTCACCTGGTCCTGTTCTACCAGACTTACATGACAGTATCATTTTCCCGATCATTCTTACTTCTCTTCTATTCACCACCTTTCCGTAGCCCCGCTGGGCAATTTGGATCGAGCAAATTGGGATCTTTACTCACACCTCAACTGCTTTTAGTGAGGTACCTTCAATCAGCCTCCATTGATGAACTCCTACAACATCTCTCGACGTCAGATTTATACCGCCAGCTTCTCATTCTATACCCCAAACCTCAGCAGAGGCAATCCTCAGAAGTGCGAGCCTTGGTTGTCTCCTGCTTGTGCTCGTGCAGAACGTTTTGAAACGGGCTGCATGGGGCAGGTACCGTACAATAGAACTGCTGAGAGACTTCTTGATTTTAAGCAGAAGCGTGCGATCACTCGCCGTGTTATCCGTGAAGCTAAACGCACTTGTTGGCGAGACTATGTTTCCACCATCACCTCAGCTTCTTCTATGAGTGCAGTCTGGAAAAAAGTGAGGAAATTGAGTGGTAAATACTCTCCTGACCCGGCTCCTGTTCTACGGGTCGCTGTGTTGATGTAGCAAACCCTCTCGACGTTGCCATTGACCTTGCACACATCTGGTCCGAAATTTCCCGAGGGCTCCATCTATGCCCCTCGTTTCTTTCCTCAAAGTCTGCCAGAGAGTTAGTACCCTTGGACTTTTCTTCTCTCAGAGAAGAACAGTATAATGTGCCTTTTACACTTCAAGAACTGGAGGCAACGCTCTCAGCTTGCCGATCATCGGCAGCTGGGCCTGACGACATTCATATTCGTATGTTACAACATTTACATCGGTCAGCCCTTGTAGTCCTCTTACACCTCTTCAATCTTATTTGGGCACAAGGAGTTCTTCCCCAGCTGTGGAAATCTGCCATTGTTCTCCCTTTCCACAAACCGGGTACTACAGGACATGATGCCTCCCACTATCGCCCCATCGCTCTTACTAGTGCAGTTTGCAAAGTGATGGAACGTCTCGTAAATCGACGTTTAATGTGGTATTTAGAGACACACAACAGTCTCTCCGCTTGTCAATATGGCTTTCGTAAGGGTCGTTCTACCATAGACCCCTTACTACGCTTGGATACGTATGTTCGGAATGCCTTTGCGAATAATCACTCAGTTATTGCCATATTTTTTGATCTTGAGAAGGCATATGACACAACTTGGAGGTATAATATTTTGGCCCAGGCCCATTCCTTAGGCCTCCGAGGCAATCTACCATCCTTCCTTAAGAACTTCTTAACTGACAGACATTTCCGTGTTCGAGTCAATAATGTTCTTTCCCCGGACTTCGTCCAGGCTGAAGGTGTCCCTCAGGGATGTGTTCTAAGCACAACACTTTTTCTCCTTGCTATAAATGATTTGGCCTCTGTTCTTCCACCCAATATTTGGTCATCACTCTATGGTGATGACTTCGCTATTGCTTGTGCAGGCGCTGACTGTCATCTTATTGCAGTTTCTCTCTAGCATGCGGTCGACCATGTTTCCACTTGGGCCACCACGCATGGGTTTAAATTTTCAAGTACCAAAACTCACCAAATTACTTTCACTAGACGCTCTGTTATCTCCGATCATCCTTTGTATCTCTATGGCTCCCGTATCCCCGAACGTGATACAGTCAGGTTTCTAGGCCTTCTCTTTGACCGTCGGTTATCCTGGAAACCTCACTTTACCTCTCTGAAGGCAACTTGTCACAGCCGGCTAAACCTTCTTAAAACCCTTGCTCATCTTTCCTGGGGAGCTGATCGTCGAACTCTGCTTCGCCTACATTCAGCCCTCGTTTTATCGAAACTCGATTATGGTGACCAGATTTATTCCGCGGCCTCTCCTCTAGCCTTAACTCTATCCATCACCAAGGATTACGTTTGTGCCTTGGTGCTTTTCGCTCTTCCCCTGTTGAGAGCCTCTATACAAAAGTGAATGTTCCATCCTTGTCTGATCGCCGTGATGCCCATTGCCTTCGCTACTATGTACGTTCTCACGATCTACACAATCCTTCCATTTATAGAATGGTCACCGATATTAGTAGGCATTCTTTATTCGTTCGCTGCCCCTGTTTGCTCCGTCCCTTTTCTCTTCACCTACATTCACTCTTGTCTTCCATTCAGTTACCACCTTTATATGTTCATGTAGCATCTCACTTTTCCCTACCCCCCTGGGAAGTTCCAGCTGTTCGGGTCTGTTCTTTCTCACTCCCTTGCTCGAAAGCTCAACTGCCTACGGTGGCTTCCCGCTCTCTTTTTCTTGATCACTTCAACTCCCATTCTCATGCCACTGCTGTGTACACAGATGGCTCTAAGTCTTCAGACGGCATCGGATTCGCAGCAGTGTTTCCGGACAGCGTTGTGTGGGGGCATTTACTATCTTCAGCTAGCATTTTTACTGCTGAACTGTATGCCATTCTTGCAGCACTTATTCGTATCGCATCTATGCCTGTGTCATCATTTGTAGTAGTCTCAGACTCCCTTAGTGCTCTACAAGCTATACGAAAATTTGATACATCTCATCCCCTAGTTCTCCGTATCCAACTTTGGCTACGCCGTATCTCTACCAAACATAAAGATATTGTTTTTTGTTGGGTCCCTGGTGATGTCGACGTACAGGGCAATGAACAGGCAGACACTGCTGCGCGGTCAGCAGTACATGACCTACCAATTTCCTATCGAGGTGTTCCATTTCTGGACTATTTTGCTGCAATAGCTACCCACCTTCGCACCCGTTGGCAACAACGTTGGTCAACTCTGCTCGGTAACAAACTTCATTCTATTAAACTGAGCATAGGTTACTGGCCGTCTTCTTGTCATCAGTGCCGAGGTTGGGAGACCACTCACTCCCCCCTTCGCATTGGCCACACTCGTCTTACTCATGGGTATCTCATGGAGAGGCACCCTGTTCCTCTCTGTGAGTAGTGTCAAGTTCCAGTATCGATTACCCACATTCTGTTAGACTGCCCTTTCTATCAACGAGCACGCAGAATTTACCTCCAACGTCGTCTTCGTTCTACTATCTCTTTACCTTCCCTTCTTGCTGATGGACCCTCCTTTAATCCTGACTCTCTCATTGACTTCTTGACAACGACTGATTTACTCCACAAACTCTGATGATACTTTTCACACTCCCCTCAGCCCTTTCTAGTTCAGTCTCTTGCTGCCCTTCACCCTTTCACCATCCACTTCCCCGCTGTTATCCGTAACCTATTACTCATCCATCTCCCTTTTGCCACCTGATACCCTCGCTTCCTTCCTGCCCTGCAGCGCTGTATAGTCCTTGTGGCTTAGTGTTTCATTTTGATTATAATAATAATAATCCTGATCCAAGGGGCTGACCAGGGTACAACTGAGCAGGACTCAGTGTGAATGCCTTGAGAAGATTCCAGAGCAGTGAGAGGACATCACAGTGTATCGTTTCAGCGTAAATCGTGGAAGTGTTGTGCAGTTTTTGAGAGTTTGGTGTGGTGAGAGTGCCCAGGTTGGGACCAGGCAGTGCCTCCCCCCACTCTGCCGGGGGGAGGAGGCTGAGTGTGTGGGTGGGGACGAAGCGAACATTGTTGGTTTTAGAGAGTCACATGCCCATTTCGTTCATGATGTGCATGGGAAACGAATGCATGTTGTCTTTGATGTAGGCAGGACAGTGTGAACAACAGTGCACACTCAGTGTGTAGGGAAGTGCCCCTCAACCCCCCTCCCCGGGTCTTGCCCCGTGTGTAGTAAACAATGACCCTCTATAATTTTTTGACTGCTGCCCATGGGATGGGTGTGGGGTGTGTGTTAAACTAACTCACGCCTCAACCATTCAACTCCACCCGACTCACCCACCCAACTCCCAGTGCCACCACCACGTCAGCAATGGCACTGCAGGGACAGTGCTGTGGAGTTCGACCGCAAGGCAGCTGTCAGGTATGCCACAGGCATTGTGCACTCATTTCCTCTAGCTTCAACATCCGTGCACACGGTGGGTGTCTGAGCACTCAGAGGGCTCCAGGTGGCATCAATCAACAGCCCTCCCCCCAGCAGACATAGGAGACAGCTGCTGCCCCTTCACCTTTACAGAGGGCCTGGGATCTTCAATCAACTTGGCGTCCACCAGGACGTTGACACGTCCCCAGGGCGGCTCTCCCTTGGGCTGCTAGCAGAGTCGCTGTCCTCTCCTGCAAACTTCAGATCCCGGGGCAAAATGCTGCTGTTTGCAATGGCTGTCTGGCAGTCCTACTGAGGAGGGACAGGCACCTAGCAACATCTGTTGGCAATGGATAAATTCTCTACAATGTTTGTTAACTGATCATTACTCTGAAAATTGTTCATGATTGTAATTATGTGTTCTAGATTGTGACCAGCTCTACCTGGAGCTCATTACCTTTGTCATTTTTCGTCATTGTAATCAAATCTAGTTCATTACATTTGTAATTAGCCATGAGTGTGACCAGCTCTACCTGGAGCTCATTACCTTTGTACTTGGTCACGATTGTGACCAGATCTAGTTCATTACATTTCTAACTTGCTCAGCTATCAAAACTTTTGAGTCCAGTCCCTGGACCAATTATGTTCCTCTGTAATCTTTTGACTACCGCCCACAGGATGGGTATGGGGTGCATAATAAACATATTAAACTAATTTCTCAACCATAGGACCTAATCTCGCCAGTAAATCCCATGTATCAATGCCAGTGCCGGGACTACCTAGATGGGAATTTCCCAAATTCCTTCTACTTGTACCAACTGAGGAAAAAATCGATACACAACAAGACACAGAATACACTCGAGAAGCCGTCCAGCCGCCGTGAAGAGAAGACGTCGTCGTTCCAGTCACTTCAGCTATCCGAGTAATTCTCGAGCAGAGCAACTCTGAACCTGTTACTCGAGATTTTCTTGGGTTATTCCTGAGTAGTTCTTGACCAGAGCTGAGAGGAAACTTGCTTGCAGTCACTTCGAGCCCCATCCCATCAAGAGGGTAAGGCGGTGACTTGCTTGCTTGTTCACCCATTCCTTCCCCATCCCCCATCCTTCCCCTCTTCCTCCCCTCACCCAAACAACTACACTGGCCCACACACTAACACACTACTTACATTGCTATCTTTCTGACTTTCCTATCTTCTTCTTTTTCGGCAACTTCGCTTTGGCGAGTTAACACAAGGCATTTTGACAATCCGGTAGCCCGTGTTTTTTTTTTTAAGATCCGGCCGATCTTTGCCTTGGGCCCTTTCCCCCTCACCACTCGAGGGTAGGCTATCTTAGGGGCTGACCTTCATAAGTCAGCTGAAATAGGATGTTAAACTAACACTAAGGAAATACCCTTTTTGTTAAAGTAACTTCTGTGCCAGATGTACCTTCCTGGACATCATGGCGCGGATAAGAGTAAGATTACGGGTTGATGGCAACCAAAAGACGATGAAAGAAATTCTAGCATGTATTTGCTCGAATTCAACTGTTGCTCCAGTGGATGTTTTTCAAACCCACGCTGGAGCAGTACTTCTCCTCTCTTCTGAAGAAGAGTTGCTTCAACTGCTGAAGCATGATGTGGAAAATACTGTATATTTTCCGGAAATACGAGAATTTATAGGTAAATAGGTGCCCTATATTGTATTTAATAAAAGTGTATTTTTAAAAGAAGAGACAGTCGCCATTTTGTTTGAATTGAATAACAGACACTGTGAATAATGAGAAGACTTTTTTGTGCTCTAGAGGTTAAAATTGGGATGACACCTCTCAAATAGGAAGCGAAATTGTTGGATGTGAAACAAACCATACCCTGGCCGGGATTGAACCCGCGGTCACAGAGTCTCAAAACTCTAGCCCGTCGCGTTAGCCACTAGACCAGCTAGCCACAATAAGATTCATCCAACTAGGTATATTTCTACACCACAGTGGTGCCTGTGCTAACCTTCCTATGGTGTAGAAATATACCTAGTTGGATGAATCTTATTGTGGCTAGCTGGTCTAGTGGCTAATGCGACGGGCTGGAGTTTTGAGACTCTGTGACCATGGGTTCAATCCCGGCCGGGGTATGGTTTGTTTGCAATCGTGTCATTACGATCTCATGAGTCATGTTGATGGCAGTGAAGGGACTTGAGCTAGAGTTCGTCACGGCCACGCTAGCTGGAGATTCGTCTGTAAAAACTTGCATTTGTGGTCACAGTGGTGCCTGTGCTAACCTTATTATGGTGTAGAAATATACCTAGTTGGATGAATCTTATTGTGGCTAGCTGGTCTAGTGGCTAACGCGATGGGCTGGAGTTTTGAGACTCTGTGGCCGCGGGTTCAATCCGGCCGGGGTATGGTTTGTTTGCAATCGTGTCATTACGATTTCGTGAGTCTTGTTGGATGTGTATTCCTGCATAACTTGAGATATCAGGCGACTGGACAAGACAACTCCAGGAACCTCAGATAAGTCTGTGATGTTGCAACTCTGGCCAGTGTTATTTTCATGTACAGAGGTTTTATGAGTATGATACACCTTGATTTCCAGTCAAATTGGTGAGTGATCTAAGATATTCTCCTTCTGTTATGTATATGTGTGTATATATAATCCTTTTTTTAATTTTAATATACAGTTCACAAATTTATATATTTACCAGCATTTCTGGTGATACATATTTCATTTGTAATTAATAGGTCCAGAGCAACTTGTGGATATGACAGTGGTAGGTATCGATAGGGGACATTTTTGTGACCTATGTGTCCCAAATTCCTACTTGTCTAACTGATAAATAATAATTATCTATGTTCATTTATGGTTATGTATTATAATGTACATTCAGCTAAATGTAATTTTCCACACATGTTGTTCTGGGAAAAATTTAGACTTTTGGTGTTACCCAGTTGCACCGAAGTATCATGCCCAGAGGACTGTGTTTTGGTTGCCAGAATTAACAGGTTTCATTGCGAACTAGCACGAGAATGTAATTATTTGGGACCTTTTATATGGAGAATTGGACCAATCTCTCTTGAACGATTTGTTCTAGTGTTAATCAATGTTTTAAATGTTATGACTTTGGTTCATCCACCAACAAATGCTGTACTCAAGCACGATTTGCATCATTTGCTATGGCCCAACATTCATTATAGAGATTGTACTAATATAAATGCGCCCCAAATGTGGCTCTGCAATGGAAAACCACTGCTGTTTCTGCTTATTCTGTCCTGAGAGGTAATGGAAAATGCACAGAAAATTATAGAGCTAAGAAACTGTCCTCTTTTAGAAAGGGACCTCCCAGGCACACTCTAATAAAAGTACCAAACTTCTTCCCAGCTCTGCTGGATCTAGTGGAAACTCCTCCAGGTCTCTACCAATGGTTCCAATGTTTGAATTCTGCCCATTTGGAGTGCCCAATCTAACCTCACCTACAACATACATCTAAATCGCAACAATCAAGGTCAGCTTAACCTCCATGTCTCAGGAATCACCAGCAGGGGATATGGATGGGAGTGCCAACAGGGAAGTGTTTTGGGTTATGCCCCAAAGGAGTTAAATCTGTGACTAAACATCTATAAAGGGTATTAAAAGTAGGATAACATCAATTGCTGCTTTCATATGAAACTCTGGAAGCTTTCCTAAAACAGATGGGAACAAAAAAAGTTGGGCTGACTGGAAACTGCCCCTTGATAGGGATGTAGTCTGAAAATGTAAGGCTAGGAAGTGATGTCCTGGTTGATAGTAAATGTGGGGTCTAATAGTGCTGTTCCTGGAGTCGTAATGGATGATTTGAAGCTGGAGGTGCTGTCATGGGAGACAGTAATGGTGAAGCTGGAGGTGCTGTCCTGGGAGTCTTTATGGTTGAAGGCTGGAGATTTTGTACAGCGTGTCGTGGAATTATACAAGGAAGGAATGCATATAAATGTGACTAATAGGGGGACAGGAGCCGTAGTGGGGAAAAATGTGTAGTCAAAGATAAGTACAAAACCAATATTGCAAACTAGAATTTCAACAGGAAATAGCAAAACAAGGAGGACTCCACTAGAATAGTGAGGATTTATTCCAAAACAATGCTGGTGGGAGCTTCCATTGTTGGTGCTAGAGAGGATTGGAATATAAGACAGTGTAAACATGCACAACAGGGAATACAGTCACAGAAACCAAGGCAATGGAAAACCAGCCGGGCACATACTATGCATTTGTATCTGCAGGACTGGGAAATCTGGAAAAACTGATGGGCACATGCATACTATGACCACCCTAGAAAATTGCCATGCATATGACAAACAGGAAAATGCATACTCCCTTCCTGTAAGTTTTTTCACCCTGAACTGTATGTCCTCTTCAGTACAGGAAAGACTGTAGGCTATAACTGTATAATTGCCAGGCACAACAATTTCTTAGGGGACAAAAAATACAAAACATCAGGGCCATTGGGAAAACCTGGGTAGCACAGCCATCAAGAGGGGAGTTTTTTAGTGCCAGGAAGGAAAAAAAAACTGCGCAGGAAATGGGCCGCAATTGTACACCTAAATCCAAGTCATTTGGAGTGGAACCACGATCGATGGCCTCCACTCCAAACCAACAGTACAGATACTAAGCCGGAAAAAAAGTCCCCCCCCAGTACCAACCAATACCGCAAGTCCGATGGACATTCTTCTTTGCAAATATACAGGGTCTAAAGCCAGCAACAAACAACAAAATGCTTTCATCCGTGGGATGCTTGCAGAGGCAAAAGGCATGTTCGTGGCCATTTAACTGTGACCACATAAAGGATCACTTTGTCCAAACGAAAATACTGATCCCAGGTTTTAAAACGTATACAGATGTGGACAAATGTGAAACAGGCAAATAAGGGGAGGGGGGGGGTTGGCCTGTACATTGCAGTGTCACACTTGTTTGACACCAGATAACTGCTTAATGCCTCAAATGATGTAGTGGAAGTTTTAGCAGTAGAAAAGATCGAGAAACCAATAACCTTGTCATTTGTGTTAGTCTAAAGCCTCGGGATTGAAAACATCCCACGCAATCCAGGATCAGCTGTTATAAATTTGTTTGACCTCTATATGTCCTATAGCCAAAAATGTTTTCAGTATAAAATGCTGATTATAACTCAAATATAGTAGTTCAGTTTGGTTGGAACATGATCTTTTACAGAACTTCCAGTGACTTAACCGTAAATATAGGTCTATTGTTACCTGGTTGATGGATTCTATATTGGTTTAGAAGAAAGACATCCTAGACAGTCTTAAAATCCAATGGAAAAATGTCCTGAGGCCAAGATGGCATTAAACGATATTAACCAAAGTGGTCTGTTTACAATTTTGGGTAGACTTTATTTGTTTCATTGTTTTTCCAGAGAGACCAGGGGCTCTGTTACATTCTTCCATTAACCTAACTCATATCAAGTAATGTAATAGGTCTAGTAAATCGGGTGGGCATCTTCAGAGTTGAAGTTTCCGATGGAAGGTATAGTGGTTGTAGATCATCCAATTTATCATCTCTTAATCATTTACTAAAACTGATCGTGATTATTGTTAAATTAACCGACTGGCTTTTGTGTGTGAGAATTTTCTCCATACATCACCCATCAAATTAGCCTCGGTCCTGTGGCTCGTCTAGTTTATATCCCACATTTTCATATCTATAATGTTGAAGGTATGTACTAGGTAGGTTAGGAGCCTTGTGCCTTTGCCCCTAAAAGTTGTTGGATCTTACTCCCAAAATTTTGCTGTGCTCACGTCTTTTACTGATTAGCTTGGTGAACTAGTAATTTCCATAAGTCAAGTTGTGTTGGGACTAATCATGTTAAATTTAATTATTGCTCCAAATCTATTCAATGTAGCTACTCGGTGGTTGTCCCGTTTGAGTGCTTCGACATTCTGGCTTGTTAATTTCTTAAGCGTCTCTTATTTCCCTACTAGGTTATTATTGTTGATAGATTTTGTGAGAATAGCTAATTGGCAAGTTTGCTTAGTTAGCTTCAATTATTCGATTGTGAAGGGCACCTGATCACATCATCAATT
Organism: Cherax quadricarinatus; assembly: GCF_026875155.1. NCBI lineage: Eukaryota > Metazoa > Arthropoda > Malacostraca > Decapoda > Parastacidae > Cherax > Cherax quadricarinatus. Next base: position 33,418,284 of record NC_069429.1, read on the forward strand.
GCCTTTGGGAAGCTTGATTTTCCATGACACAATTTATCATCACCAGAAATGCCATTGGGTGTCATAAATCCTAGGGTGTTAAGATTGGGTTTAGGACGTACAGGTATTCTAAAGGAGAGTTTGGTAGTTGTATTATAACAGGGATAATGGTCAGACTTACGTTTCCACCAGGAGAGATCATGTCGGAGGATCTCACCTTCAAGGAACCATAACTTCGTTGAAATCGCAAATCTGTAGATAAATGACAGGATGGATAATGAGAAACCTCAAAACTAGGGGAGGCCAAGCCCCATGTTGACACTTTAGGTCACTTGTTCTATATAGGCTGGAATTTTAGCTGCACACTAACAGGCACTTTCAAGGCAGGTGAATTGCCGACCTAGAAATTGTACAGAGAACTTTCCGGCGCGCATAACGGAGATAAACCACCTCAATTATTGGGAGCGCTATTGAGGTTCCTATAACCTGTTTTCCTGGGAACGCCAGGAGGAGAGATACACGGATTATTACACCTGGAATATCCTAGAGGGACTAGTACCGAACTTGCACACGAAAATCACTCACTACAAAGCAAAAAGAACTTGGCAGACGATGCACCATCCCCCCAATGAAATGCAGGGGTGTCACTAGACGCTTAGAGACCATCACAATACAGTGTCGGGGCCCAAGACTGTTTCAACTGCCCTCCAGCACACATAAGGGGATTACCAACAGACCCTGGCAGTCTTCAAGCTGGCACCTTGGACAAGACCTAAAGTCAGTTCCCGGATCAGCCGGACGGGGTGGCTCGTACGTTGGTTTGCGTGCAGCCGCATTAACAGCCTGGTTGATCAGGCTCTGATCCACCAGGAAGGCTGGTCACAGCCGGGCCGCGGGGCGTTCCCCCCCGGGAACTCTCTCCAGGTAAACTCCGGGAAATGCAAGAATCACTCTCTGTTTGTCAGTACTATATCTGGGTCCCCGGGTGAGGACCAAGTACGATTTAAAGAAAAGGGGCCCTTGAATGACAAGTTTCTCTTCATGATTTAAATAGTTTTTTTTTCCTTTTAAATCCCCAGTGGAATACCCAATCCACAGTTGAAGGGGCAGGGTTGGCATTAAAATCCCCCTAGAATTTTTGGAATATTTTGTTAATATCCCATGTAGAGGAATTGACTCTATATATTGTTTTCTTGGGGAAAAAATCCAGTTCCTATCATAGTTGGCCATGAGACGTTGTCTTTTATTGCAAAAATGTTATCTTCATCAAAAAAAATATTTTAAATGATAGCCTAATTTTCTAAATGGCTTTGCCATATAGGGTCCTCTCGATTTTCCAGAGTAGAGTAACCACGTAATTTAATATGTTGATCAACTTCCACTGTCTCATTCAAGGAGTAAACATCAGGATTGTAATTTGTAGTTAAATTAAAGGGAGGTAAGGTTATTAAAGAAATGTTGAATATTAATTTGGGAAAAAATTGTAATCCCCATTATTTCGTGCATTCGGGTGTACTGCGGACTAAACCCTGCAATAAGTTTTTTTGGGTTTCCCCCCCTACCCCTGTGGACCGTAAAGGGGAGGGGGGAAGTTCTGTGTAGTTGCTTGTTATTGAAAGTTCACCATCTTCACTAAAATTTGGTATTTAACAGAATCATTAGAGTCTTTAGGCCATCAAAAAAATGGGGGTGTTGTTTTCCCCAGTTACGGGAAGCGAGGCTCGTGAGATTTAATGGGAGCTGTGGAGGCCCCAAGGAAAAATTTGGTAGCCGGGTGAAATACCCGGGGAAAAGTTCCTGCTCAACGGGATAGCTACAATGGGGAAAGGGAGTAAGCACCAACTCGGGGGCATCGTTAGGGTCAGGTATTGACTCGGGTTGAGGGGGTTGACAATTTGGTTATGCGAGGTGGGTGACCCTGGACAAGGGATAAAATTAGACTTATTGTAGAAGTAGGTAGGGAACATACTTCTTTTTATGAAAGGGTTGGGGGCCAAATCGTCTTAAATTTTTCTGGGTGTAAGGGAGTGACCCCATGCCATTAAAAAATCATTTAAAAACCTTAGAGCAAGATAATGCACCTCCTGCTATGTTTTTGGCCCAGCATATAAAATTCCCTGGAGTATACCGGGAAGAGTTCCGGGGGTCAACCCCCCTGGGCCCGGGTCTGTGACCACCTTGGGGATAGAGCCTGATAAACCAGGCTGTTTTATGTGGCTGCCGCAAAGCAACGTAAAAGCCACCCCGGCCGAAAGGGGGAACCCGACTTTGGTGTTGTCCATGCCCTTAAACTGCCGGGGGTCTTTTGGAAATTCCCCCTTATGTAGCAGGGAGGCAGTTGAACACCCGGGGCCCCTGACACTTTTTGTTGTTCTTAAGTGCTAGTGACACCCCTGCTTTTATTGGGGGGTTTGTTGTCGTTCCCAAGTTTTGCTTCGTAGTGGTGATTTTCGTGTGCAAGTTCGGTACAGTCCCTCTGGGGATTTTCCGGTGTATTAATATGTATCCCCCGGCCTGGTTCCGGGGGAAATACGGGGTTCGGGAAAACCTCAAGCACCCCCAGTAATTGAATGTTTTATCTCGTTATGCGTCCGTGAAGGTTTTCCTGTACTTTTCTAGGTCAGCAATTTCACCGCCCTGAAGGTCTTTTATGGGCAGAAAATTTTCCAGCCTAGATGAAAAAGAGACCTGAAAGTGTCATCAGGGCTTTGATCCCTCGTTTTAAAGGTTCCTTTACCTCCTGTATTTTTCTAGAGATGCGATTATAAAATGTTATGGTCCTTAAAGGGTGAGATCCTTGACATGATCACTCCCAGGTCTTTGCGTTGGTGTTTCCCTCTATTTTGTGGCCAGAATTTGTTTTAAAACTCTGCGAAGATTTAATTTCCTCGTGTTTACCTATTGATAATTTAAATTTCCATCGTTGAACTTTTAATTTTTTTTCGCAGCCCACTGAAAAATTTTTTGTGTCCACCTGGGGGCCCTTTCGTGTCTGCAATGGAAGATACTGTCATGCAGTTTTGGTGTAACTGCAAGGAAGACCGGTGCTGTGGTGAATCCATCGACCGCTTTTCCTGTTTTTTCCTTTAGCAGCATTTTGGCGCTATTACGCAATGGTCACATTGTCGAAGGCTTTTGCAAAGTCTGTTTTATATTTCATCTGCATTCTTTTTGACTTCTAGTGCATTAGAACCCTTGTCGTATTGATCCAATTTGAGACAGACAGGAGTACCTTTTCTAAACCCATGTTGCCCTGGGTTGTTAACTGTGGGTTTCTAGATGGGTGGTGATTTGCTTCTTAGGACCCTTTCAAAATTTTTATGATATGGGATTTAGTGCTATCGGTCTGTAGTTTTTTGCGTTGCTTTTCTGCCCCCCCTTTTTGGAGTGGGGGGAATGTTTCTGTTGTTTTATAAAAAGTGGGGGGACCCCCTGCCCCTGTCCCTTCCATAGGATGGTAAAGGCTGTGATAGGGGCTTCTTCAGTTCTTTATGAACACGGAGTTTGAGCTGGCCCCGGGGCAGAGTGCCCCGGGGATGCATTTATCGCCTGTCGAAGTCATTTGGGGGGTAGGAAACATCACATAGGCGTGTTAAACCCAAAATTTTGGGCCTCTCATAAAAATTATTTTTTATCTTTCGCCTCGTCTGGTTAGTGGCTTGCTAAAAAAATGAGTCTATTGGAACTTTAGTAGCTCATTTTTTCCTTGCTGTATTGTTAGGACCCATCTTGTTTTAAAAAAGGGCCCCAAAATGGGCGTTGTTCTCGATTTTTGAGGCATAGGAGAAGAAATATTTTTAGTTTCTTTCGATTTTTTTAGTTTTTTGTTCTTCCCACGATTCCTGATCCTATAAGATTCCTTTTCTTAAGTTTGATGTTTGATTTCTCTGACCAGTGTCTCCCCACCATTTCAGATAATTGACCTCTTTTAGCCGCTCTGTTATTCTTTTCGTTGCCTGTAAAGGGGGCGCCTGTCTCTTTTTACATTACTCCCCCTTTTTCTTAAGGAAAAGCCTTGTCATTCTCGAGTCCCACCAATTTAATTGTCTGGGCATAATTTTGGGGTCGGGGTTTGCTTGTATTTTCCCAGCTTATATCGGTTGGACTTGGTCCCTCTTTATGTTTTTGTTATTAAGTTGAATTTGGGGGAACCTTCCTCGTACTAATCTCTTTTGTCGGTCTGGGGCTCCGTGCATACATGTCTGAACTCAATTTTGTTGTGACTGAGTATATTGTTTTTGATATGGGAATTTCTTATAAATTTTCCAATTTTTAGTGAAATGAGGTCTAGTGATTCCCCTTTTTAGTAACTCTATTATTTGCTGTTTAAATTAAATTTTTGTGCAGAGATTTAAAACTGTGTGAGGTGATTTTTCATCAGAGGCCCCCGGGGGGGGGGTGTTATTACTGCAACAATATTTTTTGCTATTTTCCCTCCATTTTAGGTGCCTTAATTAAAAACCCCAAAGAAAGTTTTTGGTGCAGGGCTGGAAGATTTTCCAGACAGTGGTAAAATTTTTTAACAGCTTTTCCGGGGAATTGCTGGGATGTTGATCGGGGGCTTGTAGACTACCCACAATGACTGGGTTTTTGGTTCTCGATCTTTACTGCTAAAACTTCCACTACATCTTTTGAGGCATTAAGCAGTTCTGGCAAACAAGTGACCTGCAATGTACAGGCCAACCCCCCCCCCCCTTTTGCCTTTTTCACTTTGTCAATCTGATACGTTTAACTGGGATCCGTATTTCTTTGACAAGTGACCCTTTATGGGGTCTCAGTAAAAACCCAGAAAAATTTGCCTTTGCCTCTGCAAGCGCCCCAGGGATAAAAGGCATTTTGTTGTTTGTTGCTGGCTTTAGACCCTGTTATTTGAAAAGAAAAAAATGCATCGGATTTGCGGTATTTTTGGGTATGGGGGGGGGGGGTTTTTTTTTCCGGCATTATATCTGTATCTGTTTTTTTGGGGGGAGGCCATCGACGGGTTCCACTCCAGGAATGACTGGTTTTGGGTGTACAATTTCTGCCATTTCTGCCATTTTTTTTTTTTCCTTCCTGGCACTAAAAAACCTCTCCCTCTTGAGTGGCTGTGCTACCCGGGTTTTCCCAGGGCCTGGATGTTTTGTATCTTTTTGCCCCCTTTAGATTGTGTCCCGGGAAATTTTAAGTTATAGCACAGCCCTTTCCTGACTGAAAAGGTACATTTTTCGGGGTGAAAAAACTTAAGGAGGGAGTTTGCATTTTCCTGTTGTCATAGGGCAGGGCATTTTCTGGGTGGTATAGTTGCATGCCCCACTTTTTTTTCCAGATTTCCCAAGTTGAGTCCCAATGCATAGTATGTGCAAGGCTGGTTTTCCCTTTGCCTTTGGGTTTCTGTGACTGTATTCCCTGTGGGCATGTTTTCCCCGTCTTATTCCCACCTCTCTTTTGCACCAACAATGGAGCTCCCACCCGTTGTTTTGGGAATTTTTCCTCACTATTTCTAGTGGAGTCCCTTGTTTGCTATTTCCTGTTGTATTTCTAGTTTTTCTATTGGTTTTGTCTTATCTTTGACTACACTTGTTTCCCCACTACGGTCCCGTCCCCTATAGGGGATTTATAGCATTCCTTCCTGTGTATAATTCCCCATACCTGGACAAAATCTCCAGCTTACCATTACTGTCTCCCAGGACAGACCTCCGCTTCACCCTTTTTGTCTCCCAGGACAGCACCTCCGTTCACCCTTACTGTCTCCCGGACAGACTATTAGCCCCCATTTTGACTACCCCGGACATCCTTCCACTTACATTTCTGCTACATGGCCAGTATCAAGGGCAGTTCCCCGTCCCCAACTTTTTTTTTTTTCCCATTGTTTTAGAAAGCTTCCAGGGTTTTCTAGAAAGCAGCTTTGATGTTATCCCCCTTTTAATACCCTGTGATTTTTGTCCCAATTTATCTCCTTTGGGCATACCAAAAAAACCCTTTTTTGCATCCCTAATCCCCGGCTGAGGTTCCTGAGACATGGAGGTGAAGCTGAACCCTTGTTGTTGCGTTTGTGTATGTTGTAGGTGAGGGTAGATTGGGGCACACCAAGAGGGCAGAATTCAAACATTGGAAACCAGTTGGTAGAGACCTGAGGAGTTCCACTAGATCCCCAGGCAGAGCTGTGGAAGGAAGTTGGGACATTATTAGAGGTGCCTGGAGTGTCTTTTAGAAGAGTGACAGTTTAGAAGCTGGCCTAGTGTGTGACCTTAGAAGTTAGAGTGATTTAATACGACAGCGGACACTCTCACCTAAATGTTCATCAACAAAATGTATCTAAGTGATAAAGTGTAACACTTGGGTACTTGTACCACTTGTCATACATAGTAACGTGTGTGTAAGGAGTAATTGTTTAGTGTACTGGTTTCATCTATCTACAGCTGCACACGTATGCTTGCATCAATGTATAACATAGTAATTGTTATTACCCAGGATGGACCAAGGAAGGTCAACCCAGAGTGATTTATTCATTGTCATTGAACATACCCTATTTTTTATTTTTTTTTAGTAATACTGTTTACATCTATGGTTGGGTTAAGAGGTTGTTCTTCAGCGTTCATTGTGATTCAGCTATATAATTAATTCAGAGAGGTACATTAGGTGGCGTACCTGAACTAACTCAAGTGGAATTACATAGAATCTCGAAACCTCTTGTTTAATGTGATATATGGTCAGAATTTCTAATATTTAGCGCAATTTACCTACTTTCTCTCTCGCTCGTCTCTCTCTCCCTCTCTCTCTCTCTCTTTCTCTTTCATCTTTGAGAATTTTGTATAAGGTGTAAGACTCGCCTGTACCTTCCATCAAACTTTGGCCAAAAGATAACGAAATAACCATTCTACAAATTCCATTACCTTTAGTAACTTGTGGAGCTCATTTACCTTTGTACCTAGTTCAGCTATCAAAACTTTGGGGGCCCAGTCCCGGACCCATCTACGTAACCTCTGTAATCTGCAAATACCTTTTGTAACTTGTCCTGATTGGTGACCAGACTTTCGCTGGAGTTTATTACCTTTTGTAAATTGTGAGTTCATTACCTTTGTAGATTGTAGTTCTTTACCTTTGTAAATTGATAGTTCATTACTCTGTAACGTGCTCAGCTATCAAAACTTTGGGAGTCCATCCCTGGACCAATTATGTACTCAGTAATCTATTGACTACCGCCCACAGGATGGGTAATGGGTGTGCATAATAAACATATTAAAACTAACTTACCATCCATTATATCATTATATGTTCCATATTATTAACACACATACAAGAAGTCTCCTGAATGGTCTTTTTAGTAAGGTGTGTATCGTATTTAAGTAGTAGTAATCCTGAGTTAAGTAATAATTGGAGTGTTCATTGAACTTGAACACTTGTGTCATATGATCATTTTAGAACTTCTACTTTATAGTAAAATATTTACTCCTTGCATAAGCTATAAGGGGAAGGTAAGCGAGGAATTCTTGAGTTAGTCATATACACGAGATATCATCACTGGCAAACATTGTGAGTCTTACACGAATATCATCACTGGCAACATTGAAGTCTTCCATACGATATATCATCACTGGCAAACATGGCAACTGAACTGTCATAAAAATCATATTTTCTGGCAGGTGATGGAAATGATTGATACTTCCAGACCTTTAAAAGTAAACAAAGGAGAAAAAGTGAGAAGGGACTAGAGCGCGACGTAGTCAGACTCAACTCCGTAGACTATAAGAAACTAATGTCCTTGGTGCACAGAGGCTGCAAGAAGTCTTTCTTCAAAGTCAGAATGTGTTAAACTGAAATTCCCTGACAACACCCGGATGCCTGCTAAGTGTGCATGACAACACCTTGATGCCTCTAAGTGGTGCATGACACACCCTGATGCCTGCTTAGTGTGCATGACAACACCCAGGATGCCTGTTAAAGTGTGCATGACAACACCCAGATGCCTGCTAAGTGTGCATGGATGAATGGAAGCTGTAAAGAAGCATCCTAAACTCCAAGGATTCCAATTTAGAAAACAACACACAACTTTGTGTTTGTGGCACAGAATGAAGAATTGATCAATGATCTACTTTAGGTACCACCTTATGGGATATTAAGCTGCTCCGACCTCATCATACTCCACACTTTAAACAATGGGTCAGTATCATAAATCTTTGGATACCTCTCACTACATGGACCCATCCCCATCTGACTCATAGTGAGCATAACATCAAGCCTAAAAGACTTAAAGGAAATCCCAAATTATTGCCAGTTGGGTAGGTCCTGTGCCCCCCCCCCCAAAAAAGAAAAATATCAGGGTGCATGGTTTAACTTTCACTAAACATCGAGTGTACCTACCCCCTAAACGTAGGTGTTTACAAATGCCCTCGCACTATGGGCCATGGGATGCATGTAGACTGTGGACAACTCATTCATGGTGAGGTAAGTGTGCTGGAAATGAAAATAAACATTCACTAGAGAAGCACAAGGTCTTAATAACAGCCAAAAATTTAAGTATTAACTGTAAAGAAGTTGGGTTACAGTTGCCCACAAGAGCTGCAAGTCAGAACCAAACAACCTCGATGTAAACCTGAATAACAGTCCTTAATGGTAAACTGAGGATGAAGGCCATCCATCTACCACAGCCAGATCTGAGACTGAACCTCTGCAAAGAGAGCAAGAACCCTAACCTCACATGCTAAGGATTCTGTGATACCAAATGCCAATTTATTTATTTATTTTTTCCACGTTGTGCACACATACGAGTACAAAAAAAATACAGATAAGATGTGAGATGGCAGAATGCCATCACACACACCAGCTGTGGAGGAGCCGAGCCATTCCGTCCCCTGCTAGACATGTGGAACTACCTGATCTGCCACTACTGATACCTACGGCTAACACCTGAATATGGATACACATAACTACAACAATACGCATAACTCAACAGTCAACAGACACAATGTGTGATTAGAAACACAGGCCTTACCTCACATAGGCTTATTGAACGTAGAATCTTCATAGTACTTATCTGCAACAACAACATATAATGACTATACAGCTAATAACTGCTTCTACAGGATGGTGATGTCTTCATATTTCAAGCAGATAAGTTATAACTAAAGGCCACATATTTAGCTCACCATGTAATCTGCATCACCTAATAATAGATTATAAGAGAAGAGAATCACACACCATGTGTTGGAGCCCGATGACACACACCAAGCTGTTGTTTGTTGTTAAGGCCACGAGAGGTGGTGCAGTATTATCCTGCTGCTGCTCCTCACAGAAGCAGTATCACTACTATCTCCCCCTTCTAAAAAATATCAGAGACAGTAATCTCCCAAACTGTTAGGTGGCGACGGGTTACACTCACGACCTTCGTACCCTTTGAGCCTCTACACCAGGTTTCAATATTTTCCAGTGGGGTTTGACAAACTGCTAACATAATCCTCTATTTCCGTAGGGGTAATCTCAAGGGGCTTTCCAGGAGAAAACGAGCTCTTTCACATCTATTGGTGTTAATCCTGAGGATTTCCACACTAATGGGGATTTCAACTGGGGCTAAATATCTTGTAATACTGTAGTCTTTCACCATTTTGGTAGTGAATGTGGGCAATAATGTGGATTAGCTTTGCGGAACTCTACACTTCCCAACTAAAGGATCTGTCTTGTTTCATCGTATGTTTACTCTTCAGGAGTACGTCAACCAGGATGACATAACCAAGTGGGCACGGAGGCTCCCCGTAGAGGAACGACGTGAAATAGTTGAGGTGTCTTTCCCATGAGGGGTTTTGCATTAGTAGCTGTGCACAGCAAATGGATCTAATAGGAGTGAAGAGCCTCAGGGAAGACAGTTTGGCCAGTGTTAACAAGTAATTGCGTGAACTTCAATGTCATTGTAACCTGGCCTTCCATCCACAATACCATAGAACTGCTTCACTTGACCATTGCCTTGAGGATTGTAGCTTGTGTTCTCTGCAGGCAATCCCCTTGCTAGCCAAAACTCTCTGAATTTGTTACTCATGAACGAGGATCCCCTGCCTGAAATGGATATAAGCTGGCATAACCAAAAAACAGAAACAACTGTGAAAGGACAACTAATAACAATTAAGCAGTCACTTTTGCACAGGGGAACACAAAGGGAAACCTTGAAAATTCATCTACTATGTATAAGGAAATATCTATTCTATTTATGCTTGGTAGAGGTCCTTTGAAATCTATATTCAGTCTCTCAAAAGGCTGAGTGGATTTTATGAGATGATTTCTTCTCTGGCTGATGAAAGTTTGGCTTGCACTCTGCACATACTCTGCATGCTCTGATCACTTGTCGCACATCTTCCACTGAGTAGGGCATGTTCTTTGATTTGACAAAATGGTACAGGCGTGTGACTCCTGGTGACACAAAGCCTTGGGGAGCACTGAGAGTGATTGCAGATCATGACATGGCTGCCCACAGTGGGACCTAGAAAATGCATCAGGTAAAGATGTTCTCTTGACCCGGTCGGTACAGAATATCAAAGTCATAACACGATAGTTTCCATCCTCCAGCATAATACTTGTCATTCTTTATCCTACTTTTGTGCTTCTTGTCGAACATATACATCACAGACCGTTGTTTCAGTCCTTATGGTGAAATGTCTACCAGTTAAATAATGCCTCCAGTGGCGAACTGCTTCTATGATGGCCTGGGCTTCCTTTTCAAACAGCAGCATAACACTTCTCTGATCCTTGAAAAGCTCTCGAATAGAAGGCTACGGGCCCAAACCTGCCAGAAAATACGACTGCAGCATTGGCAATGTCAGATGCATCAGTTTCCACTCAAATGGTAGGGACTCATCATGGCTTGAACTCCCTGAGTTTTCAATGTCCTGTTTGAGATATGGAAAGTGGTTTCTGCTTCCTTTGTCACAGGAAATGTGGTAGCACTCAATGGGCGGGACTTTACTTGAATAGTTGTAGACCATTGTGAGTAATAAGCAAAGAGACCAAGAGTTCTTCGGGGTGAATTTTGTCTTGAGGCATTGGAATTCCCATAGATCGTAGTCGTTTTAGGTCTGGAATATTGAACCTCCTTCCACTACATAACCAAAAATGAAAGCCTTTTAGTTGAAAAAAGTGCACTTTTCCTCATTGTAACTGATATTTATCTTCTTTCCGCTTCCAAAACTTATCAAGGTTTGCATCATGTTCCTCCTGGGTCTGCCACAAATGGTAACCCTTATCTAAATATGCATAAGTTCCCATGAGTTGCTCTTCCTGAGTGATGAATAAATAATTCGTTTGGAAGCAGCTTACCCCATTTGGGGACCCAAAAGGACTCTGGTAAACTGATACAGGCCATCACTAGCCTAAATGCTGTGTATGGTTTATATTCATTCCTATAGGGACTTATGATAGGCACTCTGTAGATCAATTTTGCTAAACACATAGTACTGAGCAATTTTTTTTCACTGTATCACAATTCAAGGTAGAGGGGTCCCATCAAGAAGTGTAAATTTGTTTATTGGGCTCGGAGTAATCGATAGCCAGTCTCCATTTCCTATAATCATCCTTAACAACAACAACCTGTGCACGCCAAGGGGAATTACTCGGTTCTATAATACCCTCCTTCAGCAGCCTCTGAGTTTCTTTCTCAATGAACATGCAATCCTCATAAGAATAGCGGCGTGACTTAGCTGATATAGGATGGCAATCCATGGTAAGATTTGCAAACAGCTTTGGTGGGTCTACCCTTAAAAGACAACAAGAGGAGGCAGTTCACCTCCATATGTTAAGGTGACACTACCATGCAGCTTCTGAAAGTCCTGACCAAGGATAACATCAGAGCACAGTTGTGGCAGAATAGCTAAATAATCCTTTCCATTAACTCTGAGATTTACCTTACAAAACCCTAAGGTCTGAATAGAGAGAGATGTTGATGCCATGGAAACGGTAGCTGATGAGTGATGTACAGTCAAGGAGTGACGTTTAACTAAGTCAAGGTTGATGAAACTCTCTGAGCTGCCACTATCAATAAGACCATCTACTTCTGTTCCTTTGATGAACACTTTCACAACTGCCTTTGACAGTGAATTTGGAATAGCCGCAGAAGTCACTCTTGCTAGAGTCGCATGATCACTGGAATGTGTGGAGGCACTAGCTCTTGTTGATGCATTAGCACGACTTACTTTAGCAAAGTGACCTTTCTTGTGGCATTTATGGCACATTGCTTCACGAGCAGGACACTTTGGACGTGGATGTCTTGAAAAACCACAAAAGAAACACACCGTACCTGCTGCTGCTGTCACTGAGGCAGGTTCCACAGTAACTTCAGGAATTGCAGCACTTACCACTCGAGAAGGCTGAGTGGTACTGCATACTTCAGAATTCTTCTAGGCTGAATCTAGAGCTCTTGCCTGGTCAAAGGCAGTGGCTAAGTCAAGAGTTTTGTTCTCCAATAAACGCTGCCTTATTATTGGTGATTGCAGGCCACTGATAAAAGCATCCCTGATGGACTCTTCACAATACTGAGCAGCTGTCACTGCTTGAAAGTGACAGTCCTTACCTAAAATTTTCAGTGCTTGAAGGTATTCCCCCTAAGGATTCATCAATCTGCTGGCGGCGAGTTGCAAGGCGATAGCGTGCAAAGATTTCATTTGTAGGTTTAATATACTGAGACTTGAGGGTTTTGATAGCATCTTCATAGGTATTACACTCAGAAATAGCCTCATATATCTTAGGTAACACAAAATTGATGAGCAGACTTAGTTTATCTAGATCTTTTTAGGAATGGCTCCCAAGAATTTTCGAAAGTCTTAAACCAGTGCTTCCATTCCTTAGCAGCCATTGATAAGCTGGGGTCACAGTCTAGCCTCTCAGGTTTCAGAAAGCCCTCCATGTTGTGATGTAGTCTAACACAGAATCACCACCAGGTAGTCCAGGATTCTATGTTCAATAAATTGTTGTGATAGAAACACAGGCCTTATCTCTAAAGGCTTTATTGAACGTAGAATCTTCATAGTACTTCTGCAACAACAAAATATAATGACTAGTACATCTAATAACTGCTTCTACAGGGATGGTGATGTTTTGCATATGTCAAGAGAAAAGTTATAACTACAGGCCACATATTTAAACTCACCATGTAATCTGCATCACTAATATATGGATATAAGAGAAGAGAATCACACACAATGTGTTGGCGCCAATGACACACACCAAACTGTTGTTGTTGTTTAGGGCCTCGAGAGGCGGTGCAGTTTTATCCTGCTGCTGCTCACCCAACAGGAGCAGTATCACTACACAACCACACAGGTAACCCCACTGGAAAAGGGAGATGAGTTCAGATGCACAGGTCATACCTGCAATGAATGTTGTGAAACAGGACATGCGACAGGCTACATCAGAGAACACTAATGTTACCATGGTAACTGTTAAGGTGATAGGTGTTATAGAAGCACTAAATCAGAAGTTCCATCCTCCGGGAGAGGCATTGGATCGCCTGACCTTTCCTCATATTAAACAAATTTCCAGAAAAAAATTGTGCATCCTGATCAGATCCTGACTAGTTTAATAAATTTATGTAATCAGGATTGATGCTCTTGAGCATGGTGATGATGTCAACTGTGCAGACTATATCCGTTTCGTTTCAAGAAATTTGTAAGACGAAGCCCATGACTCTGGCATTCTTGACTTGCTTTTTATGGCTGACTTGTTGCCGTTAAATGCTTTACAAATATATTGGTCCTGAAGATGAAGAACGTACAAAATATGCTATTTGATGTATGTGCCTGCACACTGTGGCCAAAGGATAATAGTTTTACCATCTTATGTGAAAGAGATTGTAATAATAACCCAATACCATGGATATATTACCAAATCTTTTCATGGAACATTGCTTCCATCAGGAAGCGGTTGCCTGACTTACATTTTTAGTGCAACCAAGGAATTATTGGATGTCATCGTTTGCAGGAATGTAGATTGAAAGATGGAGCACCTCCACCGAACTTGCCGATATGCAGCTTTACTTAAGGTCAACCAACTCTGTGTGATTGTATGTCAGAATAGAACTTGGCCACATTCAATCCTTTCCTTGCTGAGTCGAGGTTAACAAGCAGTATCATGGTGTCAAAGTATATGCAGGCGATTTTTCCATAAACATTTTTAATCTCTATGCCCCAGCGAACCAGCTTCGACCTGATGCTTTACCAGATCGCATCAATAGGGGAACCTCCCTTTTCATCTTGGAGATTTTAATGCCAGACATAAGAATATCGGGGGGCCCTAAAAGCAAACACCAATGGAACTAAACTAGTGAAATTGCTAAATGAGCAGACAATGTTCGAATTGTGGGCACTCACCTAAACATATAGCTATAAGCTATGCTGATGAATCATGATCCATAAAAACAGGGCAAAAGAAGATGAGTACCATTCTTAATCAAGTTCAAGCAATTTGTAATCGACTAGGCCTCATAATATCTTCCTCTAAAACAAAGATATTAAAAAGCAAACGACATCCCCCACCCATCTATTTGCAGGGTGAAATCATTAGCTAGGGTTTAAAACTTACAGATATCTTGGTGTAGATGTACCCTTTAACAAATCCACTAACCACAACTAAATAAGAAATGCAAAGCTAGGCTAAATGCCCTCAAAGCTGTTGCTGGCTAAAAACCCCAACTAGGGTGCTAATGTGAAAATCGTGAGAATGAGTACATAGCCTATGTTAGGTCCTTATTGATTATGCTGCTCCCATGTTGATATTAGCTTGAGAAAGATCTCTCCGCCCCTTGGAGTTAATGCAAAATGAAGCTCTCAGAATTATTCTTGGCTGTCCAAGATATACAAAAGTTCTTAACATGAGGAAGGAATTTGGTATTTCTAGTGTCAGTGATAGGATTGTTGAGATTAACACTGTACTCGGTATTAGAATGTTGAGAAACGAACCAGACACTGTCACAATGAATTTTACCAAGTGTCGAGAGGTAAATACACACAGATCTAAATGGATTGTGAAAACGTGCAATTGCATTAAGTTTTATAACCTGCATGAACTGTATCACTGTAGGCAACAAAAGCATTTCACCCCTCCATGGAAGATGTGTTCATTTAATATCACATACCTGCAAGTCCTCCCAAGAAGCTCATTGCTTGTAACCCCCTTCCTTAAATCTCTTTTTAGAGCAACTGCTCAAGAAGAAATTTCTCACCTAGCTGGTAGTAATAAGTTATCACAAGTTATATACACTGATGGATCTAAACAGGAGTCTTCTGGCAGGGCTGCATCGCTCTTGTTGCCTCCTCCCTAGTTAAGAACGATAATAAATTTGTTGAGTTAGGCATAAGAATTAACAACTGAGCGTCTACACTGCAAACTGAATTGTTTGTAATCCTAATGGCCTAAAGCTAACCTATGACACTGATCTTGACTCTATCATCATTACTGATTCTATGTCATCATTGAAGGCTCTTGACTCATATAATGACCCCAAACAACATGCTCTTTTGCCCCATTTTCCTTTCGCATGCTATTTCATAACTTTTTAACAAGTCAATGAGACTAGCACCTTCCCGAAACTACTCAAGATGGCAAGGGTTACACCAATACATAAAGGTGGTGACACTACAGACTTAAACAATCCCTGAGCTCTTGGACTAGTCTTGTTGAAAAACCTTTGCACTTTCTCTAATTTCTTGACGTGCTTGTCCAGTGTGGATTCCAAACTGTTGCTGCATACCCCAATATGGGCCTGGCATAAATGGTGAAACAGAGTCTTGAATAATTCTTACTGAGGTATCGGAATGCTATTCATAGGTTTGCCAGGCTCCCGTATGCGGGCAGCAGTTAGTGATTGAGGTGTGCCTCAGGAGATATGCTCGGTGTATACTCACCCCCAGATCTTTTCCTTGAGGGTGTGGTGTGTATGAGTTGTGCATGAGTTTTTTGGTGTGTGTGTGGTGTGTACTCACCTAGTTGTACTCACCTAGTTGGGGTTGCAAGGGTCGAGTCCAAGCTCCTGGCCCCGCCTCTTCCTGGTCACTACTAGGTCACTCTCCCTGAGCCATGAGCTTTATCGTACCTCTGCTTAAAGCTATGTATGGATCCTGCCTCCACTTATACATCGTTTTCCAAACTATTCCACTTCCTGACTACTCTGTGGCTGAAGAAATACTTCCTAACATCCCTGTGATTCATCTGTTCTTCAGCTTCCAACTGTGTCCCCGTGTTGTGTCCAGCCCCCCTGGGAACATCCTGCCCCTTGTCCACCTTGTAAATTTCCCTCTCAGTATTTTGTAAGTCATTTATCATGTACCCCCTATCTCTCCTGTCCCCCAGAGTCATCAGGTTGATTTTCCTTAACCTCTCCTCATAGTACATACCTCTTAGCCTGGGACTAGTCTTTTTTGCAAACTTTGCATTTTCTCTAGTTTCTTTACATTGGTTGGCTAGGTGTGGGTTCCCCAAACTGTGCCGCATACTCCAATATAGGCCTAACATACAGGGTGTAGAGGGTCCTGAACGATTCCTTTTAAGATGTCGGATGCTGTTCTGATGTTTGCCAGGCGCCCATATGCTGCAGCATTATTTGGTTGATGTGCACTTCAGGAGATGTGCCGGGTGTTATGCTCACCCCCAAGATCTTTTTCCCTTTAGTGAGGTTTGTAGTCCTGGCCCCCTAGACTGTACTCCGTCTGCGGTCTTCTTTGCCCCCCCCAATCTTCATGACTTTGGGACTTGGTGGGATTGAACTCCAGGAGCCAATTGCTGACCAGGTCTGCAGATTGTCGAATCCCTTTGTAGTTCTACCTAGCCTTCGATCAAATGAATTCTTCTCACAACCTTACGGTCATCTGCAAACAGGGCACCTCGAGTTTATTTCCTCCTCATGTCGTTCACAATACCAGAAACAGCACAGGTCCCAGGGCTGGCCTCTGTGGGCCCCGCTGGCACAGGCCCACTCGACACCTCGCCACGTACCATTACTCGCTACTGTCTTCCTGGGAAGTATTCCATGATCCATTGTAGTGCCTTCCCTGTTATCCCTGCTTGGTCCTCCAGTTTTTGCACAATCTCTTGTGTGGTACTGTGTCAAACGCCTTCTTGCAGTCCAAGAAAATGCAATCCACTCACCCCTCTCTCCCCTGTCTTACTGTTGTCACCTTGTCGAGAAACTCCTGTAGTATACACAAATAACCCCACATAAAAGAGGGAAAACTTACGACGACGTTTCTGTCCGACTTGGACCATTTACAAAGGCACACTAACCAGAAGTGGAGCAGGCTGCTATATATAGGCAGATGAGGTGGTGGAGGTAGTAGTAGTAGTAGTAGTTAGTAGAAAAGGTGTAGTAGAGGTATGGTAGTAGTGGGAATAAGGTAGAGCCAGTCAAATACAAAGAAAGGGGAGCACTGCAAGGGAGCTAGGGGCCCACAGAGGGAGAGCAAGTGCAAAAAGGTGGGTGAAAAGAAAGCAAGAAATAAATAAAGAAGGAAGTGAAAGATGAGACAGAAGGAAGAAAAAAACCCAGAGGAGAAAAAGGAAAGAGGAAAGGGGAAGAGGGGGAAGAAAAAAAGAAAAAGAAAAAGAAAAAAAGAGTCAGGTTAAGTCACGGGTGTTCTGAAGTTTGAAACATTTTACAATGTATGGGGGAGGAAGGCATCTACAGAGAAGAAGCCAGGCTAAGATTCATACAAGGGAAAATTGTGTATTAGAGAGATTCAACTAGAGGGACTGTTCAAGTTGGAAGAAGGGGGAAAACAGTTTTAGCAGAAGACCAGTCAATAGGATGGCTATGATATCTGACGTGACAGAAAAGAAACATTGTTAGTGTCGGCAAGCCTAACACTATTTTTGTGCTCCCTAAGTCTGTCAGAAAGAGATTGACCAGTTTCTCCGAAGTATTTAAGAGGACAGGAGGAGCAAGAAATAGAGTAGACACCAGGAACATCTGTAGAAGGAGGAGAGGTAAATGAGATTAGTGTGAAGAGTGTTAGTCGGCCCGAAGGAGAGCTTGATGCTAAGGGATGGAGAGAAATTGTTGAGATTAGAAAGACCAGAAATGTAGGGAAGGCAGAGGACAAAAGTTCCCAGGGGTAGAGAGTTTTGGGAAGAAGAAATTACGTTTAGCACACGAGAGGGCAGAGTCTTTGAAATGGGAAGGGTAGCCAAGACGGGAAAACGAATTATGAAGAGTGGAAATTTCTGCTGGGAAAGGAACTGAGATCACAGATGTGGAGGGCACGGAGAAAGAGGGAGATAGGAACACTTTTCTTGAAAGGGAAAGCGTGATAGGAAAAGTAGTGAATGTACATGCCACGTGGCATAGGTTTTTGGTAAACGGAAGAGGAAAAACCTGTATCTGAGCGGTGACAGGGACATCAAGGAAAGGAAGCAAGGAATTAGATTCCCATTAAACTTTAAACTTAATGGAAGGGGCAAGATTATTAAGAGCTTCGAAAAAAGGGTTTTGGAAGAGACTGGAGTCACAGGCCACACAGAAAAGGGATGTCATCCACATAGCGGAGCCAAGTGAAGGTTGCACATCGATGGTAGGAATAAGAACATCTCGAAGTATTCCATGTAAAGATTAGCAAGGACAGGAGAGAGAGAAGAGCCCATAGCAACACCGAAGGTTTGAGAATAAATTTCCCTTGGAAAAAAAGGGAATTTAAAGAGTCCACACAGAAGTGGATAATATCAAGAAAGACATCATAGGTATAGGGAATGTAGAAACCATTCAGGGGCCTTCTCTCTAAGGAAACAAGGACATCATCAAGAGGGATATTAGTGAAGAGGGACTCAACGTCAAGACTAAGCATCTTACAGGTTGGAAGAGGTGAACCCGTTCAATGAAGCTTGAGAGTGACGGAGGTGGGCAGGAAAAAGTACCAAGAAAGGGAGTTAGGGTTTTGGCCAACCAAGAAGCAAGAGAATAAGAAACAGAACCTCTAGAGGATATGTAGGACGAAGAGAAATATCAGGTTATGATTTTTGGGGAAAGGCCATAGAAATAGGGAAGAGAGGGACAGATGACACGAAACCGTTGAACAAGGTCAAAGTCAGGGGGACAGAGGTCGGAGAGAGTCCTTAGTTTCTTGTTGAAAGTTCTCTGGTGCGATCAAGGGGGTTGGAAACGAGAGGAGTGTAGGTACGTGAGTCAGAGAGCAAGACATCACTTTATGGGGTAATCCTCGCGATAAAGGGAAATAATTACCGAATTACCTTTGTCAGAAATAGTATGACAATGTTAGTGTTAGATTTATGAGAAAAAGGGGCAAGTTGGAAAACGGCGTGGAAGGTGGTAAATTCTTAGAAAACAGACTAACAAGAGCAGGAAGGAGAGCACCACGAAAAGGGGAAAAGTCAGGAAGATTACGGGAGTAGGATTGATGAAAGGAATCAGAAGAGCTAATCAGGGAAATAGCAGTGCGAGGGTAGGTGAAGTGGAAAAGGGAAAGGCCAAAACCAAGAATTTTCAAGCTCATACTGAGAGAGTGAGACAGAAGACGGGTTAGTAACACAGCCCAGTGATGGAGAATATAGACCAAGGCAAGCTGAGATGAACGTAAAACTTATTCTGTAGTTTAGAAGAATGAATTTGTGTATTCAGGCGAGCAGTGTCAAAGGCAATAGTAGAGAAAAGGGTTTACAGAGATCCTTTGGTAAGCCGCAAAGAGAGCCATTGACGTTAAACTGAAAGTAAAGAAGGCATCTTCAACCGTGATTTAGAAAAAGAATGAGCTGTTGAAGTAGGAGACGGGCATGATCAGGGAAAAGGGGGTGCCCAGTGGGGTTGGTTTTCAGGAAGTGGAGAAGGAAGGGGCAGAACTTTTCAGCAAGACAGTCACGTAGGAACGAAGCTGATTCTTACGACGCCTGGTAGCAATAAGAGCAGCCTCAAAATCGAAAGAGGGGGTTTAAAGAGGGAAGAACATTAAAAAAATTTGGAGAGAAATGATGCTTAACTGCAGGGTCCATAAATAACAAAAAAGGCACAATACCGTGACTGGAACAATACACAAATAACCCACACATAAAAGAGAGAAGCTTACGACGACGTTTCGGTCAACTTGGACCATTTACTAACCAGAAGTGGAGCAGGGCGGCTATATAAAGGCAGGAAGAGATGGTGGAGGTAGTAGTAGTAGTAGTAGTAGAGGTAGTGGTAGTAGTGGGGAATAAGGAGGAGGAGCCAGTCAAATACAAAGAAAGGGGAGCACTGCAAGGGAGCTAGGTGCCCACAGAGGGAGAGCAAGTGCACAGAGGTGGTGAAAGGGAAAGTGAGAAAATAAATAAAGAAGGAACAGAAACACGAGACAGAAGGAAGAAAGACAACCCAGAGGAGAAAAAAGGAAAGAGGAAAGGGGAAGAAAGAGAAGAAGAAAAAGAAAAAGAAAAAATGAGGAGTCAGGTTAAGTCACGGGTGTTCCGAAGTTTGGAGCATTTTACAATGTAGTGGGAGAGGAAGGCATCTACAGAGACAAAGCCACGGCTAAG
This sequence comes from Cherax quadricarinatus, assembly GCF_026875155.1. Classification (NCBI taxonomy): domain Eukaryota; kingdom Metazoa; phylum Arthropoda; class Malacostraca; order Decapoda; family Parastacidae; genus Cherax; species Cherax quadricarinatus. The sequence goes on from NC_069429.1 coordinate 33,438,726, forward strand.
ATTCATACAAGGAAAGTTGTGTATTAGAGAGGATTCAACTAGACGGCGACTGTTCAAGTTGGAAGAAGGGAAGACAGTTTTAGCAGAAGACCAGTCAATAGGATGGCTATGATCTCTGATGTGACAGAAAAGAGCATTGCTAGTGTCGGCAAGCCTAACACTATTTTTGTGCTCCCTAAGTCTGTCAGAAAGAGATCGACCAGTTTCTCTGAAATATTGAATAGGACAGGAGGAGCAAGAAATAGAGTAGACACCAGGAACATCTGTAAAGGGAGGAGAGGTATGAACGAGATTAGTGAAAAGAGTGTTAGTCTGGTGGAAGGTGAGCTTGATGTCTAAGGGACAGAGAATTGTCAAGAAAAGTGTTCTTATCTCCCTCTTTCTCCGTGCCCTCCACATCTGTGATCCTCAGTTCCTTCCAGCAGAAACTTCCACTCTTAATAATTCGTTTTCCCGTCTTGGCTACCCTTCCAATTTCATATACTCTGCCCTCTCACGTGCTAAACATAATTTCTTCTCTCCCAAACTCTCTACTCCTGGGAACTCTTCTGTTCTCTGTCTTCCCTACATTTCTGGCCTTTCTAATCTCAACAATTCTCTCCATCCCTTAAACATCAAGCTCACCTTCCACCAGACTAACACTCTTCGCAATAATCTCGTTCATACCTCTCCTCCTTCTACAGATGTTCCTGGTGTCTACTCTATTTCTTGCTCCTCCTGTCCTCTTCAATACTTCGGAGAAACTGGTCGATCTCTTTCTGACAGACTTAGGGAGCCCAAAAATAGTGTTAGGCTTGCCGACACTAACAATGCTCTTTTCTGTCACATCAGAGATCATAGCCATCCTATTGACTGGTCTTCTTCTAAAACTAGTTAGTTAGTTTAATATGTTTATTATGCACCCCATACCCATCCTGTGGGCGGTAGTCAAAAGATTACAGAGGTACATAATTGGTCCAGGGACTGGACTCCAAAGTTTTGATAGCTGAGCAAGTTACAGAGGCAATGAACTCACAATTTACAAAGGTAACGAACTCACAATTTACAAAGGTAATGAACTCACAATTTACAAAGGTAATGAACTCCAGGTAAGTCTGGTCACAATCATGACAAGTTACAAAGGTATTTACAGATTACAGAGGTACGTAATGGGTCCAGGGACTGGGCCCCCAAAGTTTTGATAGCTGAACTAGGTACAAAGGTAATGAGCTCACAAGTTACAAAGGTAATGAATTTCTGTAGAATGGTTACTTACGTTTATACTTTGGCTACAATCATGAACAAATTATAGAGTAATGAGCAATTCACACTTCCACACCCGGTCACAACTGTAATGAGTTATTGGTGCAAATATTGATTGTTGAGTCACACACCCACACACAACACACACACACACACACACACACACACACACACACACACACAACACACACACACACCACACACACACACACACACACAACACACACACACTTTAGTTTAATATCTTTATGCACCCCATACCCATCCTGTGGGCGGTAGTCAAAAGATTACAAAGGTACATAATGGGTCCAGTGACTGGACCCCAAGTTATGATAGCTGAACTAGTTACAAAGGCAATGAACTCCAGTAGATCTGGTCACTAATCATGGCAAGTTACAGAGGTAATGAATCAGCTTCACTCCTATACATGGTTACAGTCATGAACAAATTAAAAAGTAATGAAACCACTGATACGTCCACACCTGGTCACAATTGTAATGAGTTATAAATACAAATATTAAGTGGATCATTACCCCACACAGTCGCGCGCCACATACACACACGAGGGGGCACGCACGGGCATTGCCCCA
>NC_069429.1:33441057-33475201 GCF_026875155.1 Cherax quadricarinatus
GTCGCGCACCACAGACTTGGCCGGCCATAGATCTGCAATATTTCGCTGGTGAACCAAACCGCCAGAAATTTTCTACATTGTTGCGGTGTAGGTATCACCTTTCGAACTTGTAACCGATGTCCCGCGACATATACAGAAGACGGGAGTTCTCGGCTGTCAAAAGTTAACCGAGCCACATTGCAAGGGTAACGTCTCCGCCCCCGGGCAGGAAGGACATAAGTGTCTACTTTGAGGATTGGGAGATCCTGGAGTTCCAGCTGTTCAAAAATGCCCATTGCCCCCATGACTGGAAATTCTGTTGGACTATGGTATGGGGCAGAATGACAGTACCACTACAAGAATCGAGAGAAAGATGTTTTTCAATAGATTTAGATTAGATTTTGCCACCGAAGTGGCTAGTTTATTGTGCACCCCATATCCATCCTGTGGACGGTAGCGTGAGAGCATATGGATACACAAAAGGCCTACGAACTAGGCCCCAAAGGGTTAACAGGAATACATATGGATTTATATCTACATATCTATAGTTCACTTATCTGTTACAAGCAAATTTAGGAAATTTGCTTAGTATATCTGGTATCTTATTTTCATTAATAAGATATCTTGACATGTCACATAGGTTTTTAAATACTGTCTGTCTCTGTATTCCTCAATAAGTGGACAATTAAGCACATAGTGTTCAAGAGAGTGACCATATGCCTGATCCCCATAATTTACATTTAGTTTGATCATCATCTGTGTTCTCCCAAACTCCCAGAAGTACTTGAAAACCAAGCCAAAAGCCTGGCCACTACAACATCAGTCAGTCTGTTCACTTGCAAGTTGCTCCATAAACAACTTATCTACTTCAATGTTATCATAGTGGGTTTAAGATCACTCAGGCTTCTAACGCATTCCTATAACAATCATCTCATTATTTACTTCTCTCCTAATATTATTCCTAATGCAGACACAGTTATACCAAAGTTATATTCTACTTCTCCTTCTGGATACTCTTCTTGGCTACATATCAACTTATCATGAAGGAGTAATCCAATGTGGGGATTGGGGTCCATAACAATTGTACATTAATTCCTTTGTCCCAAATTTTTGAGTATCTATACCTGCTTCCCCAATGACAGTTGTTGGATCATTTTTGAGCCAAAGCCTTAAATGATGACAAGAATCATAATGAATAAGTCCAAGCTCAGTGTCATGGGTTTAGCTTTACGCCATTGGGATTGCAAACAATTCATTTGCAGGTAGACGCCCAGTTTTTAATTCTTATGCCAACTCAACAAATTTATTACGTTTTTAAACAGGGAGGTGGAACAAGAGCAGATGCACCCTGCCGAAGATCCTTTTAATCCTCAGTGTATAAAACTTGTGAAAATTTATTACAACCCACTGCGAAAATTTCTTCTTGAGCATTCTCAACAAGAGTTTTAAAAGGAAGGGTTTACTAGCAAAGCTTCTGGAGGACTTGTAGGTAGTGAATTAAATAAACACATTTTCCCATGGAGGGGTAAATCTCTTGTTGCCTACAGTGTCATTTCATGCGGTTTAAAAATTAACAATTGCACGTTTTCACAATCCATTAGATCTTGTGAATTTCCTCAAGACACTTGGTAAGATTCACTGTACAGTGTCTGGTTTCTTTTTCCAACTTTTCAAACCCGAGTACAGTGTTAATTTCAACAATCCTATCACTATTCTAGAATCCCAAAGCTCCTTCCTCATGTTAAGAACTTTTTGAAAGATCGGGACAGCCAAGAAAGTCCGAGAGCTCATTTTGCATTAACCCCAAAGGGGTCGGGGGGAACTTTCTCTAGCTAAACAACATGGGGCACATAATCATTAAGGACCAACATAGGGTATGTACATCTTCTCACGATTCTCAAAGTGATAGAGTATACGATATTCGAAAGGAGAGAAAGACTGAGCTTTGGGGACATTTTGGACATGTGATCCATACCCCTTAGAGCTAAATAAAAATCTCTACCAAAATGACGCAGAGCCTTTGCCATACTATGGTCAAAAGGTACAGAAGAAGAAGTCGGGCAAAGAAAAAAATTTAGTCCATTGTTGGTCTGAAACGAGCGTGGAGAGGAGTGTTGACAGTGGGTCTTTTTCCGATAAATGGGAAGGGAAAGAAGGAGCATCATCAGGGAAAGGGCGTTGGTGTTAGGAGAGGGCCGAGTTGGCGGTGTGAAATGGGGGGGGCATTCGAAAATTGCGTACCCTAAGGGGAAAAAGCCGGAAACATAGTCAAAGGAAGCGGTTTCGACAAACGAAGGAGTCATCGAACCCTGGGACCTGAAGCGGGTGAGGAAACGCACCAGCAAGAGTACAGGGGGATCGGGGTGTCCGAAGAGTGGGCTAAACCAAGGCAGGGGCGAATGGGGTGCGGTACAAGAAGGGCCCCCCGGGGAGTGGGGTTATGGACTAGGGCTGCCCCGGGTTTGGTTACTCCTTTGCTTTTTGTTTTTAAGAAAAAAAACAAGAAACAAGAAAAGAAAATAAAAAAACAAAGAATAAATAAAGGGGGAAGCGGGGAGGAATAGTTCCCAGGAGGAATGAAAGGGCCAGAAATCTCCCTCCGCGCCCAAGAGGACCTCAGCACCGCTAGTAGCGCAGATGCAGCATGGAACCCGTGCCATACCCTACCCTTCATGCCAGTAAACCAGCAATCCGGGATAGCAACCTCACATCTGCCGAGCTACCTCGGTGGACAAAAGAGAGGGCGGCCGGATATCTGCCACAAAGCATACCTCCTTCGGCCACCACCCCCGGAATCCGAAAGGTGGCTTCCAGAGATACACCCATCCCCCGAAAGACACCCAAAGCTACTCCGGGATACCGGAGAGGGAGCGGGACGTCCCCAGGCAATCCAGATTCCACGGCAAACTACCCCACTGCCAAGAACCTCAACGGAATGGGATGGACCCCGGTGTCCTTTTCCCTACCTAGGAACTAGCGCGCCTGTTGGGGGAAATCCCAAAGGCCCAAAAGAGGAAGGGCAAAAGGGAGGGGTGAGGAGGAGGAGGAGGAATGGAAAAAGGGGGAGGATGGGAGGATGGGAAAGGGAGGGGAGAATGGGGGGTAATTAGGTTTCAGTCTGAGGAAGAAGACCGACAGGGGTAATTCCTCAGACCAAGAGCCTCTCACCACGCCAAGGAGCCCCCCTTGAAGAGGCTTGGATCAGGAGCTACCTTGAAAATCCCGCCCGTTAGCCCACCACACGTTCTGCCATGTCGGCCATGTTGGTGGATGTCCTATGGTTGAAAAAAGTCGTTATCTTGCTAACTGTATCAGTGGGATGCAGTGGGTTTCATTAGGTTCAGTTAAAGGGCAATATTCTTTTTTTTTCAGTTTTTTGAGTCCCCAGAATCTGGGAAAGTATTTTCCCCTGCCTTTTTTATATCTCCTCTTGTGTCAGTTTAATCTGATGGAGTAGTACAGTTGTTTGACTTTTTTTTTTACTTTTTGACAAATATCTTGTGTTTAAGAATATCTTTGTGTATTAAGCCCGTCTATATTGGTAGGTAAGACACATAGGCAACATTTGGGCAACTTTTTTCCAAAACGTTCGCATACACAGAAACCTTCTTCAGTCGTGCACAGAAAGTAGCGGAACATAGAGATGTGACTCATGTAATCAGCCCATCCCCTTAAAGTCGTAGATTTGAGTTGTCAGTCGCTCACCGGGAGAATTCATTCCATAGTGGGGAACTGAACTTCTCCAGGCAGAGGGACAGACAACCAAAAATCCACTTCTGGGGGATGGACTCATTACATCATTTTCAATCTCTAACTGTTCCTGCCTTTTCGTACACCTAGAGTTTTTCTGAAAAGGTTGATTGCCCACGCGCCGTCTGTGCCAGGCCTCCTGGTGAATTGATACAATGTTTTTGGGCCTTTAAGGTGAGACCTCTGACTGCATCCCAGGCTTTGACGTTGGTGTTTTTGCTCTATTTTGGGCCAAATTTTTTTTTGTACCTGATGAAGATTTAAATTTCCCCCGTTTTACCAAAATCGAGAATTGAAATTTCTCATCGTTTAACTTTATTTGTTTTCTGCAGCCCACTGCAAGATTTTGGGTTTATGTGTTGTGTGTGGTGTGGGACTCAAAAAATCAAAATTTGCACCAATAACCATTACAGTTGTGACCGGTGGAAATGGAATTGCTCATTACTCTAAATTTTGTCAGATTGTGCAAAAATATAAACTAAGAACCTTCTACAGAAATTTATTACCTTTTAACTTTTGAGCTCATTACCTTTGTACCTATTAGTACAAAAATTTGGGGGGGCCCCCCTCCCGGACCCATTACGTACCTCTGTAATCTGTAAATACCTTGTAACTTGTCATGATTGTGACCAGACTTACCTGGAGTTCATTACCTTTGTAAATTGTGAGTTCATTACCTTTGTAAATTGTGAGTTCATTACCTTTGTAAATTGTGAGTTCATTACCTCTGTAACTTGCTCAGCTATCAAAACTTTGGAGTCCAGTCCCTGGACCAATTATGTACCTCTGTAATCTTTTGATACCGCCCACAGGATGGGTATGGGGTGCATAATAAACATATTAAACTAACTGTCCGCCTGGAGCCTTGCAGTGTCTGCAATGGAAGACACTGTCATGCAGATTTGGGTGTCATCTGCAAAGGAAGACACGGTGCTGTGGCTAACATCCTTGTCTATGTCGGATATAAGGATGATGAACAAGATGGGAGCGAGTACTGTGCCTTGTGGAACAGAGCTTTTCACCGTAGCTGCCTCGGACTTTACTCTGTTGACGACTACTCTCTGTGTTCTGTTAGTGAGGAAATTATAGATCCATCAACCAACTTTTCCTGTTATTCCTTTAGCACGCATTTTGTGCTCTATTACGCAATGGTCACACTTGTCGAAGGCTTTTGCAAAGTCTGTATATATTACATCTGCATTCTTTTTGTCTTCTAGTGCATTTAGGACCTTGTCGTAGTGATCCAATAGTTGAGACAGAGAGGAGCGACCTGTTCTAAACCCATGTTGCCCTGGGTTGTGTAACTGATGGGTTTCTAGATGGGTGGTGATCTTGCTTCTTAGGACCCTTTCAAAGATTTTTATGATATGGGATGTTAGTGCTATTGGTCTGTAGTTCTTTGCTGTTGCTTTACTGCCCCCTTTGTGGAGTGGGGCTATGTCTGTTGTTTTTAGTAACTGTGGGACGACCCCCGTGTCCATGCTCCCTCTCCATAGGAGGGAAAAAAGGCTCATAATAGGGGCTTCTTGCAGTTCTTGATGAACACGGGTTCCAGAGTCTGGCCCTGGGGCAGAGTGCATGGGCATGTCATTTATCGCCTGTTCGAAGTCATTTGGCGTCAGGATAACATCGGATAGGCTTGTGTTAATCAAATTTTGTGGCTCTCTCATAAAAAATTCATTTTGATCTTCGACTCTCATCTGGTTAGTGGCTTGCTAAAAACTGAGTCATATTGGGACTTTAGTAGCTCACTCATTCCTTGCTGTCATCTGTGTAGGACCCATCTTTTTAAGTAGGGGCCCAATGCTGGACGTTGTTTTTGGACTTTGATTTGGCATAGGATAAGAAATACTTTGGGTTCTTTCGATTCTTTTATGGCTTTTAGTTCTTCCCGCGATTCCTGACTCCTATAAGATTCCTTTTAGCTTAAGTTGGGATGTTTTCTATTTCTCTGACCAGTGTCTCCCTACGCATTTCAGAATATTGACCTCTTTAAGCCGCTCTGTTATTCTTTTCCATCGCCTGTAAAGGGAGCGCCTGTCTCTTTCTATTCTACATCTTCCTCCTTTTTCCTTAGAGGAATAAGCCTTGTGCATACATCGAGTGCCACCAATTTAATCTGTTCTAGGCATACCTGGAGAGAGTTCCGGGGGTCAACGCCCGGGGCCCCGGGTCTGTGACCAGGCCTCCTGGTGGATCACAGCCTGATCAACCAGGCTATTGCTGCGGCTGCACGCAAAACCAACGTACGAGCCACAGCCCGGCTGATCAGGAAATGACTTTAGGTGCTTGTCCAGTGCCAGCTTGAAGACTGCCAGGGACTGTTTGGGAATCCCCCTCCAATGTGTGCTGGGAGGCAGTTGAACAGTCTCGGGCCCCTGACACGTATTGTATGGTCCTTAACGTGCTAGTGACACCTCTGCTTTTTCATTGGGGGGATGGTGCATCGTCTGCCAAGTCTTTTGTTTTTGTAGTGAGTGATTTTCGTGTGCAAGTTGGGGTTGGGGTTCTTAGTATATCTTCCCGCTTATATGGGTTAGGACTTTGGTTTATTTTGGTCCCACTTTAAGTTTTTGTATTGAAGTTAAATTTTGTAAATGCTCCCGTGACATCTCATTATGTAGGTCTGGGGCTTCACGCATACAGTCTGAACCTAATATTGTGACTATAATTGTTTTTGATATGATGACATTTCTACAAATCATAAATTGTTAGTGAAGATAAGTCTAGTTATTCCCAGCTAGTAGGCTCTATTATTTGCTGGTTTAAATGAATTTGTGAGAGATTTAAAAAAGCTCGGTGATGTGAGTTTCATAGACTGCTCCTGTGTATTTACTGCAACAATTTTATTTGCTATATTCCTCCATTTTAGGTGCCTTAAGTTGAAATCCCCAGGAGCAAGATATTGGGGGAAAGGACGGGAAAAGATTTTCCCAAAACAGTGGTCAATTTTTAACAGCTGTTCCTGGAATGCTGGGATGTTGCATCCGGGGGCTTGTGGGACTTACCACAATGACTTTTTGGTTCTCGATCTTTACTGCTAAAACTTCCCTACATCATTTGAGCTTTAAAGGGAAAGTTCTGTGCAAACAAGGACTCGCATGTACAGGCCAACCCCCCCCCCCTTTTGCCTGTTAACTCTGTCACATCTGTATAGGTTGTAACCTGGGATCCATATTTCGTTGTCAAAGTGATCCTTTATGGGGGTCTCAGTGAAAGCCGCAAACATTGCCTTGGCTCGCAGCAGTCCACGGATGAAAGGTATTTGTTGTTCGTTGCTGGCTTTAGAAACCCCGTATATTTTGCAAAGAAGAATGTCATCGGACTGGTGGTATTGTTGGTACTGGGGGGGGGATTTTTTTTCCGGCATTAGTATCTGTATCTGTTGTTTGGAGTGGAGGCCATCGAATGTGGGTTCCACTCCAGGATGATTGGATTTGGCGTACGATTTCTGCCATTTCCTTTCCAGTTTTTTTTCCTTCCTGGCACTAAAAAACCTCTCCCTCTTGAGTGGCTGTAGCTACCCAAGTTTTCCCATGGCCTGGATGTTTTGTAACTTTTTGTCCCCTTTTGATGGGTGTGCCTAGCAATTTAATTTATAGCACAGTCTTTCCTGTACTGAAGAGGTACACAGTTCAGGGTGAAAAATTTACGGGAAGGGATTTGGGCTTTTTCCGTTGCATTGGGCAGGGCATTTTTCTAGGGGGTCATAGTTGCACCCCATCTGTTTTTCCTTTCCCCCTTGCCGCAATCCCAAAAGTATAGTATGTGCACGGGCTTGGTTTTCGTTTCCTTTGGGTTTTTCGGGACTGTATTCCCTTTTGGGTGCATGTTTCCCTGTCTTTTTCCACCCTCCCTAGCCCCAAAACAAGGAGCCCCACCTTGTTTTGGGGAAATATATCCTCCATTGCTAGTGGAGTCCTTTTGTTTGCTATTTCCTGGGGTTTTTCAGTTTCAATAGGGTTTTTGTCTTACTTTGACTACATTTGTTTCCCTACTAGGGCTCCGTCCCTATGAGGTCATTTATATGTTTTTCCTCCTGCGTAAATTTCCCGACTACCTGACAAAACCTAGTTTCCCATTACTGACCCCAGACAGCACCCCCACTTCACCATTACTGTCTCCCGGGACAGCGCCTCCAGCTTCCCATTACTTCTCCCGGGACAGCACCCCGTTTCAACCATTTACTGTCTCCCAGGACAGCACTTCAACCCCACTTTCATTGATTACCAGGACTCACCCCAGCCTTTACGTTTCTGACTACAGGGCCAGTATCAAGGCATACCTTTCAGCCCAGACTTTTTTGTTCCCATCTGTTGTGAAAGTTTTCCATGTTTTCTTGAAAGCATCTTGATGTTATCCTTTTTTAATACCCTTGGATTTAGTCCCAGATTAATCTCTTTGGGCCCCATACCCCAAAAACACTTCCCTTTTTTAATATGCTTGAGCTATTCTCTGATACGCAAAAGGGGGCGTGAAAACCAAATTTTCCAAAAAAAATGACAATTTACCATGTGAACCCCGTTTGTTTGATTGACCGCAGACAAAAAGCTTCATAATGATTTAAAGGGTTTTTATTACTTTAATTCTACTAGCAACCCTTGAATATTCTTTTAAAACCCCTTAAAATGAAGCCAGCTATTTGTTTTTTCTTTTTCTAATTGTATTTGTATATTGGACGTTTCCATTTGTTCCTGATTTATATTTATTTTTTTTGTTTGATAAGGGCCCTCGGAGAGCCCGTCAACAGAGAAAAATTCCGGGGCGCTACGGTGAAAAGCTTTTTCCCCAAAAGGGCACGTACTCCCCCCCCTTTGTTCCCACCCTCATATCTGACTTAGAAAAGGATGCAGCCACAGCCTTTTCTTCCTTTGCAGATGACACCCGAATCGCTGACAGTGTTTTCCATTGCAGACTTTGCAAAGCTCCGGCGGACATCAACCAAATTTTCAGGGGGGCCCGCAGAAAACAATATGATTTTCAACGATAAAATTTTCGATTACTCAGATATGGAAAAACAGGGGAAAATTTAAAAATTTCATCAGAGTACAAAACAAATTCTGGGCCAAAAAATAAGCAAAACACCAACGTCAAAGACCGGGGAGGATCATGTCGGGGGATCTCACCTTCAAGACCATAACATTGTACAATCCATCTGCTAGAAAAATTCAGGATGGATATGAAACCCTTTCAAAACTAGGGAGGCCAACCCATGATGACACTTTTCAGTCACTTTTTTTCTATCGGGCGGGAATACGCTGCACACTAAACACCTTTCAAGGCAGTGAAATGCCGACCTAGAAAATGTACAGAGAACTTCACGGGCGCAAAACGGAGATAAAACACCCAATTTACTGGATGCTTGAGGTTCCTAAACCTGTACCCCCGGAACGCAGGAGGGAGAATACATGATTATTCACCGGGAAAATCCAGAGGCTAGACCCAACTTGCACACGAAAATCACCACTACGAAAGCAAAAGACTTGGCAGACGATGCACCCCCCCAATGAAAACAAAGGTGCACAGCCGTTTTAAAAGACCATACAATAATGTCAGGGGCCCCAGACTGTTCAACTCCTCCCAGCACACATAAGGGGATTCCCCAAAAACCCCGGGGATCCCAAGCTGACACTGGACAAACATTTAAAGTCATTCCTGATCAGCCGGCTGTGGCCGTACGTTGGTTTTCATGCACCACACAAAGCCGGTTGACAGGCCTGTCCACCAGGAGGCCTGGCACGACCGGGCCGCGGGGGGGTTGACCCCCCCGGAACTCTCTCCAGGGAAACCCAGGGAAACAAACCCCCTCCTTTACAGTTTTTCTTTATTGTCCAACGAACCCTTTAATGTGCACAATATTTCCCCTAGATAAAAAAAAAATAAGAATATTTTCCAAAATAACCTAATGAAACACCACTGCATCCCACTGACACAGCTAACAAGATAAAAAAGACTTCTTTTTCAACACGGATCTAATCTCACCAAAAAAATCCCTCTACCAATGCCCATTCCGTGGACTACCTGATGGGAATTTCCCAGATTCCTTCTACTTTCACAAACTGAACCCAAAGGGAAAACACTGAGATTATAAATCCTTAAAAATAACCAGGGAATCTGCTCAGCCCCCCATTATTGACAAGCAGCGGCCCATGCCTTTCACAGCATTCCATTACTTTTTAACAACACTAGAAACTACACCTTTCCCCCCAAAAATACCAAAAAGCAAGGTTACACCAAAAAATAAAGGGGTGACCCTACAGATTTAAACAAAAAGGCCAATACAAAAATTACTATTTTATCCAAAATCTTTGAGAAACTCGTGCACAGGGGTCCTGATTCTTTATTACCTGGAGAGAGTTTCGGGGTCAACCCCCCGCGGGGCCCGGTCTGTGACCAGGCCCCCCTGGGGGATCAGCGCCGATCAACCGGGTTTGCGCTGGCCACGCAAACCACGTACGGGCCCCAGCCCGGGTGATCAGGAACTACTTTAGGTCTTTGCCTGCCACTTTTAAAACTTTCCAGGGTCGTTGGAAAAACCCCCCTTTTTTGCTGGGAGGGGTTGAACAGTCCGGGGCCCCCACACCTTTTTTGTATGGCTCTTTAAAGTGCAGTGACAACCCCCGCTTTCATTGGGGGGATGGTGCATCGCTGCCCAAATCTTTTGCTTTTGTATGGTGATTTTTTGGTGCAAGTTCGGGACAGTCCCCTAGGATTTTCCAGGTGTATATAATCATGTTCTCTCCCTCCTGCGTTCCCGGGAAAACGGTTTAGAACCCAGGGGCCCAAATTTTGGATCTGGGAAAAATAAAAGCACTAATTATGCAATCATAAAAACAGATCTCTTTAAAACTGCATTGGAAAATAAGGAATTTTTCCACCAGGAATTTTTTTTTGATCTAAGAAAAGCTTTAACACAGAAGACCACGGGACCACTCCCCAAACTTAACCATTACGGTAAAGAGGCCAGCGCTTGCATAAATTTCAAATCTTTCTTTACTAATAGGGATCAGTATGTACCATTTTAAAAACACAGCATCAACAACACACCATTGTACAGGAGTTTTTGCAGGGAATGCCCTGGTCCCCTGCTCTTCCTCAATACCAATGATCTTCCAATGTAACCCAAAACCTAAACCCATTCTCTTTGCTGACGACACGACTTATGTCATCTCCCCCTAATCTTTCCACCCTCAACACCCTTTTTAAGAGGACTGATCAAATATCGACTTTGGATGACAGCCAATAAAATTAAGTTACACTGACAAAACCTACAAATTTTTTTTGGAGCATAGCAGGATTCGCAAATTTTCATTTAAAATCGCAAAACCTAATTACCAACAAATGGGCAAATCCTAGGGCCCATACCTTAAACAATCTGAATTTCAACCCCAATCCAACACATAACCAAAAAAGGGTCAAAAAAGTTGGGGTTTTCTCCAAGACACGAACTACGTGCCGCAAAATGCCCTTTTCACACTATAAAACCCATCACTTATTTATCCTACCTCACTATGCAAATTTTGCTTGAAAAACAACTGCAGAAAAACACCAAAGCCAAACACCCAACAAAAAGCCACAGGAAGAATAATCACTAAATCACATCGTTAGCAACAAACCCCCCAAATCTTTATAAATCAAAAATTACTCCCTGTTTAGTAATTTACACCTTACTACTGTACAATCAAATCTACAGGACCTTAAATTCCAAAATTAACCGGGCCTACAAAGCAAATTCCCTTTTTATTGTACAGAACCCACAGGCATAAAAACCAGCACAAAAACCTATCCCCATTCCTTCCCGGGGCCTGTCCCCAAAATAAAAAACCTTTTCCCAAAAAAAAAACATAAAGGGTCCCCAAAACCCCCAAAATCTTTGGGAAAACCCCCCCTAAACTCCTTAAAAAACTGCCAGGCACATTCATCCCCCCTTTAAAAATACATTAAAAACATTTTATTTTTTCCCCGATACACCCTGTCAACTAACTACATAATACTATCTGGTGTTCACACTTACACTTTTACTCACCCAAATTTAAACCATAAACAGAAACATTAATCTCAATCTTAAAATAATGAATCCTAACTAGTCATAAGTTGGCCTGTGATACTCCAATACTGAAACTATGTACTGTGCCAAAACAAAAGCACTCACATTGCTAAACTCACAAACTAGTATCTAGTCACTTAGCCATAATACCAACTTATCTCATAATTTGTAATAATTTAAAATTATGAATTAAACTAAGTCTGCTCGAAATGCCTAGCCATGCTATGTGTTCTAGTGGCCCCCTCTGTAATTATTATTTTACTTCATGTAAACCACACAATAACCAAATTCTGTAAACTCAGCATTGTAATCCTTATAGAGAATAAACTTTGAATTTGAACAAGTGACCTGAAGACTGTCATCATGGGCTTGGCATCCCAGTTTTGAAGGTTCTCATTATCCATCCTGTCATTTTTCTAGCAGCTGTGATTGACACAATGTTATGGTCCTTGAAGGTGAGATCCTCCGACATGATCATTCCCAGGTCTTTGACGTTGGTGTTTTGCTCTATTTTGTGGCCGGAATTTGTTTTGTACTCTGATGAAGTTTTAATTTCCTCGTGTTTACCATATCTGAGTAATTGAAATTTCTCATCGTTGAACTTCAAATTGTTTTCTGCAGCCCATCGAAAGATTTGGTTGATGTCCACCTGGAGCCTTGCAGTGTCTGCAATGGAAGACACTGTCATGCAGATTCGGGTGTCATCTGCAAAGGAAGACACGGTGCTGTGGCTGACATCCTTGTCTATGTCAGATATGAGGATGAGAAACAAGATGGGAGCGAGTACTGTGCCTTGTGGAACAGAGCTTTCACCTTAGCTGCCTCGGACTTTACTCTGTTGACTACTACTCATTGTGTTCTGTTTGTGAGGAAATTATAGATCCATCTACCAACTTTTCCTGTTATTCCTTTAGCACGCATTTTGTGTGCTATTATGCAATGGTCACACTTGTCGAAGGCTTTTGCAAAGTCTGTATATATTACATCTGCATTCTTTTTGTCTTCTAGTGCATCTTGGACCTTGTCATAGTGATCCAATAGTTGAGACAGACAGGAGCGACCTGTTCTAAAACCCATGTTGGCCTGGGTTGTGTAAAATGATGGGTTTCTAGATGGGTGGTATCTTGCTTCTTAGGACCCTTTCAAAGATTTTATGATATGGGATGTTAGTGCTATCGGTCTGTAGTTTCTTTGCTATTGCTTTACTGCCCTTTTGTGGAGTGGGGCTATGTCTGTTGTTTTTAGTAAAATATGGACAACCCCCGTGTCCATGCTCCCTCTATATAGGATGGTAAGAGTTCGTGATAGGGGCTTCTTGGGTTCTAGGCATAAGTTGGGGTCTGTGTTGCTTAGTCTATCTTCCCAGCTTATATCGGTTAGGACTTGGTTTACTTGGTCCCACTTTATGTTCTTGTTATTGAAATTCAATTTGGTGAATGCTCCCTTGTGACTAATGTCATTATGTTGGTCTGGGGCTTCGCACATACATGTCTGAGCCTCGATTATGTTGTGATCTGAGTATATTGTTTTTGATATGGTGACATTTCTTATTAGATCATCATTGCTAGTGAAGATGAGGTCTAGTGTATTCTCCAGTCTAGTAGGCTCTATTGTTCGCTGGTTTAAATGGAATTTTGTGCAGAGATTTAAAAATTTCGTATGTGTGCGAGTTCTCGTCAGAGCTGCCTCCTGGTGTTATCACTGCAACAACCTTATTTGCTATATTCCTCCATTTTAGGTGCCTTAAGATGAAATCCCCCAGGACCAAGATGTTGGGGGCAGGAGCTGGCAGATTTTCCAGACAGTGGTCAGTTTTTAACAGCTGTTCCTGGAATTGCTGGGACGTTGCATCCGGAGGCTTGTAGACTACCACAATGACTAGGTTTTGGTTCTCGATCTTTACTGCTAAAACTTCCACTACATCATTTGAGGCATTAAGCAGTTTTGTGCAAACAAGTGACTCTGCGATATACAGGCCACCTCCCTCTTTTGCCTGTTCACTCTGTCGCATCTGTATAGGTTGTAACCTGGGATCCATATTTCGTTGTCCAAGTTATCCTTTATGTGGGTCTCTGTGAAAGCCACGAACATTGCATTTGCCTCTTCAAGCAGTCTACGGATGAAAGGTATTTTGTCGTTCCTTGCTGGCTTTAGACCCTGTATATTTGCAAAGAAGAATGTCATCAGACTAGTGGTATTGTTGGTACTGGGGGGGGGGCTTTTTTTCCGGAATTAGTACCTGTATCTAATCCCCCTTATGTATGCTGGGAGGCAGTTGAACAGTCTCAGGCCCCTGACACTTATTGTATTGTCTCTTAACGTGCTAGTGACACCCCTGCTTTTCATTGGGGGGATGTTGCTTTCGTTGTGATTGCTTTTCGTGTGTAAGTTCGGTACTAGTCCCTCTAGGATTTTCCAGGTGTATATAATCATGTATCTCTCCCGTCTGCATTCCAGGGAGTACAGGTTCTGAAACTTCAAGCGCTCCCAGTAAATGAGGTGTTTTATCTCCGTTATGCGCGCCTTGAAGGTTCTCTGTACATTTTCTAGGTCAGCAATTTCACCTGCTTTGAAAGGTGCTGTTTGTGTGCAGCAATATTCCAGCCTAGATAGAACAAGCGACCTGAAGAGTGTCATCATGGGCTTGGCATCCCTAGTTTTGAAGGTTCTCATTATCCCTCCTGTCATTTTTTCTAGAAGATGCAATTGATACAATGTTATAGACCTTGAAGGTGAGATCCTCCGACATGATTCTCCGACACAACTGCAGACCATACCAAGTTGGGGGTGGTATTGCGATCTATTACTCTAACCAATTATCTTGTATTAGCACCATTTGCTTTAGTGATGTATATGGAGAATACATTTTTGCTAATTTTACTGTAAAAAAACCTTAAGACGCCTATAACAATCGGTGCCATTTACCGGATACCCCACACAAACATCCCAAATTTCAGTGAGAAATTAAAGGCACTAATAACAAACAGACAAAAGAATAAGCACCACCTTCTCTTAGCTGGAGACTTAAACATCAACCTTGGCCTACTAGATGATCAGCCTGTAACTGATTTCATCAACAATATGAACAACACACTTCTCATACCAACAATAACTAAACCAACCAGGCTCACTGAAACAAGTGCAACCATAATAGACCACATATGGACCAATATACTAGCCCCCCTTAAATCAGGGATAATCACAGATAGCACTAGAGACCACTACCCTACCTTCCTCTTGACAAACATTAGTAAACCACCACTTTAATACAACAAAGTTTCATTTAGACTCCATGATGAGGCCTCAATAAGGAAGTTCAGAGCTGACCTAGAGACTGTTGACTGGCCTACAGAATTCTCCAAGGCCAATGGTATTGATGACTGGACAGACATTTTTCTTAACAAATTACTTAGACTATACAACAAACATTGTCCTATAAAAACGAAACAGATCACAAACAAACGGCTTGGTTGCCCATGGCTAACCAGCACCATTCTGAAATCCATTGATAAGAAACACCAATATGAAAAGCAATATAGACAGGGCATAATACAAAAGATATTCTTAAACACTATTCATCAGTCCTCACCAAAGTAATAAAGAAAGCCAAACAACTATACTACTCCAGTAGATTCACTCACACAAGAGGAGATATAAAAAAGACCTGGAAAACACTCTCTCAGATTCTAGGGACCCACAAACTGAAAAAAAACAAGAACATTGTCCTAACTAAACCTAATGAAACACCACTGCATCCCACTGACACAGCTAACAAGATAAACGACTACTTCTCAACCATACGTTCTAATCTCGCCAATAAAATCCGTCGTACCAATGCCCATGCCAGGGACTACCTAGATGGGAATTTCTCAAATTCCTTCTATCTTGCTCCAACTGAGCCCACGGAAGTCACCGAGATTATAAAGTCACTTAAAAATAACTCAGGGAATCTGTCTCATGTCCCACCATTATTGTACAAAAGAGCGGCCCATGTCCTCTCTCATGCTATCTCATTCCTTTTTAACAAGTCACTAGAAACTAGCACCTTCCCGAAACTACTCAAGACGGCAAGGGTTACACCAATACATAAAGGTGGTGACCCTACAGATTTAAACAACTATAGGCCAATATCAAACTTATTATTGCTATCCACAATCTTTGAGAAACTCGTGCACAGGAGACTATATTCATTTATAACAGCACAAAACATACTCAACCCCTGCCAATTTGGATTCTGGAAAAATAAAAGCACTAATGATGCAATCATAAAAATGCTAGATCTGCTTTACACAGCATTGGAAAATAAGGAATATCCACTAGGAATTTTTATTGACCTAAGAAAAGCTTTTGACACAGTAGGCCACGGCATTCTACTCCACAAACTTGACCATTACGGTATAAGAGGCCATGCGCTTGCTTATTTCAAATCTTACCTTACTAATAGGTATCAGTATGTCACCATTAAAGACACAGCATCAACAACACAGCCACTTGATACTGGAGTTCCGCAGGGAAGTGTCCTTGGTCCCCTGCTCTTCCTCATATACATCAATGATCTTCCAAACGTATCTCAACACCTGAACCCCATTCTCTTTGCTGACGACATGACTTATGTCATCTCTCACCCTAATCTTGCCACCCTCAACACCATTGTTAATGAGGAGCTGATCAAAATATCGACTTGGATGCAGCAATAAACTTAGCTTAACACTGACAAAACCTACTTCATTATGTTTGGTAGCAGAGCAGGAGATGCGCAAATTAACATTAAGATCGACAACACTCTAATTGCCAGGCATAATGAGGGCAAATTCCTAGGCCTATACCTCGACAACAACCTGAACTTCAGCACCCATATCCAACACATAACCAAAAAAGTATCCAAAACGGTTGGGATCCTCTCCAAGATACGATACTACGTGCCACAAACTGCCCTTCTCACACTATACCATTCACTTATATATCCATACCTCACCTATGCTATCTGTGCTTGGGGTTCAACTGCAGCAACACACCTAAAGCCAATAATAACCCAACAAAAAGCCGCAGTAAGAATAATCACTAAATTCCATCCCTAGCAACACCCCCCCCACTCTTCATAGATCTAAACTTACTCCCTGTTCAGTACATCCACACCTACTACTGTGCAATCTACATCTAGAGGACCTTAAATTCCAATATTAACCTTGACCTAAAATGCTTTCTTGATAGTTGTGACAGAACCCACAGGCACAACACCAGACACAAACATCTCTATGACATTCCCCGTGTCCGACTAAACCTTTACAAAAATTTAATGTATGTCAAAGACCCTAAAATCTGGAACACCCTACCTGAAAATGCTAAAACTGCAGACACATTCATCACCTTCAAAACTACCATCAGAAAACATCTTATCTCCTTGATACACCCTGTCAACTAATTACACGAATACCACCTGGTGGTTCACACTTACACTCACTCACCCATTTGACCATAAACAGAAATGTCAATCTCAATCTCAAAATAATGAATCTTAACTAGTCATAAGTTGGCCTGTGATACTCCAATACTAAAGCTATGTATAGTGCCAGAACAAAAGCATACTCATTGCTAAACTCACAAACTAGTTCTTAGTCACTTAGCCATAATACCAACTTATCAGGTAAACTCCAGGTAAACTCCAGGTAAACCTCATAATTTTGTAATATTTTAAACTTAAGATTTAATCTAAGTCTTCCCGAAATGCCTAGCCATGCTAGGTGTTCTAGTGGTACACTCTGTAATTATTATTTTACTACATGTAAACCACACAATAAGCAAATTCTGTAAACTCAGCATTGTAATCCTTATAGAGAATAAACTTTGAATTTGAATTTGAATTTGAATTTGAATGATCACTCCCAGGTCTTTGACGTTGGTTTCACGCTCTATTTTGTGGCCAGAATTTTTGTACTCTGATGAAGTTTTAATTTCCTCGTGTTTACCATATCTGAGTAATTGAAATTTCTCATCGTTGAGCTTCATATTGTTTTCTGCAGCCCATTGAAAGATTTGGTTGATGTCCGCCTGGAGCCTTGCAGTGCTTGCAGTGGAAGACACTGTCATGCAGATTCGGGTGTCATCTGCAAAGGAAGACACGGTGCTGTGGCTGACATCCTTTTCTATGTCAGATATGAGGATGAGAAACAAGATGGGAGCGAGTACTGTGCCTTGTGGAACAAAGCTTTTCACCGTAGCCGCCTCAGACTTTACACTGTTGACTACTACTCTTTTTGTTCTGTTTGTGAGGAAATTATAGATCCATCTACCAACTTTTCCTGTTATTCCTTTAGCACGCATTTTGTGCTCTATTACGCCATGGTCACACTTGTAGAAGGCTTTTGCAAAGTTTGTATATATTAATGTGTAGGCGAAACGTTTCGGAATAACATTGCCTAACTGTTGCCTATGTGTCTTACCTACCAACCTGTTGGTATTGTGTACCATTTTGATATTCACCCTGTCTATATTGCTTTTCATATTGGTGTTTCTTATCAATGGATTTCAGAATGCTGCTGGTTAGCCATGGGCAACCGAGCCTTTTATTCGTGATCTGTTTTGTTTTTATAGAACGAATGTTTGTTGTATAGTCTTAATTTATTAAGAAAAAGGTCTGTCCAGTCGTCAGTACCATTGGCCTTGAAGAATTCTGTAAGCCAGTCAACAGTCTCTAGGTCTTCTCTGAAATTCCTTATTGAGGCTTCGTCATGGAGTCTAAATGAATCTTTGTTGTATTCCAGTGGTGGTTTACTAAAGTTTGTTAAGAGGAAGGTAGGGTAGTGGTCTGTAGTGGTGTCTGTGATTATCCCTGATTTAAGGGGGGCTAGTATATTGGTCCGTATGTGGCCTATTATGGTTGCACTTGTCTCAGTCAGCCTGGTTGGTTTAGTTATTGTCGGTATGAGAAGTGTGTTGTTCACATTGTTGATGAAATCAGTTACAGTCTGATCATCTGTAAGGCCAAGGTTGATGTTGAAGTCTCCAGCTAAGAGAATGTGGTGCTTGTTCATTTGTCTGTTTGTTATTAGTGCCTTTAATTTCTCACTGAAATTTGGGATGTTTGTGTGGGGTATCCGGTAAATAGCACTGATTGTTATAGGCGTCTTAAGGGTTTTTTTACATTATAATTAGCAAAAATGTATTCCCCATATTCATCACTGAAGCAAGCGGTGCTAATGCAAGATAGTTGGTTAGTGTAATAAATTGCAATACCACCCCCAACTTGGTGTGGTCTGCGGTTGTGAATTGCTGTGTATCCTGGTAGAGGGTAGATATCTATTGTGTCCTGCTTAAGCCAGGTCTCAGTAAGAATAATGCAGGAGAAGGGTGTCTTTAGCGACTCAAGAAGTGCCAGGAGGTCATCATAGTGTTTGCTTAAAGACCTGGTGTTGTAGTTAAGAACTGATAGACTTTTAGCAGTGGTTAGGGTAGTGCTGGCTTTTGATGCTGTGTGATAAAGGCAGTTACTTTCCAATAGGTTTTGATTGGGTGTTAGATTATGGAGGTTTAGATCAGGGTCAACGTGATCATTCATTTTTTAGGTTTAAATAGTGCCTGTGGTGGGTACTACAGTGGTTGTGTGGAGTACTTTGTGTTGTAATTACTACAGTGGTAGCAGTAAGTAATAAAATGTCTGTGGTGGGTACTACAGTGGCTGTGTGGAGTACTTTGTGTTGTAGTTACTACAAAGGTGTAGTGAGTAATAAAGTACTTGTGGTGGGTACTACATTGGTTGTGAGGAGAACTGTGTAAATGTATTTACGAGAGACTATGTTAATAACTGTCAGCCAGGTCACTTAGAGTGTGCCAGCCTCTACACAAGCTTTATCATGGAAATGCTGACCAACTTCTCAACAGGTAGCTGTCAAAAAATATTCCCAGGCATACAATTACTAGTATGATGTCCTTGTTGACACCTGGTTAATAGTAAGTGTATGATGCTCAGGCAGACAGGAGAGGAATATCCTGTTCGTGGGAATGACACAAAATGGTCTTACTTTCCCCTAAGTCATCCTTTGTCTACATGGGGACTTGGTGTCTCAGATCTGTAATGATGTCTGGTACTTTAATGATGAGCTGTTACAGTTCACCTGCCTCCCAACATACATAAGGGGGATTACCAATAGACTCGCGTCTTCAAGAATGGTGCATGAACAGACACCTAAAGACAGTACCTAACCAGCCTGGCTGTGTTCGCCACGTCAGTTTGTGTGTGCCCAGCAGTAACATCCTGCTTGATCAGACCCTGATCCACCAAGAGGCCTAGTCTCAGACCGGGCAATGGGGGTGTTTACCTCCGAAACTCTCTTCAAGTATACTCCAGGTAATTACAGTAACCAAGTGTCATTAGATCATTGTAATAAAGTTGGTAGAATTACCGACAATATATAAAGTAAAAGGACACAAGTGCAACTAATATGACATTTATTGTGGCAACGTTTCGCTCTCCAGGAGCTTTATCAAGCCATTACATAATGGCTTGATAAAGCTCCTGGAGAGCGAAACGTTGCCACAATAAATGTCACATTAGTTGCACCTGTGTCCTTTTACTTTACAGATCATTGTAGTTGACACTTTCATAGCACTTGCTCAGATAATGCCTACATAATCAAGTACAATTCCAAGAATGTGGATTGAGTAGGTAACGCTTTTGTCTCACACACTGAGTGTCTGTGGTTCAATCCCCGGCAAGGGTAGAATCAATGGACCTATTTTCATTACTGATGTATTTGCCTGAGACTGCAGAACACTTCTTACTGTTGAAGATTGAGACACATGCATAAGTGTCTCAATCCTCAACTTGTCGGTTTTCAAAGCCATTCATCACAACTGTCAGACACTCCATCATCATGGGATCTTGATACAAAGAATTCTTCAACACTTGTCCAACCTTTGGACGAAGACCTACTTCGACTAGTGGATGGTACCACTATGATCCCGCCTCCTCCTGCTTCACCTCACCTGAGTACACTATATAAGCCACGTCTACGGTCCTATGCTGTACATTCTACAAGATTGATGCACTGAACACATCGACTCCAGGCTGAGGGACTGTTTACCACAAACTCCTCCTCTCCTTACTCCTTTCTGCGTTGTATCGGACTGATGAAGCCACTGTGTGGCGAAACATTTCCTAAATAAAGATTCCCATTTGATGCATAAGTGTCTCAATCTTCAACTTGTCGGTTTTCAAAACCATTCATCACAACTTCTTACTGTGGTGTTCACGTTACCACTGCACGAACACTTCTTACTGTGGTGTTCACGTTACCACTGCACGAACACTTCTTACTGTGGTGTTCACGTTACCACTGCACGAACACTTCTTACTGTGGTGTTCACGTTACCACTGCACGAACACTTCTTACTGTGGTGTTCACGTTACCACTGCACGAACACTTCCTACTGTGGTGTTCACGTTACACTGCACGAACACTTCCTACTGTGGTGTTCACGTTACCACTGCACGAACACTTCTTACTGTGGTGTTCACGTTACCACTGCACGAACACTTCTTACTGTGGTGTTCACGTTACCACTGCACGAACACTTCCTACTGTGGTGTTCACGTTACCACTGCACGAACACTTCTTACTGTGGTGTTCACGTTACCACTGCACGAACACTTCCTACTGTGGTGTTCACGTTACCACTGCACGAACACTTCTTACTGTGGTGTTCACGTTACCACTGCACGAACACTTCTTACTGTGGTGTTCACGTTACCACTGCACGAACACTTCTTACTGTGGTGTTCACGTTACCACTGCA
The DNA here is from genome assembly GCF_026875155.1 of Cherax quadricarinatus. Taxonomy (NCBI): domain Eukaryota; kingdom Metazoa; phylum Arthropoda; class Malacostraca; order Decapoda; family Parastacidae; genus Cherax; species Cherax quadricarinatus. The sequence continues at coordinate 33,462,626 of NC_069429.1, forward strand.
CGAACACTTCTTACTGTGGTGTTCACGTTACCACTGCACGAACACTTCTTACTGTGGTGTTCACGTTACCACTGCACGAACACTTCTTACATGTGGTGTTCACGTTACCACTGCACGAACACTTCTTACTGTGGGTTCACGTTACCACTGCACGAACACTTCTACTGTGGTGTTCACGTTACCACTGCACGAACACTTCTTACTGTGGTGTTCACGTTACCACTGCACGAAACATTCTTACTGTGGTGTTCACGTTACCACTGCACGAACACTTCTTACTGTGGTGTTCACGTTACCACTGCACGAACACTTCTTACTGTGGTGTTCACGTTACCACTGCACGAACACTTCTTACTGTGTTGTTCACGTTACCACTGCACGAACACTTCTTACTGTGGTGTTCACGTTACCACTGCACGAACACTTCTTACTGTGGTGTTCACGTTACCACTGCACGAACTATTCTCCGTGCGACCTTGCGCACGTTTGGGGTAAAGTAAAATCAAGTTTATTTCTTAGTAAAGGTTACAATGTGTAATTACAGTTTTGATTTGCTAAGTACGAAGATATTCACTATCATGGCCAGGCATTTTGGACAAACTAATCTTAATACATAGTAACTAATTAAAACTACATAAGACGATAGTACATAATAACTATACTTAAAACTAGACAATAGTGGTTAGCTGTTTTACAATCTTATTTAAACTTAATACAAGTGAGTAGGGTTCGGTAAAATAAACTTGAAACTGCACACAAAATCTACCTTACAAATAATGGTGCAGGTGGTAATATTTTATGGAATGGCAGAATTAAAAGCCAGGAGATCACATGATAAGACTAATTAGCAGATGTTTTGGCAGATTTGGTTAATATTGAGAAATAAAATGATTTTATGGATTGGCAGAATTAAGTGCAATCATTAACCCTGCAATCATTAACCCTGCAATCATTAACCCTGCAATCATTAACCCTGCAATCATTAACCCTGCAATCATTAACCCTGCAATCATTAACCCTGCAATCATTAACCCTGCAATCATTAACCCTGCAATCATTAACCCTGCAATCATTAACCCTGCAATCACTAACCCTGCAATCATTAACCCTGCAATCATTAACCCTGCAATCATTAACCCTGCAATCATTAACCCTGCCTCTCCTTCTTAATGTCAAGAATTTGACCCTCCAGACTGTTAGGAGATCTTGGCCTGTACCTGCACATTCTTACTGGCTTCAGGGAGTATTAGGGACATATAATACGCGGTTATTAGTCAAATATCCTTCCACTTTGGTCGAGGTTCCTTTTCCGAGCACTGGAAGTCAGGGTTCGATACGACGTACACTGTGAGTGGCCCTATAAACAACAACAACAACAACAACAACAACAACAACAACAACAACAACAACAACAACAACAACAACAACAACAACAACAACAACAACAACAACAACAACAACAACAACTTGTGTTGTTGGTGGATGAGTGAGATAAAGTGAACAATAAACAGTGTTTGTGGTGTCTAACACAGGTGAGTAACAACTGTGGTGTCTAACACAGGTGAGTAACAACTGTGGTGTCTAACACAGGTGAGTAACAACTGTGGTGTCTAACACAGGTGAGTAACAACTGTGGTGTCTAACACAGGTGAGTAACAACTGTGGTGTCTAACACAGTAGTAACAACTGTGGTGTCTAACACAGTGGTAACAACTGTGGTGTCTAACACAGGTGAGTAACAACTGTGGTGTTTTAACACAGGTGAGTAAAAAACTGGGGTTTGTCAAAACACGGTAGTAACAATTTGTGTGCTAACACGGTGAGAAAACAACGTGGTGTCTAAACAGGGAGTAACAATGTGGTGTTTTAACACGGGTGAGTAACAACTGTGGTTTTAAACACAGGGGGAGTAAAAAACTGTTTTTGTCAAACACGGGTTTGGTAACAACTGGGGTTTGTCAAAACCAGGTGATTTAACAACTGGGGTTGTCTAACACAGGTGATAAAAACTGGGGGTTGTCTAACCCGGGTTTGGAGTAACACTGTGGGGGCCCTAACACGGGTTTGAAAAAAAAAACTGGGGTGTCTAAACAGGTGATTAAAACTGGGGTTTTTTCCAAACCCACAGGTGATAAAAAACTGTTTTTTGTCAAAACCAGGTGAGAACAACGGTGGTGTCTAAAACAGGTAAAACCCAACTGTGGTGCCCTAACACAGGTGAGTAACAACGTGGTGTCTAACACGGTGAGAAAACAATGTGGTTTTCAAACCCACGGGTGGTAAAAAACCTTTTGGTGTCAAACACAGGTGAGAAAACAATTGGGGTTTGAAAAACACAGGGGTAAAACTGTGGTGTTTTAACCAGGTGAGAAACAACTGGGGTTTTCTAACCAGGTGAGAAAACCCAACTGGGGTGTCTAACAAAAGGTGAGTAAAAACTGTGGGGGTTAAAACACAGGTGAGAAACAACTGGGGTTTTCTAACCAGGTGATAAAAAATTTTGGGGTGAAAAACACAGGTGAGTAAAAACTGTGGTGCTAACACAGGGGGAGTTAAAAACTTGGGGGGTTTCTAAACAGGTGATTTAAAAAATGTGGTGCCCAAAACACAGGTATTTAACAACTGTGGTGTCTAACACAGGTGAGTAAAAAGGGGTGGGGTCAAAAACCCCAGTGGTAACAACTGTGGTGTCTAAACAGGTGGGGTAAAACTGGGGTGCCCTAACACAGGTGAGTAAAAATGTGGGTCAAACACGGGTGAGTAAAACTGGGGTTTGGTTAACCCAAAGGGAGAAAACAACTGGGGTGTCAACACGGGTTTGGAGTAACAACTGTGGTGTCTAACACAGGTGAGTAAAAACCCTGTGGTTCAACACAGGTGAGAAAAACAACTGTGGGCTAACAAGGGGGAGTAACAACTGTGTTGTCAAACCCACAGGTGAGTAACAACTTGGGGGCAAACCCAAAGGTGAGAAACAACTGGGGTGTCAAACCCAAAAGGGAGTAAAAAAGTGGTGTCAAACAGGTGAGAAAACAACGTGGTGTTTAACACAGGTGATTTAACAACTGTGGTGTCTAACACAGGTGGGTAAAAATGGGTGTCAAACACAGGTGGTAACAACGGGGTGACTAACACAGGTAGAAACAACTGTGGGGGTCAAAACACGGGTGAGTAAAAACTGTGGTTTTTCCTAACACAGGTGAGAAACCCAATGGGGTTCTAACACGGTGGTAACAACTGTGGTGTCAAACAAGGAAAAGTAACAACTGGGGTGCCTAACACAGGTAAAAAAACAACTGGGTGCCTAACACAGGAAAAGTAACAATGGGGTGTCTAACACAGGTGGGGGGTAACAACTGTGGTGTCTAACACAGGTGAGAAAACCAACTGTGGTGTTAACACAGTGAGTAACAACGTGGTGTCTAACCGGGTGAGAAACAACTGTGGTGTCTAAACCACGTGAGTAACAATGTGGTGCTAACACAGGTGAGTAACAATGTGGTTTTCCTAACACAGGGGGAAAAACAACTGTGGTTCTAAAAAGGTGAGAAAAAACTGGGTGTCTAAACGGTGGAAAAACGGGGGGTCTAAAAGGGTGGGTAACAATGTGGTGTCTAACCAGGTGAGTAACAATGGGTGTCAACACGGGTGAAAACAACTGTGGTGTCTAACACAGGGGGTTTTAACAACTGTGGGTCTAACACGGGGTGAGAAAAAACGTGGTGTCAAAACCACAGGTGAGTAACAACTGTGGTGTCTAACAAGGTAGAAACAACTTCCTTTTTACAATAAAAACTTTTCAAGTGTTTGGGAAATGCATAGAGGGGAATTTTTGCCCCATGAAATATAGTGTTTTAAGGGGGCCAGACTTGTCATATCTGTGCCCTTTTTGCTGTGTCAGGTGTTAGGTGTTTCAGGTGTTGACTGTGTCGGTGCTCGGTTTTTGACTGGGGTCGGGTCCCTAAGGTGTTGACGTGTCGGTTTTTGGGTTTGCTCAGGTGTTGACTGTGTCAGGTCCCGGGGTGTTGACTGTGTCGGGTTTTAGGTGCTCGGGTTTTGGGGAACTTTGCCAGGTGCTCAGGTGTTGATGGTAAAAGGTGCTCAGGTGGGCGGGTGCCCGGGTTTCTCGGTTTTGACTGGTCGGTGTTGACTGTGTCAGGGGGTCAGGTGTTACTGTGTCAGGTGTTGACTGTGCCCAGGGCTCAGGTTTGACTGTGTCAGGTGTTCAGGTGTTGACTGGTCAGGTCCCTCAGGTTTTGACTGTCGGGTGCCCCAGGTTTTGGACTGTGTCAGGTGCTCAGGGTTACTGTTAAAAGGTTTTTAAGGTGCTCAGGGGGTTGACTGGGCCCCGGGTGTCAGGTGTTGACTGTGCCCGGGCTAGGTTTGACTGTGTCGGGGCTCGGGGGTTACTGTGCCCGGTTTTTTGGTGCTAGGGGGTTGACTGTGTCAGGTGCCAGGTGTTGACTGTGTCGGTGCTCCGATTTTTGACTGCCCAGGTCCCTCAGATGTTGACTTTTGTCAGGTGCTCGGGTGTTGACTGTGTCAGGTGCTCAGGGTTGACTGTGTCAGGTGCTCGGGTGTTGACTGGTCGGGGGCCAAAGGTGTTAAAGTGCCCAGGTGTTAGGTGCCCCGGGGTTTTGGACTGGTCAGGTGTTGGGTGCTCGGTGTTGACTGTGTCAGGTGTTGGGTGCCCCAGTGTTGACTTGCAGGTGTTAAGGCTCGGTTTGCTGTGTCGGTTTTTAGGGGGCTCAGGTGTTGACTGTGTTAGGGGCTCAGGTTTTAAATTGCCCAGGGCTCGGTGTTGACTGGTCAGGTGAAATGTTGATTTTGCCCAGGTGCTCATTTTGTTGCTTTTGGTGCTCAGGTTTTGAATTGTCGGGTTTGCTCAGGTGTTGACTGTTTCAGGTGTCGGGGGTTTGGCCTGTGTTAGGTGCTAGGTGTTCCCCTGTAGGTCCCAGGTTTTTGGCTGTGCCCAGGTGCTCAGGTGTTGCTGTGTTAGGGGGCTGGTTTTACTGTGTCAGGTGTTTAAAGGTTTTTGCCTGTGTTGGGTTGCCCGGGGTTTTGGGCCCCTTTCCCGGTGCTCAGGGTTAAACTGGTCAGGTCCCTTCAGGTGTTGACGTTTTTAGGTGCTAGGGGGTTGACTGTGTCAGGTGCTCAGGTGTTGACTGTTTTAGGTGCTCAGGTGTTGATGTTCGGTCTCAGATTTTGACTGTCAGGTGCTGGGGGGGGGTTAAAAACTGGGTCAGGTGCTTGGTTTTTGGACTGTTTTAGGTGCTCAGGGTTGACTGTCAGGTGCTCAAAATTGACTGTCAGGTGCTCAGGGGGTTGACTGTGTCGGGGTGTTGCCCTGTGTTAGGTGCTCAGGGGGTTGACTGTGTCAGGTGTTAGGGGCTCTTTGTTTTGGACTGTGCAATGTTAGGTGCTCAGGGTTGACGGGCACGTGTTGGGTGTTTAGGTGTTGACTGTGCAGGGTTGGGGTGCTCCGCGAAAGCAGGGGGTTAGGTGCTGGGCCAGATCAGGTGTTAGGGGGTTTAGGCGCAGCACAGCAGGTTTTAGGTGGTAAAGGCAGCAGCGGGCCGGTTTAAAGTGGTGGGCGCGCAGCGGGTTTTTGGTGGTCGGGCACAGCATGTTTTAGGTGGTGGGGAGCAGCAGGTTTTAGGTGTTGAGGCGGGCAGATTGTTAGGTGGTGAGCCAGGAGAAAGTGTTGGGTTTGGTGGGGGCCGCAAAAAAGTGTTGGTTGGGAGGCAGCACAGGTGTTAGGGGTGAGGCAGAGGGGGGTTTTAGGGTGGTGGGGGCGCAGCAGGTGTTAGGGGGTGAGGCACAGCAGATGTTAGGGGGTGAGGCAGAAAGAGTGTTAGGGGGGTGAGGAAAGCAACAGGTGTTACGGGGTGGGGCAGCAGCCGGTTTTACATTGGGGGGCAACAGCGGGTTTTAAAGGTTGTGAGGCAGCAGCAAGGTGTTAGGGGGTGAGGAGAAGCAGGTGTTAGGGGTGGGGCCCGCACAGGTGTTAGGTGGGAGGCAGAAAAGGTGTTGGTGGTGAGGCAGCAGCGGGTTTTTGGGGGAAAAAGGCCCGCAGGGGTTTTTAGGTGGGAGGCAGAGCAGATGTTGGGTGGTGAGGCAGCACCTTTGTTAGGGGGTGGGGGCCGCACCCGGGTTGTTACAGGTGACGCAAAAACGTTGTTAGGGGGGGAGGCAGCGGGCGGGTTTTTGCTCTTGAGGCAGAAGCAGGTGTTCGTGGGGAGGAAAAACAGTAGGGTTGGGTGGTGAGGCAGCACCCGGGTTTTTACATGGTGGGGGCAAAAACATTTTGTTAGGGGTGAGGCAGCAACGGTGTTATGGGGGTGGCAGAGAGGTGTTAGGGGGTTTAGGAAAACAGCAGGTGTTGGGTTTGGTGAGGCAAAAAGCAGGTGTTAGGGGGTTTGAGGCAGCAGCAAGGTTAGGTGGTCGGGCAGCAGCGGGTTGTTAGGTGGTGATGCGTAGCAGGTTTAATTAAGTAATTTTTTAATTTTTATGTTACAAAATAACAATATTTTTGGGTTTCACATAAAAACCCCATACTATTGGGGGGGATAAACCCCGGGGACAGTCTGGATTTTTAAAATTTTTCTGATCGGGGGTTTCTATTCCCCCCGGCATGGATTGTTTTGGAAAACATGGAAAAAAAAAAAAAAACGTTTCTGAGTCATGTTTTCGGGTTTTTAGGGGACTTGAGCTAGAGTTATCAGGCCACGCTAGCTGGAGATTCGTCGTAAAAATTTGGGATTTGGGGTTACAGTGGGGCCTATGCTAACCTTTTCCCCTTTTTTTTTAGAAATTACCTTGTTTGGGCGAATCTTATTTTTTCTAGCTGGTTTAGTGGCTAACGCGCGGTCGGAGTTTTTAGACTTCTGACGTGGGGGTTTATCCCCCCCGTCGTATGGTTTGTTTGCAGTCGGTCATTAAGATTTTGTTTAGCATTTTACCAAGGGTTTATTATTTAACCTAGGGAAAAAGCCCAAAGAATTTTAAAAAAATTTTTTAGTTACAAGTTTCACATAATTTCCTTTTAAAAAAATTTTCATACATAGTACTTTTTCATTTTCACCAGGGTAAAACAAAAAAATTTTCTACAAGTAACAAGACATTAACCACCCGGTAACACAAAAATTTTCATACATAGTAACAGTACATTAAAAAAACCCGAGTAACACACAAAAAAAATATACTATAAAAATGTAAAATTAACCCCCCAGAGTAAAAAAAAATTTTCATACATAGTAACATGTCATTAACCACCAGAGTAACAACAAAAAAATTAAACAAAAAATTTAAAATGTACCCTTAACCCCCAGAGTAACACAAAAAATTTTATACATATTTAAAAAGTACTTAACCCCCCAAGTAACCAAAAATTTCTTTTTAAAATAACATGTACATTAACCAATAGAGTAACACACAAATTCAAAATGACAAATTGTGTCCTTTTAATTTCTTATTATTTAAAAATTTAAAAAAACTAAGTAATCATTGGGTGAAAAAAAAGTTAAGATAATTTTTTTTTTTTAGGGTTTTTATCCCCCGTGGGGTTTGCCACCCAGAATTTAACCCCAAAAAAGTCTGTGCATCATTTAAGGACTGGGCCTTTTTTTCCCTTTTTTCCCCCCAGGATGCAACCCACACCCGTCCCACAACACCCGGGTACCTTTTCCCTTTCTTGGTGGCAGGGCAATGGTGTAAAGGGAAAAGCCCCAAAAGTTTCCCCTTTTCCCCATTTAAATTTAAAGCCGGGGTCCTCAGTGGTGAAGTGAGAAAATTTTCCGCCAGGGGACCCGGAAAATTTATTAGGAATAAGGGTGAACATGAAACCCGGCAAGGGGAAATAACTTAGGGGGGTTTCCTTACACCAGGTGTCCCGTTTTATCTACCAAGCAGGTAGGTAAAGTGTATTTGTGGAAATTGGGTGGGTGGGGATCCTGGGGTACAAGATTTAAGACCCAAATGAAAATTTGACAGTACCTCGTTAACCAAAACTGACTTTCTTGGGTTATCTTTGGTGGCTAAACCCCCCGGATTTAAAAAAAACCAAACAAAATTTTATCTATAGAAGCCCAGTTTTTCCTTTTAAAATTAAAAAGAGGGTCAATTAAAAGTTTTTTATGTACTTATGTATATTATATAAATATTAAACCCTTTTAGGGGTTTTGGCCCTACTAGTAAGGCTTTCGGGGGGGCCCCCGGGTTTTTGACGTGCTTTTTTTTTTTTATTTTATTACACCCGGCCGATTCCCCCCCAAGGCAGGGGGGCCCGAAAAAGAAAAACTTTCCCATCCCTTTACTCCAACACTGTCCTTTCCAGAAAAGGGGGCTTTACACTAAGGTTTTTTTAAAATGCAACATTAACAAACCCCCCCTTCAGGTGCAGGCACGGGACTTTCCCCTCTCCAGGATTTAAATCCCGGGTGCCCGGGTTTTCCCCGAACCCTTCATAAATTTTTCTTTGCTCACACTTCCCAAAAGCACGTCAAGTATTTTAAAAAAATTTTTCTCCATTCCCCTCCTATCAAACACGCTCACGCATGCTGCTGGAAGTCCAAGTCCCTCGCACACAAAACTCCTTTACCCCCTCTCTCCAACCTTTCCTAGGTCGACCCCTACCCCGCCTTCCTTCCACTACAGACTGATACACTTTTGAAGTCATTCTGTTTCGCTCCATTCTCTCTACATGTCTGAACCACCTCAACAACCCTCCTCAGCCTCTGGACAACAGTTTTGGTAATCCCGCACCTCCTCCTAACTTCCAAACTACGAATTCTCTGCATTATATTCACACCACATATTGCCCTCAGACATGACATCTCCACTGCCTCCAGCCTTCTCCTCGCGCACATTCATCACCCATGCTTCACACCATAGAGCGTGGTAAAACTATACTCTCATACATTCCCCTCTTTGCCTCCAAGGACAAAGTTCTTTGTCTCCACAGACTCCTAAGTGCACCACTCACTCTTTTCCCCTCATCAATTCTATGATTCACCTCATCTTTCATAGACCCATCCGCTGACACGTCCACTCCCAAATATCTGAATACATTCACCTCCTCCATACTCTCTCCCTCCAATCTGATATTCAATCTTTCATCACCTAATCTTTTTGTTATCCTCATAACCTTACTCTTTCCTATATTCACCTTTAATTTTCTTCTTTTGCACACCCTACCAAATTCATCCACCAATCTCTGCAACTTCTCTTCAGAATCTCCCAAGAGTACAGTGTCATCAGCAAAGAGCAGCTGTGACAACTCCCACCTTGTGTGTGATTCTTTATCTTTTACTCCACGCCTCTTGCCAAGACCCTCGCATTTACTTCTCTTACAACCCCATCTATAAATATATTAAACAACCACGGTGACATCACACATCCTTGTCTAAGGCCTACTTTTACTGGGAAATAATTTCCCTCTTTCCTACATACTCTAACTTGAGCCTCACTATCCTCGTAAAAACTCTTCACTGCTTTCAGTAACCTACCTCCTACACCATACACTTGCAACATCTGCCACATTGCCCCCTATCCACCCTGTCATATGCCTTTTCCAAATCCATAAATGCCACAAAGATCTCTTTAGCCTTATCTAAATACTGTTCACTTATATGTTTCACTGTAAACACCTGGTCCACACACCCCCTACCTTTCCTAAAACCTCCTTGTTCATCTGCTATCCTATTCTCCGTCTTACTCTTAATTCTTTCAATAATAACTCTACCATGCACTTTACCAGGTGCTTGTACGTGCTTGTACGCATAAATTCTAGCGCCCTCAAATCTAGTGAGAGAAAGCTGGTAAGCCTACATATGAAAGACTGGGTCTATGTGGTCAGTGCACATGGTATAAAAAAAATCCTGCAGCACACAGTGCGTAATGAGAAAAAAACTTTGACCGTGTTTTTGGATTAAAATGGCAGCTTTGCGCTGTATTTTCGTATGGTATTTATTGTTGTATTCTAATTTTCGTGGTCTCATTTTATAGAATGGAAGACATATTACAGAAATTGAGATGATTTTGACTGGTTTTACAAAGAAAAGTACCTAGAAATTGAGCTCAAAGTAGCAGAAATGTTTGATTTTTACCAAAGTTCAAAAGTAAACAAATCATGCTATGCGTCCAATACACATCAACTGGTGAGTCTAATATTCTTTCACAAGTGCGCCGACATTATTTATACCATTTCTACACTAATGCAGTTGTCTGCATAACAGTAAATCTTCTATCTTTTTGTGAGAATAAAAATTCAAAGTGGAAAGCAAAAGAATGTAAGAGTGTCCTGGGGACGTGACTAATGAACAGAGGAAATGTTATTTTAGTGCCAGGAATGTCTTTCTTGTTTATTCTGGACCCTATTCGGAAACTGGCATCTTTTGAAATTTGTGTGAAATTGGCAAAATTGCTAAATTCTGACCACTGTATTGAATAGTTGAAATTGGTAAATGGGTAGTTTCTTGTACTCATTCAGTAGAAAAAAATGGAGTTCTAGGAAAATAGTTATGATTTTTGTCGACAAGTACACTGGAATTGGCCAAAAATAGGGCTCAAAGTGGGCAAAATCGCCGATGCGTAAACATCGTCGAGACCGCTAACTTCGCGAGAGCATAATTCTGTAAGTTTTCCATCAAATTTCATTTTTTTTTGGTGTCATTATGATTGGGAAAAGATTCTCTATCTTTTCAAAAGAAAAAATAATTTTTTTTTTAAAGTTGGCCGACCCTGAGAACAAGTCTCTTGAGAGGGCCTGTCGACCCTTAACCCCTTTGACTGTTTACACCATATAAATATGTCTTATGTGCAACTGTTTCTGATGTATATATACTCAATAATTCTAGCGGCTACAAATCAAGCGGGAGAAAGCTGGTAGGCCCACATGTGAGAGAATGGGTCTGTGTGGTCAGTGTGTACTACATAAAAAAAATCCTGCAGCACACAGTGCGTAATGAGAAAAAAAAAACTGATCTTTTTTTGGATTAAAACGCCGACTTAGAGGTGTATTTTCATATAGTATTTATCGTTGTGTTCTCGTTTTCATGGTCTTAGGTGATAAAATGGAAAACATATTACAGAAATAGAGATGATTTTCATTACTTTGACGAAGAAAACGACCTTGAAACTGAGCTCAAAGTAGCGGAAATGTTCGATTTTTACCAATGTTCAGGAGTAAACAAATCACACCACACGTCCAATACACGTCAACTGGGGAGTCTAATATTCTTTCACTAGTGCACTGATATTATTTATACCATTTTTACAATAATGCAGTAGTCTGCATAGCAGTAAATTTTGTATTTTTTTGTATGAATAAAAAATCAAAATAGAAAGCAATAATAATATAAGAGGGGCCTAGAGATGTGACTAATGAACAGAGGATATGTTTCTTTAGTGCCAAGAATGTCTACCTTGTTTATTCTGGACCCTATTTTGAAATTGGCATCTTTTTTAATTTGCATGAAATTGGCCAAATTGCCAATTTCTACTACTATATTGGGTAGTTCAAATAGGTAAATGAGCAGATTCTTGTACTCAGCTGATAGATAAAGTGGAGTTCTAAAGAAATAGCTATGAGTTTGGTCAACTGGAACAACGGAATTGGCTGAATACAGGGGTCAAAGTCGGCGAAATCGCCAATACTCATTTGTCGCCGAGGCCGCTAACTTCGCAGGAGCATAATTCTGTGAGTTTTCGACCAAATTTCGAACTTTTGGTGTCATTACCACGGGAAAAGATTCTCTATCATTTCATAAAAAATTTTTTTTTTTTTTTCAAAAATTTATCGACATAGAATGACAGTTTCAGAAAGGGGCCTGCGACGGTTAAAGGGTTAATTTACATAGTCACATAGATACATTCTTTACTGTAACAGTGAAATTCACTTCAGTTGAATATATTAAGTTACCATAATAATAATATGGTACCATATTGCTACCATATTAATAATATGGTACCATATTGCTACTATATTACCAATACAGTGGAACCTCAGTTTTTGTATTTAATTCGTTCCAGAAAGTCTAACGAAAACTGAATTTGACAAAAACTGAAGCAATATTTCCCAAAAGAAATAATGTAAATCCAATTAATCCATTCCAGACATCCAAAAGTATTGACAAAAAATACATTTTATAGAGAATAACAATAGTTTAAAGTACAGAAAATAATGAGAAATAAATATAAAGGACTAATGAAATTGGTAAATGAGCATTAAACATCACTTTTACCTTTATTGAAGACTCTTGTTGGTGTATGGAAGACTGCGAGGAGTGGCGAGGGAGGAGAGGTTATCTGTGCCACCATCACTACCACCCTCTACCACCATCACTACCACCCTACCACCATCACACACCCTCTACCACCTCATACCACCCTCTACCACCATCACTACCACCCTCTACCACCATCACTCCACCTCTACACCATCCTACCACCCTCCCACCACCATCACACCCCCTCTACCACCACCCACTACCACCCTCTAAACCCCCATCACAACCCCCCCCCCACCACCCCAACCCCAACACCACACCCCAACCCCCACACCCCACCCCCCCACCC
>NC_069429.1:33475701-33494173 GCF_026875155.1 Cherax quadricarinatus
TACTCCAGGTAATTCAGTAACCAAGTGTCATTAGATCATTGTAATAAAGTTGGTAGAATTACCGACAATATGTAAAGTAAAAGGACACAAGTGCAACTAATGTGACATTTATTGTGGCAACGTTTCGCTCTCCAGGAGCTTTATCAAGCCATTACGTAATGGCTTGATAAAGCTCCTGGAGAGCGAAACGTTGTCACAATAAATGTCACATTAGTTGCACCTGTGTCCTTTTACTTTACAGATCATTGTAGTTGACACTTTCATAGCACTTGCTCAGATAATGCTCACATAATCAAGTACAATTCCAAGAATGTGGATTGAGTAGGTAACGCTTTTGTCTCACACACTGAGTGTCTGTGGTTCAATCCCCGGCAAGGGTAGAAGCAATGGACCTATTTTCATTACTGATGTATTTGCCTGAGACGGCAGAACACTTCTTACTGTTGAAGATTGAGACACATGCATAAGTGTCTCAGTCTTCAACTTGTCGGTTTTTCAAACCATTCATCACAACTGTCAGACACTGCAGCATCATGGGATCTTGATACAAAGAATTCTTCAACACTTGTTCAACCTTTGGACGAAGACCTACTTCGACTAGTGGATGGTACCACTATGATCCCGCCTCCGCCTGCTTCACCTCACCTGAGTACACTATATAAGCCACGTCTACGGTCCTATGCTGTACATTCTACAAGATTGATGCACTGAACACATCGACTCCAGGCTGAGGGACTGGTTACCTCAAACTCCTCCTCTCCTTACTACTTTCTGCTTTGTATCGGTCTGATGAAGCCACTGTGTGGCGAAACATTTCCTAAATAAAGATTCCCATTTGATGCATAAGTGTCTCAATCTTCAACTTGTCGGTTTTCAAAACCATTCATCACAACTTCTTACTGTGGTGTTCACGTTACCACTGCACGAACACTTCTTACTGTGGTGTTCACGTTACCACTGCACGAACACTTCTTACTGTGGTGTTCACGTTACCACTGCACGAACACTTCTTACTGTGGTGTTCACGTTACCACTGCACGAACACTTCTTACTGTGGTGTTCACGTTACCACTGCACGAACACTTCTTACTGTGGTGTTCACGTTACCACTGCACGAACACTTCTTACTGTGGTGTTCACGTTACCACTGCACGAAACACTTCTTACTGTGGTGTTCACGTTACCACTGCACGAACACTTCTTACTGTGGTGTTCACGTTACACTGCACGAAACACTTCTTACTGTGGTGTTCACGTTACCACTGCACGAACACTTCTTACTGTGGTGTTCACGTTACCACTGCACGAACTATTCTCCGTGCGACCTTGCGCACGTTTGGGGTAAAGTAAAATCAAGTTTATTTCTTAGTAAAGGTTACAACGTGTAATTACAGTTTTGATTTGCTAAGTACGAAGATATTCACTATCATGGCCAGGCATTTTGGACAAACTAATCTTAATACATAGTAACTAATTAAAACTACATAAGACGATAGTACATAGTAACTATACTTAAAACTGGACAATAGTGGTTAGCTGTTTTATAATCTTATTTAAACTTAATACAAGTGAGTAGGGTTCGGTAAAATAAACTTGAAATTGCATATAAAATCTACCTTACAAGTATTGGTGCAGGTGGTAATATTTTATGGAATGGCAGAATTAAAAGCCAGGAGATCACATGATAAGACTAATTAGCAGATGTTTTGGCAGATTTGGTTAATATTGAGAAATAAAATGATTTTATGGATTGACAGAATTAAGTGCAATCATTAACCCTGCAATCATTAACCCTGCAATCATTAACCCTGCAATCATTAACCCTGCAATCATTAACCCTGCAATCATTAACCCTGCAATCATTTTTTTTTATATTTTATTTAAAACATACAATACATTAAATAAATAAAAGTATACAGTATCAGATCTTCAACAGACAACATAAATTCTTCATTGTCTAAACACACTGCAAGTTTTACATAAAAAAATCCCTCATCACCTGTACAGTTCATCCTTCAACACTTTTGCTAAATACAAGATTATACAATGTTAGGCTTGACATCAATAACAAAAAATTGCAATATGCAGTAATATGTCATATATTTACACTTCATGTTGTATATACAAATGGCAAGCACACATGGGTAAGTATATAGACTGTATAATAAAGTGTTATAAAACAAACACAATAACACACACACACAAGCACACTCATACACACCAACATAGACATAGGTATTAATGAATCGACGAGGGAAAACATCCAAATAACAAATACGATGTGTTATTTTACATCTAAAACAAATAATGTAATCAATTACATGCATATTATATATTACAAGCAATAGGAAAACACATCTATACAAATCCCAATGATTGGTATACAAGAATAAAAAGGGCAAAACTCTTAACGTTCTGCACATACAAAATTTTACATTTTTATTAATGACATCATCACACAGGAGACATACATACAACATTGGAGACATACATACAACATTCACAAACACACGACATTTACACACAATTAAACGCAGCTGACCAGCCCGTAAGATTACCCACTGAACAAACACAAATTATCTCAAATCCTTTAACTCTAATGCTCTGTATGCAGACGGGAAATCTTTCTCCCATCTCCCCTCATATACTAACTGATTTCAACACTTAGTTCTAAGAATTGTTCCCGCCCATGACACATAAATATAATCGGCTACGACATACGACACAGCACGTTGTACACAGATGTCAACCCCACCCACATCAACACTCAACGCCCTAATTACAGACAAACCTCCCCCCCTACCATTCGTAAAACTCTGCTTAACCACGCACGTACTATACCTAAATTTTCACAGAAATACACAACGTGAAACGCTGATTCGTCCTCCCTGCACGCTGAACAACTCCGGTCAACCTCTACACGCCGATTAGACAACACCACCTTGGACGGCAGAATCCCGTGCAAAAATTTAAAAACCACTTCGCGTACTCGAGGAAGGAGATGTAAATGATGAACCCAAATTCCATATATCACACCACGCGTACATGGGGAACATTCCTTCAACTCTCACCTCAACTTTCACCCTACCCCCTCTTTCCAAAGTAATCAATTTAAGCTCCGCACGTCTTGGGATGCACAGTAACACAGTAGTATCGTATCGCACTTGATTACGTCTGCCCGTGTCCACCACCTGCACAGGTCACGATACATTTCTGTTAAACCACCATGTCTTCCACCCAATCGGAGAAAACGAGTTTCACATAACAAGCAATGAATCGGTCTCTTAAAGGAACAAGACCTAACCCTCCTTGATGCATTGGTGTCTCTACCACCGCTCTTGTGAAACCAGTCGGGACCTGAACCCCACAGAAAATCTATAAACTCTATTTAAAGATGTTTGATATCCCCCTTTTTTAGTGGAAAACAGCGCAGCAACGTGCAAACTTTAGTATAAAGAAGAACATTAATTACTATCGCTCGCTGGTTTTAGAGTTAAATGTTGTGGCCTTAGGCTATTTAAACCTCAAAACATTATTTACCACCCTCCCCCCAATTACATGCCTCGTTCATCAACCCTTTCATATACTGTTTCCACATATTTGTAAAAACAGTCAACCACCGTCCACGTCTCTATACCTACCTCCCCCCTCGCCCATCTCCCAACTTCATAATCTTTGGGTTTTTCTTTGTTAACTCGCATTCCTGTTGCTTACCAAAATATATCTTTCAAATCTTCCTACACAAAATCAACTGTCCCTCGTACGTACTAGGACAGTTTTATCATCTACATAAACCTACTATTGCAGGTCGATCACTACCCAAACCCACGACGAATCTACACCCGCCCACAAAAATGTCCAATAAAAAGGGGCCTGCATGCAAGCAAAAAGCATTTGAGACATGGGCATCCCTGTCGAATGCCTCTATTCAATTTGACTAAGTCTCATAACTTCCCATTAATTTGTACTCTAAACCAGCACCATTATACAAAGAGCGAGCCCCATGATGATCTCAATTTCCAAAACCCTTTCCATCTCATAAACTTCCACAGCACATCCCTTTCTACACTACAAAAGCAGCTTGCCAGTCTAAAGCCAAAACACCACCCCCGCCCTCGTTCCGCATTCCTCGACAAAAACTTCCTGATATTCCCATGACCATCATACATTGTCCTACCTGGCACGCCAAACTGACCCTTATGTATTACCTTGTCAAACACTTTCTTAATCCTATTCATTAAAATTTTTGCATATAATTTATAATCGCTACACATTAGTGATATTGGTCGGTAATCCTTAAGTGATACGGGTATGTGTAGTGATACTGGTCCTGTGGGGAGCAGCAGCAGGATAATACTGCACCACCTCTAGGGGCCCTTAACAACAACAACAGTTTGGTGTGTGTCATGGGCGCCAACACATGGTGGGTGATTCTCTTCTACTTTATCCATTTATCAGTGATGCAGATTACATGGTGAGTTTAAATATGTGGCCTGTAGTTATAACTTTTCTCTTGACATATGCAAGACATCACCATCCCTGTAGAAGCCATTATTAGATGTACTAGTCATTATATTTTGTTGTTGCAGAAGTACTATGAAGATTCTATGTTCAATAAAGCCTAGAGATAAAGGGCCCGTGTTTCTATCACAACAATTTATTGAACATAGAATCCTGGACTACCTGGTGGTGATCCTGCGCTAGTTTCATCACAACATGGAGCGTTTACTGAAACCTGAGAGGCTAGACTGTGACCCCAGCTTATCAACGGCCCGCTCAGGGAAAGGAAGCACTGGTTTAAGACTTTCGAAAACTTCTTGGGAGCCCTTCCCAAAAAATCTAGATAAACTAAGTTGCTTATCAATTTTGTGTCACCCAAGATTTATGAGGCTATTTCTGAGTGTAATCCTATGAAGATGCTATCAAAACCCTCAAGTCTCAGAATATTAAACTTTCAAATGAAATCTTTGCACGCTATCGCCTTGCAACTCGCCGCCAGCAGATTGATGAATCCTTAGAGGAATACTTTCAAGCACTGAAATTTTAGGGAAGGGTCTGTCACTTCCAAGCAGTGACAGCTGCTCGTATTGTGAAGGTCCATCAGGGATGTTTTATCAGTGGCCTGCAATCACCAATAATAAGGCAGCGTTTATTGGAGAATAAAACTCTTCGACTTAGCGCTTGCCTTTGACCAGGCAAAGAGCTCTAGATTCAGCCCAGAAGAATTCTTGCAAGTATACATACCACTCAGCCTTCTCGAAGTGGTAAGTGCTGCAATTCTGACCAAGACTTTGCAATGAAGTTACTGGGGAACCTGCCTCAGTGACAGCAGCAGCAGGTACGGTGTGTTTCTTTGTGGTTTTTCAAGAATCCACGTCCAAAGTGTCTGCTCGTGAAAAGCAATGTGCCTAAAAATGCCACAAGAAAGGTCACTTTGCCTAAGTATATGTGTTGCTAAAGCATCAACAAGAGCTTAGTGCTCCACACATTTCCAGTGATTCATGGACTCTAGCAACAGAGACTTCAGCGGCTACTCCCCAAATTCATTGGTCAAAGCAATTGTGAAAGTATTCATCAAAGGAACGAGTAGATGGTCTTATTGATAGTGGCAGCTCAGCAGAGAGTTTCATCAACCTTGACTTAGTTAAACGGCTCTCCTTGACTCTACATCACTCATCAGGGTACCGTTTCCATGGCATCAACATCTCTCTCTATCTGACCTGAGGTTTTGTTAAGGTAAATCTCAGAGTTAATGGAAAGGATTATCAGATGTACATTTAAGCTATTCTGCCACAACTGTGCTCTGATGTTTCTTGGTTCAGGACCTTTACAGAAGCTGCATGGTAGTGTCACCTTACATATGGAGGTGAACTGCCTCCTCTTGTGTTTGTGGAACTTAGCACTTTAAGGGTAGTACCCACCAAAGCTGTTTGCAAATCTTACGCGGATTGCCTCCTATATCAGCTAAGTTCACGCCGTATTCTATGAGGATCGGATGTTCATTGAGAAAGAAATAAGGGGCTGCTGAAGGAGGGTATTATAGAACCGAGTGATTCCCCTTGGCGTGCACAGGTTGTTGTTTTAAAGATTGTTATAGGAAACGGGAGAATGGCTATCGATTATCTGAGACAATCAACAAATTTTACACTTCTTGATGGGTACCCTTACCTCGAATTGACGATACATGTGAACAAATGGCTCAGTACTACGTGTTTGCACAATTGACTGCAGAGTCCTATCATCAAGTCCCTATAAGATGAAGATAAACCATACACAGCGTTCAGGCTAGTGATGGCTTGTATCAGTTTTTTACCAGAGGTCCCTTTTGGAGTCACCAATGGGGTTGCCTGCTTCCAACGAATTATGGATTCACTCATTCTGGAAGAGAAACTCATGGAGAACTTCGCGTATTTAGATAATGTTACCATTTGTGGCAAGACCCAGGAGGAACATGATTGCAAACCGTGATAAGTTTTCTGGAAGCCGCCAAAAAGAAAAATATCAGTTTAACAATGAGGAAAGTGCCCTTTTTCAACTAAAGGCTTAGCAATCTTGGTTATGTAGTGGAAAGGAGGTTCAATATTCCCAGACCTGAACGACTACGGACCTCTACGGGAATTCCAATGCCTCAAGACAAATGTCACTCGAAGAACTCTTGGGTCTCTTTTGCTTATTACTCACAATGATCTTCAACTATTCAAGTAAAGTCCGCCCATTGAGTGCTACCACATTTCCTGTGACAAAGGAAGCAGAAGCCGCTTTCCATACTCTCAAACAGGACATTGAAAACTCAGTAGTTCAAGCCATTGATGAGTCCCTACCATTCGAAGTGGAAACGGATGCATCTGACATTGCCATTGCTGCAGTCTTTATCTCAGGCAGGCGACCAGGTAGCCTTCTTTCGAGAACTTTTCAAGGATCAGAGAAATGTTATGCTGCTGTAGAAAAGGAAGCAAAGGCCACATATTCTATGTTCAATAAAGCCTATAGATAAGGCCTGTGTTTCTATCACAACAGTATGTCACATTTTTTAACTAACACCAAAACCGCCATACTCTGAGACATACCTAAACGACCCCCTTCCTTCATTGCATTGGTAACCGTACCAGAAAAAGTCCGTATGACCTCCCAATGTTTGAATATAAATTTCACATGGATGCCATCAATACCTGGCGCCTTACCCTTTTGCACTTTCCCTGCAAAGCCTCCCACACCTCAGCTTCAGTTATAGGCCCACCCATGAGAAAGCGATCATTATCATTCAACTCACATCGTACATTCTGCCCCAATTCCCGTATTGCATCCACGCTTACTTCTTTATTTAAGCATTTTGATATTAAACCATTTATCAACATAATAGCTTATTTCATTCAGTTGTTGAACCCCCCTCCAATTAAACCTGACCTCACTATACCATCGACGCCATCCTGCACCACGAAACTCACGATTTCTCAGTCGCCTTCCTCCTTTTGTGTCTGACTACATAAGACACAAGCGGACGGCTTATCACCCACACAGCCTCCTCGGACCTCCACTCGAAATACGCGCCCATCAAAAACCGTATTTTCAGCGTCTGGGATGTATTCCTTTAGATTGTAATCTCGTCCCACAGGCACGGTAAATTCCAGATACCTTACCTTGCGCATAACAGTGCTGTAAAGAACCCTCAAGGTTACCTCAAATTCATACTCAATCGAGAGGCCTCCTTACCCGATGTACATAAAATCCTTAATGCGAGGCTTCATAACCTCGTCCCATTGTCGCACTAAATCACCTACTTTCCCAAGGGGAGTCTACTCCCATAGACGTCCATAAGGTGCGTGAAGGTTCTTATCTTCCTCACTTTGAAGAGGTAAAACGAGTATTTAACTTCCCAATATTCCTTTAAAACGAGTCGGGAGTGACCTCTCCCGTCGAGCTCTACGAGAACACCGCGATGGTCGGAGAAATACACGTCTAACAACGCCTTTGGTTACAACTACGCCCCGGCAATTACCCGCTAAAGCGCGCAGCATAGCCTCGCAAAAAAGTGTGCTAAAACCCAAGTCACTGCTTCCATTACATCCCCCAACCCCCCCGCCCAGACAAAAATTAAACCCAAAAATATCGAACAAAACCCGCCCCCCTGGGTTTTCTACGTCTTTACGGCGCCCCACACAGTTCCAGTCGCTACCAACTACTTTTTATATCAGGCAAGATCTCAAATATCACAAGAAAAGTCGTTGACAAAAGATTTTTATATTAAAATCATGTTCGCTGGCCCCTATCTCCACAAAACCAACCCCTTGAACCCCCTCACCTAGACGCGTACCACGCGACCCCCCCCCCTTCCCCCAATGTTTTTCACGACGGGCTTTGGGCGTTTTTTAACAAGCCACACCACCTTTCAACGACTCGAGGAGCCATATAAACATCATAACCCTCTATCGCAAAAGAACTTCCAAAATTTTTGGTTTTGTTCTTGCAGAAACTAATCTACTGCAAAGCGATGCAACCACTCGTGAACCCGCATTGCTTTTGTTATTCTTCTACCCCTTAACATTTTTGGTTATACACCTACTTTGCTACGGTGGCTTTTTCCCTTTTGGGACACCACCCCTTTTTCCTTTACGTTTGCTAACCCAAAGGCACCACCCTTACCCTTTTACATTCCTGTTTTTAGTACTCACTGTCCCGGAAACCCCGCGACGCCCACCCCTGACTTCCCCACCACGTCTTCTTCCCCAAACGCCCGTCCAGGGGGCAAGACATCGTCGGGTCCCGGGGGGGTTGCCCCCACGCTTCCCAGAAAAAAAGCATCCTCAACTTTATCAGCCCGTAATGTTCTCCTTGTGACTTCTACCGCAACGTATGAACTTCCCCCGGACCTTTTTAAACCCCACTTCGTTAATTTTAAATGATCGACGTCCTTTAAAATGTGTTTTCTCCTCATCTGAAAACTCCAAAAGCAGGCACACAAAGGCAAAATCATACTCCTGCGAAGCTAAAAGGTCACTCAATGTCGATTTCATGTTAAACGTCCATGTCAGCATCCTCTCTTTTCTTGAGGGCTCCACGTCCACCCTTTTTCTACCACTTCGTGGGTTTAAACCCAAAAAACCAAAGGGAGAGTTTTTGCAGGATACTCCCGAGCATGGCCCCCATCCACCCCATCACTTTTCCAAAAGATTTTCAGGCGCGGTTAAACCCCGATTACTTTTATCTGCCGATTTGGGCGGGGGCCTCACCCCCGGACGATGACCACGTTCCCCGGGGGGGCTGGCGCTTAAAAGCATTTTTGCAGTTTTGTGGTCCCAAGCCCCGCAAAGGCGACAAGTTTGTTTTCCCCTTTTCCAGGATACGTTAAAATACACCTGGGTACGGAACCCCCTAGGTTTATGTACGAAGGTTAAATTGGGGTTGGGGAGGGACAATTTTTTAAAATGAAAGACCCTTCTTGTTTAAAACCCCATAGTGGCCCCTCAGGGGCCACCGGGGCACAAAAGTAACCGGTGGTCGTTCCCCCTAGTAAATTTGAAGGGGGTCACGATGTCAACTTCCCTTTACCCCAAAAGCCGTTTTGCAAGTCCCATGTGAGTAATTTGAAACGTCAAACCTTAAAATGTGTTTCCCGGGGGGACTTGTTACTAACAACCTGATATGGGTTTTCAATCTGCTCGTAGGTCTTGGTATCGCAAAAAATTGACGAATATCCGTGATAGTCCATTTTTAAAGGGAACGCCACACAGGGATTCACGCTGGGTACCAAAATACCAAACGCAGAATTTATCATCGGCACCAAAACATTAACCGATTTCCCTTTAAAAAGGTCAAACCCCACAGTATTAACTCTTCTTTTGAAAACCCGCGCCATTTTTTGTTGTTTGTCTCAAAGCTCCTCCCCCCAAGGGGTGGGGCTGAGGACAGGAAAAGCTTACGAACCCCTCAGCCAGCTTTGAGCAGGGAGAATTTCGCCTGCAATCCCTTAACCCTGCTTTTATTTAAAAACCCGCAATTTAAAAACCCGCCCCTCATTAACCCCCAATCATTTTAAACCCTTTCCTCTCCCTTTTTAACGTCAAGGGTTTGACCCTCCAGACAGTTTTGCAGTCTTGGGCCCGTAACCCGCACCTTCTTTCTGGTTCAGGGGGAATTAGGAATATAATACGCGGTTATTTTGTCAAATATCCCTTTCCCCTTTGGTGGAAAGGTTTCCCTTTTTCCCGGGGGGCTGGGAAATCGGGTTCGTACGACGTAAAATGTGAGTGGCCCTTAAAAAAAAAAACAATCAACAACAACAACAACAACAATTTTGTTGTTGGTGGATGAGTGAATAAAGTGGAAAAATAAAACAGTGTTTGTGGTGTCTAACACAGGGGAGTAACAACTGTGGTGGCCCAACACAGGGAGTAAAACCTGTGGTGTCTAACAAGGTGGGGTAACAACTGTGGGGTCCAAACAGGGGAGTAACAACTGTGGTGTCTAAACCCAGGTGAGTAACAACTGTGGGCTAACACGGGAGTAACAAATGTGGTGTCCCCAAAAAAGGTGATTTAAAAACTGTGGTGTCTAACACAGGTGAGTAACAAAAAATGGTGTCCCCAACACAGGTAAATAAAAAAATGTGGTGTCTAACCCCGGTGAGTAACAACTGTGGTGTCTAACAAAAGGTTTAGTAAAAAACTGTGGTGTCTAAAAAACCCCGGGATAAAAAAATGTGGTGTCCCAACACAGGGGGAGTAACAACTGTGTGTCTAACACGGTTTAGTAAAAAACGGGGGTGTCTAACCCCAGGTGAGTAACAAAGTGGTGTCTAAAACAGGTGGTAACCAAAATGTGGTGTCTAACACAGGGGAATAAAAAACTGTGGGGTTAAAAACAGGTGAGTAACAACCGTGGGGTCTAACACAGGTGAGTAACAACTGTGGGTGTCTAACACAGGTGGGGTAACAACGTGGGTCTAACACAGGTGAGTAACAACTGTGGTGTCTAACACAGGTGAAATAACAACTGGGTTTTCTAAAAAACAGGTGAGTAACAACTGTGGTGTTAAAAACCCGGTGAGTTTCAACGGGGTTTTCTAACACAGGTGAGTAAAAACTGTGGTGTCTAACACAGGTAGTAACCCAAATGTGGTGTCTAACCAGGTGAGTAACAACTTGGGGGTTAACACAGGTGGTTAAAAAACTGTGGTGTCTAACACAGGGGAGTAAAAAAATTTTTTGTGTCAAACACAGGTGAGTAACAACTGTGGTGGTTTTAACACAGGTGAGTAACAACTGTGGGTCAAACACAGGTGAGTAACAACTGTGGTGTTAACAACAGGTGAGTAACAACTGTGGTGTCTAACACAGGGAGTAAAAAAACTTTTGGTGTCTAAAACAGGTGGGTAACAACTGGGTGTCTAAACAGGTGGGGTAACAACTGTGGGGCTAAAACGGTGATAACAACTGTGGTGTTTAACACAAGGGGAGTAAAAAAAAACTGTGGTGTCTAACACAGGTGAGTAACAAAATGTGGTGTCTAACACCCGGGGATTAAAAAACGTGGTTTTCTAACAAAGGGGAGTAACAACTGTGGTGTCTAAAAACAGGTGAGTAACCAAAAGTGGTTTTCTAACACGGTGAGTAACAACTGGGTTTTCTAAAAAACAGGTGGTAAAACTGTGGTTTTCTAACACAGGTGAGTTAAAAAACTGTGGTGTTAACACAGGTGAGTAACAACTGTGGGTCTAACACAGGGGGAGTAACAAAATGTGGTGTCTAAAAAAAGGTGAGTAAACTGTGGTGTCTAACACAGGTGAGTTACAACTGTGGTGTCTAACACGGTGGGGTAACAACTGTGGGGGGCTTAAAAACAGGTGATTTAAAAAATGTGGTGTCCCCAACACAGGTGAGTAACAACTGTTGGGTCTAACACAGGTGGTAAAAAAAATGTGGGGTCTAACACGGGGAGTAAAAAACTGTGGTGTTAACACAGGGAGTAAAACTGTGGTGGGCTAACCATGAGTAACAAAATGTGGTGTCTAAAAACAGGTGAAAACAACTGTGGGGCTAAAAACGGTGATTTTCAACTGTGGTGTCTAACACAAAGGGGAGTAACAAAATGGGGGGTTCCCAACACAGGTGATAACAACTGTGGTGTCTAACACAGGTTTAGTAACAAAAAATGGTTTTCCCAAAAAAGGTGAGTTTTCAAAATGTGGTGTCTAACACAGGTAAAAAAAACAACTTGGGGGTCTAAAAACAGGGTGGGGTAACAACGTGGTTTTCTAACACAGGTAAGTAACCAAATGTGGTGTCTAAAAAACAGGTGAGGGAAAAAAACTGTGGTGTTAAAAACAGGTGAAATTTAAAAATGTGGTGTTTTAACACAGGGAGTAACAAAATGTGGTGGCTAACACAGGTGAGTAACAACTGTGGTTTTTCTAACCAGGTGAGTTTAAAAACTGTTGGGTTAACACAGGTGAGTAACAACTGTGGGGGGGTCTAAAAACAGGTGAGTAACAACTGTGGTGTCTAACACAGGTGAGTAAAAAACTTGGTTCCCAACACAGGGAGTAAAAAACTTGGTTTTCAACAAAAGGGGGTAACAACTTTGGGGTCTAAAACAGGTGGGTAACAAAATGTGGTGTCCAACACAGGTGAGTTTAAAAACTGTGGTTTTCTAACACAGGTGAGTAACAATGTGGTGGGCTAACACAGGTGAGTAACAACTTTTGGGGGGTCTAAAACAGGTGAGTAACCCAAATGTGGTGTCTAAACCAGGTGAGTAAAAACTACCTTTTTAAAATACAAAATTCATGTGCAAAATATAAATTGAGAGAGTTTTTACCCCTGGGAAAAATTGTGTTTTTAAAGGGGCCAGACCCTGATTTAAAATCTGTTTTCTTGTTGATGTGGCAGGGGTTAGGGGCTCAGGTGTTTTATGTTCCAAAGGGGCTCAGGTGTTGACTGTGTCAGGTTTCTCAGGTGTTGACGTTTTCAGGTGTTAGGGCCTTT
The DNA here is from genome assembly GCF_026875155.1 of Cherax quadricarinatus. Classification (NCBI taxonomy): domain Eukaryota; kingdom Metazoa; phylum Arthropoda; class Malacostraca; order Decapoda; family Parastacidae; genus Cherax; species Cherax quadricarinatus. The sequence continues at coordinate 33,488,682 of NC_069429.1, forward strand.
AGGGTTGACTGTGGGCAGGGCTCAGGTGTTGACTGGGGTCAGGGGTTTTTGGGGCTCGGTGTGGCTGTGCCCCGGTGTCCCGGTTTGACTGTTGGTGTCAGGGGTTTACTGTGTCCCGGTCTAGGTGTTGACTGGTCCCGGGGGTTGAATGTGTCAGGGTTTCTCAAAGGGGTTGAATTTTGCAGGTGTTTTACCTGGTCAGGTGCTCAGGTGGGTTTACTGTGTCCCGGTGGGTTTAGGTGTTGACTGGTCAGGTGCTCAGGTATTGGGCTGGCAGGTGCTCAGGGGTTGACTGTGCAGGTGCCCGGTGTTTTTTCTGTGTCAGGTGTTTTGGTGCTCAGGTGTTGGGCGTGCCCGGTGCTTAGGGTTTTTGGGGCTTTTGTCAGGTGCTCAGGTGTTGATGGGGTTCCCGGTGTCAGGTTTGAATGGTAGGGGTTAGGTTTCTCAGGTTGGGTTGGGTGTGTCAGGGGCTTCCCGGGGTTTTACTTGGGGTCAGGTGCTCCGATGTTGACTGTCAGGTGCTCAGATGTTGACTGTTTTCCCGGGGCTCAGGTGTTTGACTGTGTCCCGGTGCTCAGGTTTGACTGTGTCAGGTGCTCAGGTGTTGACTGTGTTAAAGGGGGCCAGGTGTTGACTGGGGTCAGGTGTTAGGGGCTCCGGTGGGTTTTCTGTGGGCCGGTTTAGGGGGCTCGGTGTTGACTTTTGGGCAGGGGTTAGGTGGGTCCAGTTTTTGACTGTGTCCCGGTTTTTAAGTGCTCAGGGGTTGAAATGTTTTTTGGGGTTTCCCGGGGGTTTTTTTTTTTTTTTTTTGTTTTTAGGTTCAGGTGTTGACTGTGTTTGGTGCTCGGTGTTTTACGTCAGGTGTAGGTGTTGGGTTTGTCAGGGGTTTTTTTTTAGGTGTTGACTGTGGGCAGGGGGCTTTAGGTGTTTTACGGGGAGGGGCCCCGGTGGGTTTAATTTTTTAGGTGCCCGGTGTTGGCTGTGCCAAAGGGGCTCGGGGGGTTGCTGTGTTAGGTGCTCAGGTGTTGACCCTTTTCAGGTGCTTTTTTAGGTTTGGTGTTTTTAGGTGCTCAGGTGTTGACCTTTTTAGGTGCTCAGGTGTTTTACGGGGTTTAGGGGGCTCAGTGTTTACTGTGTTAGGTGCTCAGGTGTGACCCTTTTCCCGGTGCTCAGGTGTTTTACTGTGTTAGGTGCCCCAGGGGTTTTTGACTTTTTGTTAGGTGCCCAGGTTTTTAAATGTGTAGGGTCGGTGTTGCTGTGTTAGGTTTCTTTAGGTGTTGACTGTCAGGGGCTCAGTTTTTGACTGTCAGGGCTAGGTGTTGCTGTGTCAGGTGTTTGAATTTTTGTTAGGTGCTCAGGTGTTGAACGGGGTCAGGTTTATTAGGTGCTCAGGGGCTTGACTGTGTCAGGTGTTAGGGTGCTCAGGTGTTGAATGTTCCGGTTTGGTTTCTCAGGGGTTGACTGTGTCAGGTGTTAGGTGCTCCCGGGGCGCACGGGGTTAGGTGTCAGGGGCGGTTTAGGTGTTAGGTTGGGGCCCCCAGCCCGCAGGTTTTTAGGTGGTAGGGCCAAACATCAGGGTTTGGGGGGTAAGGGCAGCAGCAGCAGGTGTTAGGTGGGGAGGGCGCAGCAGGGGTTAGGTTTTGGGGGGCCGCAGCAGGTTTTTGGTGTTAGGCAGCAGCAGGGGTTAGGGGGTGGGCCCGGAGAAGGGGTTGGTGGTTTAGGCAGCAGAAAATGTTAGGTGGTTTAGGGAGGAGAAAAAGTTTGGGGTGAGGCAGCAAAATGGGTTTGGTGGTGAGGCAGCAGCAGGTGTTTTGGTGTGAGGGAAACAGCAGGTGTTAGGGGGTGAGGCAGACAGGTTGGGTTGGGGGGTGAGGCAGCAACAGTGTTTGGGGGGTGGGGGCAGAGCCGGTTTTTTATTGGGGGGCAAACAGGGGGTTTGGGGGTGAGGCACCCGCCGGTGTTTTTTGGGGAGGCAACAGGGTTTTGTTAGGGGTTTTAGGCAGCAGACGGTGTTTGGTGGTGAGGCGGCAGGTGTTTTGGGTGGGGAGGCAAACAGCAGGTGTTAGGTGGTGAGGCAGCAGCAGGTGTTAGGTGGTGAGGCAGCAGCAGATGTTAGGTGGTGAGGCAGCAGCAGTTGTTAGGTGGTGAGGCAGCATCCGGTGTTACATGGTGACGCAACAACAGTTGTTAGGTGGTGAGGCAGCAGCAGGTGTTTGCTCTTGAGGCAGCAGCAGGTGTTACGTGGGGAGGCAACAGTAGGTGTTAGGTGGTGAGGCAGCAGCCGGTGTTACATGGTGAGGCAACAACAGTTGTTAGGTGGTGAGGCAGCAACAGGTGTTATGGGGTGTGGCAGCAGCAGGTGTTAGGTGGTGAGGCAACAGCAGGTGTTAGGTGGTGAGGCAACAGCAGGTGTTAGGTGGTGAGGCAGCAGCAAGTGTTAGGTGGTCAGGCAGCAGCAGGTGTTAGGTGGTGATGCAGTAGCAGGTTTAAGTTAGTAAGTTTTAAGTTTTATGTTACAAAATAAACAATATTGTTGGTCACATACAAACCATACTATTGGCGGGGATAGAACCCGCGACAGTCTGGAGTTTTGAGAATTTCTGATCGCGGGTTCTATTCCCGCCCATGGCATGGATTGTTTGCAATCATGTCATTACGATTTCATGAGTCATGTTATCGGCTTTGAGGGGACTTGAGCTAGAGTTCATCATGGCCACGCTAGCTGGAGATTCGTCTGTAAAAACTGGCATTTGTGGTTACAGTGGTGCCTATGCTAACCTTCCTATTGTGTAGAAATATACCTAGTTGGACGAATCTTATTGTGGCTAGCTGGTCCAGTGGCTAACGCGACGGTCTGGAGTTTTGGACTCTCTGATCGTGGGTTCTATCCCCGCCCGTCGTATGGTTTGTTTGCAGTCGTGTCATTATGATTTCGTGAGTCATATACAAGGTTCATTATTTAACCAAGAATAGCCCAATGAATTAATAAATTTATTTAGTTACAAGTACACATAAATACACTTAAAGAAATTATCATACATAGTACATGTACATTATTCACCAGAGTAACACAAAAATTATCATACATAGTAACATGTACATTAACCACCAGAGTAACACAAAAATTATCATACATAGTAACATGTACATTAACCACCAGAGTAACAAAAAAAATTTTTCATACATAGAAAAAATGTACATTAACCACCAGAGTAACAAAAAAATTTTATCATACATAGTAACATGTACATTAACCACCGAGTAACACAAAAATTATCATACATATTAACATGTACATTAACCCCCAGAGTAACACAAAAATTATCATAATAGTAAATGTACTTTAAACCCACCAGAGTAACACAAAAATTATCATACATAGTAAACATGTAAATTAACCACTAGAGTAACACACAGAATTCAAAGTGACATAATTGTGCTCCTTGTAATATCTATTATTTAAATTTTTAAAACAACTAAGTAACTCATCGGGGGTGAAAATAAGTTTAAGATAATTTTTTGTTTAGATTTTTATCCCCAGAGGGTTACCCACCCAGAATAACCCAAGAAAGTCTGTGCATCATTAAAAGGACTGCCTTATTTCCATTTGTCCTCCAGGTTTGCAACCCAACCAGTCGACTAACACCCGGGGTACTACTTGCTAGGTGAGCAGGACAACGGGTTTTGTAAGGAAATGCATCAAAAGTTTCCACTTCCACAGTGAATCAAAGCCCGGATCCTCAGTGTGTGAAGTGAGAACTTTGCCAGCTAGGCCACAGGAAGATTTTATTAGGAATAAGGGTGACACATGACCTGGCAAAAGGGTAGAAACTTTAGGTGTTTCCTTACACCAGGTTGTCCCGTTCATCTACCAAACAGGTAGGTACCTGTGTATTAGTGGACTTGTGTGTGGTGGCATCCTGGGTACAAGATTGAAGACCACAATGAAAATTAGACAGTACCTCGTTTTAAAACACTGACTTTCTTGGGTTATCTTTGGTGGCTAACCCTCCGGATTTAAAAATCCAAACAAAATCTTTTCTTATAGTAGACCGAGTTATTCACATTAACATTAAAAAGAGGATCAACTTACAGTAATATGTACTTATGTATATTATAGTTAACTTTAACCCTTTCAGGGTTTTGGGCCGTACTAGTAGGCTTACGCACCCGGGTTTTTGACGTGCTTTTTTTTTTTTTTTATTATTATACACACTGGCCGATTCCCACCAAGGCAGGGTGGCCCGAAAAAGAAAAACTTTCACCCTCATTCACTCCATCACTGTCTTGCCAGAAGGGTGCTTTACACTTACGTTTTTAAACTGCAACATTAACACCCCTCCTTCAGAGTGCAGGCACTGTAACTTCCCATCTCCAGGACTCAAGTCCGGCCTGCGGTTTTCCCTGAACCCCTTCATAAAAGTTTTCTTTGCTCACACTCCAACAGCACGTCAAGTATTAAAAACCATTTGTCTCCATTCACTCCTATCAAAACCGCTCACGCATGCCTGCTGGAATCCAAGTCCCTCGCACACAAAACCCCCTTTACCCCCTCTCTCCAACCTTTCCTAGGTCGACCCCTTACCCCGCCTTCCTTCCACTACAGACTGATACACTTTTGAAGTCATTCTGTTTCGCTCCATTCTCTCTACATGTCTGAACCACCTCAACAACCCTTTCCCCAGCCCCCTGGACAACAGTTTTGGTAATCCCGCACCCCCTCCTAACTTCCAAACTACGAATTCTCTGCATTATATTCACACCACATATTGCCCTCAGACATGACATCTCCACTGCCTCCAGCCTTTCCTCGCTGCACAATTCATCACCCATGCTTCAACCATAGAGGTGTAAAACTTACTCTCATACATTCCCCTCTTTGCCTCCAAGGACAAAGTTCTTTGTCTCACAGACTCCTAAGTGCACCACTCACTCTTTTCCCCCATCAATTCTATGATTCACCTCATCTTTCATAGACCCATCCGCTGAAAGTCCACTCCCAAATATCTGAATACATTTTACCTCCTCCATACTCTTTTCCTCCAATCTGATATTCAATCTTTCATCACCTAATCTTTTTGTTATCCTCATAACCTTACTCTTTCCTATATTCACCTTTAATTTTCTTCTTTTGCACACCCTACCAAATTCATCCACCAATCTCTGCAACTTCTCTTCAGAATCTCCCAAAAGTACAGTGTCATCAGCAAAGAGCAGCTGTGACAACTCCCACCTTGTGTGTGATTCTTTATTTTTAACTCCACGCCTCTTGCCAAGACCCTCGCATTTACTTCTCTTACAACCCCATCTATAAATATATTAAACAACCCCGGTGACATCACACATCCTTGTTAAGGCCTACTTTTACTGGGAAATAATTTTCCCCCTTTCCTACAACTCTAACTTGAGCCTCACTATCCTCGTTAAAAACTCTTCACTGCTTTCAGTAACCTACCTCCTACACCCTCACTTGCAACATCTGCCCCCCCCAT
>NC_069429.1:33494673-33605039 GCF_026875155.1 Cherax quadricarinatus
TCCGTTAATCGCCGTTCTCTCTTAGCAACTCTGAGCTCTTCTCTCAGCTGCTGGTAAAGTTGCTCAAGAGAGGGCATCCTGGTACAGATTCACAGAGAGCACACAAACAGGTCTTCACAGAGCTAAGTACACTTCACCACTGAGAGCTAAGTACACTTCACCACTGAGGACATGGAAAGGGGAAGAGGGGCGTTGGTGGCGTTGGATTGGCAAGGGGCTTATGATAGGGTGGAAAGAAAGGCTATGAGGGATATTCTCCTACGACAGGGGTTTGGCGAAGAAATAGTGGGGTGGGTGGATACGTTGTACTCAAATGCGAAGGTAAGGGTGCAAATCAATGGGTGTGTGGGGGGGGGAGTCAACATGGGGCGGGGTCTTCGGCAGGGATGTCCTTTATCACAAATTTTGTTTGCATGTGTTCAGGATCCCTTTTATAGGATGGTGGAGGATCGTCTAAGGACCTGGGGGAAGGGATGGAGAGCTGAAGCCGTGGCCTGGTTTTGTGGGCTATGTTGATGATACTACTTTTTTGGTAAGGAGGAGACCGGTTAGGACTTTTGGGGGAAGTTGTACACACTTTTGGGAGAGCTACGGGGGAATAAAGGGGAAAAATCTGGAAAAGTCAATGATCATGGGGCTGGGGGGAGTGGGCAGAGAGATTAGATTGGGGATGTGATGTTGTGCGGGCGGGAAGGCCCGGGACTCTGAAAATCTGCGGTGTCATGTTGAGGCTGACCTGAGGCCCTGCAAGGGTTAGCAATTCGAATAGGATGGTGGAACAGGTGCAGCGATGGTTGGGAATGCTGCGACCTCGCCTTTTAAACCCTTAGGCAACGTGCAATTGTCATCAATGTATTACTATTAGTAAAGTCTGGTTTGTTTCGGCTGTGATGCCGTTAACAGGAACGGGGGATCACGAGTTTCTTAAAATGGTGTTCAAATTTTTGTTGGGGTTGGTGTGCAAAACTGGTTTTTGCGAAGGGGGGTAGGGGACATTGCCGGTATGTAGGAGAGGGTTGGGTTTGTTGGACTGAGAAAGCGCTTTGAAAGTGTGTTTATTAAAGAGGGAAGTGATGAGTGCAGGTGGATGGAGGGAGGGTCAGCTAGATAAGGTAATCTCACATGAGGAAATGGTATGGAGGGGCGGGAAATAAAGGGAAATGTGAAACGTGTTACGTGCTTACGTGCCAGGGAACCGGGAAAAGTAAAGGTGGAATTTGTGTAATGGGTAGGGGGATGTAGGGGAGCCAGTTGAAGGGTCTACCCATGTATGCAGGGGGATGTAATATGGCGAAGATTTAGTAAATTAAGGATACGCTGGGGCGGGGTTATGTACCGTTTCGCATGGGATTTTGCAACGGGAGCGATGCCCCGAGTAGGAGGGTTATTTGAGGGTGGGGGTGTGGCAGATGCAGTGGGGGTAGAGAGGGTTTATCATGTCGTCTATTTTTGTGAATGGTTTGGTGCTTCAGGGTTTTGGATGATTTAAGGTAGTGGGGGTTGAGGGTGGGGGGTCAAGGTTTGTGTCGGTATTTGCGAGCGTTGGTCCTTGATATAGTGGTGTGGATTGAGAGTGTGGTAAAGAGGTTTACCCTGTCTTTTTTTTTTTTTTTTTTTTAATTTTATTTAAAACATGACATTACAAAATTTATAAATATGTAAAATCATTAAGTCTATAAATTACACAATCCCCCCTTTTACAGCTAATGTTCCCACACCACACTTACAACTCCGTGTGGGTACCACCCCCCTCCCTGCTCCCTCATCCTATCACTTAACCCAAACCTTTTGGGAGCACTCACAGAATTACTGATATAGAACAACACTTTTATATACACCCCCTCAAAAGGTTTGGTATTTAAAATAATCGACTACAGACCATGCAATGCATTGCATGAACATATTATACAGAAAATATTACCCCCCCCCCGTGGTTATCCAAACCACCCACTATTAAAAACCTAACTTTACTTAAAAATGAATGTTGCCTATCTAATGTCACACAGCAATGATCAAAACAAAATTTATTTTAATTGTCCTAATGGTTCAGTTACATAACAATATGTATTACACAAAAAAGGGGTGATATAGAAAAGTCACAAAGACATACAAAATTATACAAAACCATAAGAATAAACTTGTTCAAATCCAACACAGGGAAGCCTCTAAATTAAACATGCAATTCCAGTGTTAAAAAATACACAGTTCAACTATGACATTCAAGCTCTATACGCTTATATGGACATTACATAAGCTATTGACAACAGTACATACAAATAAATATAACCATGACTTAAGAAAACACATAAAGACTGTGCCTGGGCCGCACCTAACCACAAAAACTTATAAAACATGTTGCCAACTTATTTACACTATCTGAGTGCATTAACCTCTTTACTCTCAAACAAAACTGAAATTTGCCGAAAAACAGTGACGAACAATAATTGCACAGCATTATACAAACATATCACATCATATCTCTGGACACCGTGCATGATCACAGCATCAACACTATGCCGTGCAAGGCACCCTAGAAAACAAGTTGGAGCAAATAATGCAATTATTATAGCAAATCTCCAAATTACAATGTCATTACCGTAAATAAATATTACCACACACAATATGTATAATAAGTGTAAAGTCCAGTCACACAAAAACTGGCAGCTCCCGTGCTAGCACCCGTGGTCCACATATATTCCCCTCATGCATCATCATCCAACACTTCGCAAACATTTGTTATCCATTACCAGGGAGGAACCTGTTTTCATCCCTGACTTCCCTCCCCCAGCAACACTTTCCAATCATACCCCCCCCCCTCCCTCGTATATTACAAGTCTAATAAAACCTGTAACGTAAGTTGCCTATATCCCTTTGAAAAATCCTTCACCCACCTCCCCCATAAATTTCCTTATTTCTACATACCGTTTTATAGAACTTTAAAACGCTAACACCCTCCTCTTCACCTCAGTAACCTGTTTCCCCGCAATCCTCACACTATATAGATATAATCTGCCTTTAATGTATCCCACAGCTCTGATTACACTTTTCCCCCCAACCCCCCACGTCGAGACTTAATGCTCTCAATACAGAAATTCCTTTACCTCCTATCCTATTTATCACCCTATTTAACCCCCCCTTGACACTCCTCAGTCCATCACAAAATATACTACATGAAAAGCCGACTCCTCCCCACCACATATCCCCCACTCCCCCCCGTCAACGACTCGTCTATCTCGTAGAACCACACCCGACGGTAAAATGCCGTGCAGAAAACGATACATTACATCCGAACCGAGGTTCCCAACCTCATCCTACCAACCTATTCCATATACTTCCCCATGCATACATGGGGAAAATTCCTCTACAGGCGCTACAACCCTCCCGGCTAACAATCTACAAAAACCTACCTATTTAACCTTTGCTGGCTCTCGATCCACGCCATAGCTCTCAACACAGTTTCACATTCATGCAACTCAATCCTGTATACATCCGTTGCAATCTGTTATGGATCCTGGCCAAAACCCCCCCCCCCCCCCACACTTTCCCTCATCACCTCCCTTTTAATGAAGACACATTTGACCCTCCGCTTTAAGTCCAGCAATCCCAGCCCCCCCTTACTTACAGGTAACATTACCACATCCCTCTTAACCCAAATCACAGCTCGAACCCCACAAGAATTTAAAAACCTTCCTAAGTATGTTCGTTATTGCTGGCCCAGTTAATGGGAACACGGTTTGCCACGTGCCATACTTTGCTATACAGTAAGATATTAATAACAATGGAAACGCTGCACAAGGGTCAAATGATAAGGTCGCAATGCACCCAAGCTTTCCCGGGAATCCTTTCTACCATCCTAAGCGAGTTTTCCATGCGTTGCCACAGGTAGATCGTCTGCAAAAAATAAGCCGCAGATTTTTAACGATTCACCTGCCTCCTCACAACTGCACTACCCCAATCAACCCTACCCGCCCAAGCTCCTAACCCCATGACATGGATTTTTTCTAAATTTTTACCCTCATCCAGTTGCCCCTGCAAACATTTGTACTACCCGTCTAATGGGGTCCATTGACATCCCTCCCTGATCAAAAACAGTTGTATCATCCACATACCCAATTAAAACTGGCCAAACCCTCGCAACCTCCCCAACCCTGGTCCCACTACGTGACACATACGCTGCTCCATCAATCTATTAAAAGGGGTCCTGTACGCACGCAAACAATAATTGTGACATAGGACCCCCCTGCCTAGCCCCCTTTACCCATTACAATCTTCCCACCCAATCGACCATTAATCTGTACCCTCGCCATTGCACCTCCATACAATGCCTCAACCCAGCCCACTACTTCTTCCCCAAACCCCTGCCCCCTGAGGATGGCTTTCAATGCTTTCCGATCCACTCTATCGTATGCCCCTTGCCAATCGGGGCGCCACCAAACCTCCCTCCCTTTCCCCCCCTTTTTTCCTCCACGAAATCCCTAAATAACCCATGCCCCTCCACCATAGACCTCCCTGGCAACCAAACTGAGTTTTTGATACTACCCGCCCTACCACAAAACTTGACCTGATTTCCCAAAATCTTCGCCCAAAAAATTTATAATCTGCGCATAACAAAAGAGATCGCCCGGTAAATCCCGAAGCGTATGCTGCCCCTTACCCTTCGGTACCAATACAACGACAGCGTTTTCCTGCTTTTTTACCCGCTCACCTCTCTCCTTCATGCAATTTAATAACCTAACCAGAAAATGCCTCAATAATTCCCAATGCTGCTGATAAAACTCTGCAGGGAGCCCATCAATTCCCGGTTTCTTTGCCCTTTCGCATTCACTTAAAGCCCTTTCCCAAATTTTCCCCCTCAGTTATTTCCCCACCCATGCTTCCCTATCACTGTTACGCAATGACATACCACACTCCCACACACCTGTTCTAAAAAAACCCCATCCTCTACCCCTTCTCGTTGCCAGTACTTCTCATACCACTTGTCAGCAAACGCCCCCATTCCTTCCGTAGCTTGTATGACTGCCCCTCCCTGTACCCTCTATCGATTCAAAGAACCTCCAACCATGGAATAGTCATTGCCTGCTTTTCTTTGGGTTTTTGCTTACGCATACGCCGATGAAGGTCTATCGCACCATAACACCTCTTCCACCCCCGCCTGTACCCGCCCCCGCTTGGAACCTCTCATCCTGTACCTCACGCAGCCTCCCTTTAATTGCCATAATTTCATCCATTGGATAAGTGCCCGCCACCGCCCCCCCCCCGCATAACAACCCCGTAATCTATCCTCCAAATAGTTAGCAAGCCCATATTTTAAAAAAATTTATACGTTTCCCTTCCTTTACGTAATATTGCTTAATCCGGGTTTTTTAGCCACACCATCCCACACATCACCACATCCTCTACCCCATTTATCTCTGCACGTAACCCCTCCCACAGCGTTGCAAATCCCTCTATCCCCTCCCCCATCACCTAACACACTTTTATTTAATTTCCAATATCCCCTAGATATACCTGCTAGTGACTCCCACGCCACCTCTGCTACTACCGCCCGATGATCCGAATAAGCTACTTCTATTGTACAGAAAAAGGGCAAACCAACCCCTTGAGATATTTTACAGCCTATCCAACCTAGCAGCGTAACCCCGTCTTACAAAAGTGTGCTTACTCCCACGCCCCTCCTCCAACCGCCCTCCCCTCAACTGAATATCCCTCAAAAGATCTCGCAAGGCCGCCGACACGTGCCCCGCCCCTTTTGGTTCCACGTCAGCCCTCCTAATAAAAGCAGTTCCAGTCGCCACCAACGACGGCCACTGCAGGTAAACCACGTAAGAAGAAAAAATAGTTCTTCACATTTCAAAATCCCTTTTTACCCTCACATCATTTTCCGCTGGTGCATACACAAAATACAAAAGATACCCCCTGTCCCATCCACCCCCCTCCACGCGCAATACTCTTCCCCCCTCCCCCCTCACTTCCTAGCAACGCAAACGGGCTTGCCTCCCTGATGAATATACCCACACCACCTTTCAGTGTGCAGATGGCAGAGTCTGACCTGAAACCCCTCCACCTCGAGCACTCTTCCCTCCTTGAAATTGTGTTCTTGCAGGAACACTACATCCACCCTATATTTATACAGAAACATTCGAAACCATTCCTTCTTCACACTATTACACAGTCCATTTCGTTCACAGTCATACACCCAAAGGGCCCCTTTATAGTTTCCAACCCTTCCTCCTCTCTTCATTCATCCCGGGCCTCCTGCCCCAGAGCCGCACAAGGCCTCACACCATCAACCCTCCCCTTTTTTGCGATGCCTCTTATCGGACTGCTTCGACATTGCTCTTCCCTTCCCCCCAGACCTCTGCCGGCGTCAGGACATCCCTCTGAGTCTGACGCGCCGCTCTCTTCCTCGTGATGCCCTCTACATCCATGTTATCTTCTGAGGTTCCCTCACAATGAACCTCAACCTCCACCACGCCCCGTTCCACAGCACACGGCGACAACTCTCTCTTACTAGTTTGGGTCGTCAACCCCTGCTATGTTTTTTATCCTTACATTCCTCTACAGGCAATGCCGTGCCTCTCACCAGCTCAGGAACAACATCCTCTGCAGGCGGTGTCAATGTCCTTAACACTTCCTGAAGCTCTTCCTCTAGAGCCTGCACCTCCTCCTGCACTTGCATTTCTGTACTTTTCCTTTTGTGTAGTAACAGATCCTTTTACATCACAGCTTACCTCACACATGCCATTTTCCCTCTTTTGGGAAACCCTCACCTCTTTACTCCACAAGTGCCCAGGCCCTTGCTTGCGCAATGGGCTCTCAACAGCTATCACGCTGGTAACTGGTGCTTCACCAGTTTGCGCTGGCGCCCCCCTCAGCTTCACGCACTCTGCCGCCTATGGTCGTACGCCCCACATATCTGCACGTACGTCTCTGTCCGGCATACGATACCATAAAATTGCGGGCCTGAAGTCCCCCAACATGACGTTAAGACGGTATGGGATGTCTCAGAGTCATTCTTCAGGAAAAAAGGGACCTTCCGGACCCTCCCATGTAAACACCTGCCATCCACTTGCCCTTTTGTGCCAGATGTATGGTTCATATGTCTCAAAAAAACTCCTTTTGTCAGCCTCATCTGCCTGAAATGGGACATTACGTATCTAACCCCGTAAAGTGGCGAGATACGTCGATCAACGCACCTTCACAAAACTGGAGTTGCGTCAAGACTCACGTCTTGGAATCTCGTCACCAAAGACTCATACACGGATGTGGAATTCAGTTTTGACGAAGATTCTATAAGCCCCATTCAGGGCTACACCATAACCTCATCGTCCTGGATTTCCCTAGGTCTCCTAATGATTGTTGGAGTAAGACTTGCACTGAAGAGGGTGAAATCGCCCACGAAGCAGCTCAATACCAATGGTATTTACGCGCCTCCTCACATCAGCGCCCTGTTGATACAAGGTAGCTCGCCTGAAAACAGCAGAGGGGTGCAGCGCACAACATCACTCGACCGGGGGTCCCGGCAAACGAATGACCTGAGTTATTTTGCCTTTTTTTTGTAACGTGGGGCCAGCATCAGTTTGACGTAATTACCTTTATTATTATTCTTATTTTAGGGGCAGTAGGGCAAAAAACTGTAAACTCTGTTGTTTACCGTCCGATTTTCTCCAGTTTTGGTACACAAGACAAAGTAGTTTCACTCATTCTTGAAAATATTTATCAAAAATATACCTCAAACATGGGCAAATGACTGATTTATTGAAAATGCCCTTGTGGCCAAAAATTTTCTTATATGGGACTACATAAGTTGTTTTTGGGAAATTGGTGCCGAGAGAACAATGCTTATATAATTATCGTTGAGTCCTTTTCTCTAAAAAAACTTATCTTTATTCACAAAAATAAAGTTTGTTATTCCTGGAATATTGCAAAAAAATCTGCCCTTTACTCCCACAAAACTCCCAAACTATTTGGAAATATTTTCAAAATTTGGTCAACGAAAAAGGAGAAGTGAAATCATTATTCTACAACTTTTGTGAGTATTATATTCCATTTAATTCAGTAATAAAGGCAAAAGCTTGGCCATTAGGTGAATAAGTTACTTCCGAGATATCGGCCGAGAGCGCCGGCCGGCCCCTGTCTCAAAAAAAAAAAAAAAATCGCGAAAATCGCGTTTGTTTGGGTGTTTTTCTTAGTAAACTGATGTTCTAGTGCAGTTAGCCTCTTCAAAACACCGTTTTCTCTTACTCGGAGACTAAAGAATACGACCTGCAGAGGAGTAGCTCAATATTTATCGAAATATTCCCGATAATCTTTCGTCATATTATGGCCTATTTTATTCAGTCTAGAGTATATAACATGTTTGTATGTTATTTATAGTGTTTATTATATCATATTAGATCAATTCTGATAGAAAAATAAGCTGTAGAGTTGATATATAAGCTGATATAAGCGTAATAATGAGTGATTTCTCCTGGCGCGGCAACCCTTCCACGCATCATGATATGATTAATGACTGTTGCTAAATCTAGGGATAAGAGAGAGAGAGATTTCGTTCGGATTTTTAACTCCGGAGGGTTAGCCACCCAGGATAACCCAAGAAAGTCAGTGCGTCATCGAGGACTGTCTAACTTATTTCCATTGGGGTCCTTAATCTTGTCCCCCAGGATGCGACCCACACCAGTCGACTAACACCCAGGTACCTATTTGCTGCTAGGTGAACAGGACAACAGGTGTAAGGAAACGTGTCGAATGTTTCCACCCGCCGGGAATCGAACCCGGGTCCTCCGTGTGTGAAGCGGGAGCTTTAGCCACCAGGCCACCGGGCCTTCAGTTTTATGATGCCAAGTAGTCAGTTATTATATTAGAAAGTATAATGCAAGAAAAAGCGATAAAAAACAAGGAAAAATTTCCAAAATATATATGGGCCGTGAAGGGCTAGAGGAGGTTAGGTGCTGGTTAAGTAGGTTGGTACAGAGGGTGGGTGGCCATGGTGTGTCGGTGTGAGGGAAAAGTAGGCATGAGTGGGGTAAAGGGGGCAGTAGGGGAAATTTCCGCGCGCGCTCACCGAAAAATCGAAAAAATATGGATATTGAGTTATATATACTGAAAAATAGCTCAACTCTTTGGCAACATAATGGTACCAGAATGAATGTTCTATGACGTTTCTACAAGAAATTATAGTCATTTATATCAGGAAAGGTGACGGCGATGTGGTAGCGAGTCTGCTCACGGCCTATATATTTTTTGGAGTTATTTTCATTGTTTTTTATCGCCTTTTCTTGCATTATTCTTTCTAATATAATAACTGACTATTTGGCATCATAAAACAGTAGGCGGGACTTATCCGTAGACTGAGCGACAGCTGGGAACCAGATGGGAACGCTCGGCAGTGTTCCCGCGCCCGAGGTGCCAGCCAGAATCGCCCATTATTACGCTTATATCAGCTTATATACCCACTCTACGGCTTATTTGTCTATCAGAATTGATCTAATATGATATAATAAACACTCTAAATAACATACAAACATGTTATATACTCTAGACTGAATAAAATAGGCCATAATATGGCCAGAGATTATCGGGAATATTTCGATATAAAAAGTGTTACTCCTCTCCATGTCGTCTCTGAGTAAGAGAAAACGGTGTTTTGAAGAGGCTAACTGCACTAGAACATCAGTTTACTAAGAAATACACCCAAACAAACGCGATTTTCGCGAAAAAAATTTTTTTTTTTTTGAGACGGGGGCCGGCCGGCATTCCCGGCCGATATCTCGGAAGTAACTTATTCACCTAATGTCCAAACTTCCCGCTTTATTACTGAATTAAATGGAATATAATACTCACAAAAGTTGTAGAATAATGATTTCTCCGTTTTTCGGTGAGCAAATTTTGGAAATATTACAAATACTTTGGGAGTTATGTGGGAGTAAAGGGCAGATTTTTTTGCAATATTCCAGGAACTAACAAACTTTATTTTTTTGTGAAATAAAGATAAGTCTATTTAGAGAAAAGGGCTCAACGAATATTAGTATAAGCATTGTTCTCTCGGCACCAAGTGTCCAAACAACCTTGCGTAGTCCCATATAAGAGAAAGTTTGGACACTAGGGCATTTTCAGTAAATCAGTCATTTCTCAGTTGTTGTTTGAGGTATATTTTTGATAAATATTTTCAAGAAAGAGTGAAACGACTTTCTCTTGTGTACCAAAACTGGAGAAAATCGGACAGTAAACAACAGAGTTACAGATTTTGCCCTACTGCCCCTACTGTTCAGGCAACCAGGAACCATTGACGAGTTACGTCCCGCACCCCCCCCCCCTCCTCTGGCGGGCTGGGGCGAAACTAGTTCTTGGTGTCTGATTTGTTTCAATTTCTACTCCTGGTAGTATTGACCTTACCTGGTGTGGGTTGAAGTTTGGAGAGTCACTTCACCTCCACTCTTCTCCTAATCAGGTAGGGTGATGTACCAGGAGTATTACTGTTTATTCCTTTCTTTTATTTGCTGGTTACCAGTAATGAATTTGGCATTTATCACTCTTTTTTTCCATTCTTAAATGTTATATTATCATGACCATTGGTAACCAGTTTATTTTTTCTTATTACCAGCTCTGTTCATGGCGTGGTCATCCAGGATAGACGCCAGATAATGGGAATTATTAACAATTATTAGACTACTACCGGCCCTTATTTATTCTACTTGTGGTGCTCCAACCAAGTGGTAGAGGAGATTCCAAAACATCGGACTGTCACCCATCCGCCAGGATAACCTACAACATCTTTAATAATCAGAAGATTTGTCCAGGGCCTCAGCTACTCCTGCCCAACTACAAGAACCAAAGGCCATTTTTTTATTATATTTAAATTTTAAGAAAAATCCTCAAAAGTCATTATTCTTATTTTTCCTAGTCGTTTCTTTATTTATTTATTTTTCCATTAGTTTTTTCTTGTTCAGATGGAAGGCGTTCCACTGACAGTCGGTTCTGCGTACTTTAAGTCTAGATATGGGTGGGTTAGACGAGGGTGTCATAAGAGCTTTAGATTATATCATGGTAGATTATATATATATATATATGTCGTGGGTGATGAGGGGGAGAGGGGATAGTGAAGAGCAAAGGAAGGTTCTTGCGGTAACGTACTTCTCGTACGATGTGTTGTAACAGAGATTTGTATGGGAGGAGGTGGGGGTCAGGTTTCTCAGAGGAGTATAGAATGCTAACGTTAGGAATTCTCGTACATCTCTGAATGATAATGAGTGAGCGAAGGGGTTTTCATAGGTTGCGAGAGAGTCAGGGGTCACAGCGGGCTCGCCTCATTTGGGGGGAGGGTTGTGAGAGTGTTATGAATGTGGGGTTTTTGGGAATGGTTTCCTGGTTTTCATTTTTTTTTTTTTTTTTTTTTTTTTTTATATTTTATTTAGAACAATACAATACAAGAGATAGATAAAAAACAATAACAGGTCTTACACAGAATAAATCATTAAACAACCACACAAACATGAATTGAGATAACACAAAAATATCCCTTCTCACCCATACATGAAAACCCCAACACCTATGAAAACCCAAGAAACGACTAATTCCAATTGCATGTTATATGATTAACAAAACACACCATAATATGCATAATATTGTCACTTTGCAAGTTTAAAGTAGGACACCTTTATACGTTAAATACAATTAACGTAATGTATTGAGTATAAGGTAAAAACAATATGTTCATCAAACACAGAATATATTAATAAACAAGGACCAACACACTGACACCTCTACAAGCATCTAAAACATGCATATGAATAACATACATAGAACAATGTCCCACTGCAAATCAACACATATATTGAGTATACTCGTCACAAACCATGAATACACATCATACGCCCAAGTTCATACACTTTTCACCCGCTACATACCAGGAGGCGACCCCGTTCCACCCCTGACAGCCCATCAAACATAAACCATTATACCATCCCTACCCTGCCCCACCCACCTATTTACAATTTTAATAAAACCTCTAATGAAAAGGTCTCTATATCCCTAAAGGGAATGCCCGCTCCACCTCCTCCCATAAAGTTCTATATTGCGGCACAACGTTTTATAAACCGTAACAGCCAATACCCTCCAATTCACCTCACTTACCCCTTTCCCCCTCATTCCCCACATAATGTAACATAATCTACCTAATGTACCCCACAGCCCTAATAATACTTTCATCCATACCCCCACATCAAGACTCAATGCCCGCAGAAACCAGAAAAAAGTATTGACCCTTATCCTATGCAACCCCTGCTCAACCAACCCCTGACACTCCCAACCAATCACAAAAAATACACTACATGGAATGCAGAATCTCCCCACCACATATTCCACATACCCCCCCCCTTCAATCCCCCCGTCTAGCTCATAAGACCACTCCCGATGGTAAAATCCCATGCAAAAAACCGAACATCACCTCACGTCCACGGGGTTGTAACCTTAAACTACCAAACCTTCTCCATATACATCCCCAGTCATACATGGGGAAAAAATCCCCTCCACCGGAGCCAAACCTTTCCGCTGACTCTACACACCCTACTTATTTTTACCTTACCCAGATCCTAACCATCACCACTGCCCTCAAAATAGTTTCACACTCCCTAAAATCCATCCCAGAAAACATGCATTTCAATTTATTGTGAAACCTTAACCAACCCCCCCCACTCACACCCTCCCTCATCACCCCCCTTTTAATGAAGATACATTTGACCCTCCTCTTTAAGTTCATTAAA
Source organism: Cherax quadricarinatus (assembly GCF_026875155.1). Lineage (NCBI taxonomy): Eukaryota > Metazoa > Arthropoda > Malacostraca > Decapoda > Parastacidae > Cherax > Cherax quadricarinatus. The sequence continues at coordinate 33,507,435 of NC_069429.1, forward strand.
CCCAACCCCCTGAGCACAGGTAACTTACTACATCCCTTTTAAGCCAATCAAAACCCGAAACCCACAAAAATTTAAAAACCCTCATAAGTAATAGTTGCAATTGCCGCCCCCGTTAAAGGGAACACGGCAGCCACATGCCAAACCTTGCTTACAATAAAACGTTAATTACAATGGCACGCGGGCACAAGGGTCAAAATGATAAGGCCGAAATGCTCCCAATCGCCCCGGGAATCCTTTTTACCAACCTGACCGAATTATTAACAATTTGCAACCTCAAGATCATCTGCATAGATTAGACCACAAATTTTTCATGACACCCCACCCGCTTCTTTACGACTGCACTACCCCACTCGCCCTCTCCCCCAAGTTCCAAACCCCCATAACCATGGACTTCTCCGAATTTACCCTCAAAACCAGTTGCACATGCAAACGGGTCGCCCACCCATCAAAGGCTTTTATGGACATCCCCTCTCTAACCAATACAGTGTATCATCTACATCCCCTATGAGAACGGGCCCAAACGCCCCCAGTACCCCCCCCCAACCCCTCCCTAACCCCCCATATGGCACTCCACCATTCTATAAAAGAGGTCCTGTATGCATGCAAATAAAAGTGTGACATAGGAAAACCCCTGTCTAAGACCTCTGCCTTTTACAATCCTCCCCCTAATCTTCCATTAATCTGTACTCTCCCCATTGCCCCTCTATATAACGCCTCTACCCATCCCACTATTTTTCCCCCATAGCCCGTTTCCTAAGGATAGCTCCAACGCCTCTCGCCCCAAACCCTATCATAAGCTCCTTGCCAGTCTAGTGCAACAACCCCCCCCCTTCCCCCCCTTTTCCTTCCACGAAATCCCTTAAAAGACCATTTCCCACCCCACAAAACCTACCTGGCAACCCAAACTGGGTTTCCAAAACAACCCTCCCTAAAACCCCAACTTGATCCATTTCCTAAAATTTTGGCAAATAACTTATAACCCGTGCATAACAAACGATTTTGTTCTATAGTCCCTGAGCGAACGCCTGTTCCTTACCCTTCGGTACCAAAACAACTACAGCGTTGCCTGTCTTTCACCCAACCTTCCCCTTCCCTTCTTCAAGTTTTGTAACCTCACCAAAAAACCTTTTATTAACTCCCATGCTGTTGATAAAACCCCGCCGGCAGTCCATCGATTCCAGGTGCTTTGCCCTTTCGCATGGCACTCAAAGCTCTCCATATTTCCCCCTCGTTTATGTCCCCCCCCAAAGCTTCCCTTTTCACTGGGTCCTAACCTACATGGCCACACTTCCACACACCCTCTCTAAATCCCCTAATCCTACCCCTTCCTGCGCCAATACTTTTCGTACCACTTAACCGCCCAAACAACCCCATCCCCTCCGTAGTGTGGATAACCTGACCCGCCCCCATTTCCCCCACCGACTCAAGAACCTCCAAAATGGAATAGCTGTTGCTGCTGACGTTGTTTTTGTCTGCGCAACACACACCCAGGACGGCCTTCTCCCCATAACACCTTCCCCCACCCCCGCCATTACTCTCACCAAATTGGAACCGCTCGTCCTGAATTTCCCGCAACTGCTCTTTAAGTTCATAATGTTTGTCCATCGGTAGACACCCTCTATGCCCCTTTTACAAACAACCCGTAACCGGTCCTCCAAATAATTAAGCAACCCAAATTTTAAAGAATTAATCCTTTTCCCCTCCCTCACATAATATGCCGAATCAGTCCTTAGCACCCATCCCACCACGTCACCACGTCCTCCACACCTTGTTACCTCCTCAGTTAATCTCTCCCACAGTGCCGTAAAAACCCCCAACCCCCCCTCATCTTCCAACGACTCATATTAATTTCCATTTTCCCAGAGATACTAGCTAGAGAATCCCACTTTTACTTCTGCGACAACCCCTTTTGATTTTGAAAAAGCTAGTTCAATAGTACGGACAGACTTTGACAATACCTTATGGATATATACAACCTGTCTAACCTAGCTGCGTAACCCCGCCTCACGAAAAGTATGCTCCACCTCCACGCTCCCCCATCTCCCCATCCCTCAACTGAACGTCCACCAAAAGATTGCGTAATGCTGTCAACATATGCCCCGCCTCTCGTGGTTCCACATCCGCCCCTCCTGATCACACAATTCCAGGTCCCCACCTACGATGGCCACTTCAGGTAAACCACGGAAAGCAAAAAAATAGATCATCACACACAAATCCCTCTTTACTTTCATATCATTTTCAGCTGGGGGCATATAACACTTACAAGGTTACCCTCTGCCCCATCCACCACCCATCCACACGCAACACCCTCCCCCCCACCCCTTCACGTTTTGCAACACAAACGGGCTCACCCCTTTATCAATAAACCCCCACCACCTTTCAAACGTGCCGATGGCAGATCAACAACCTTATACCCTTCCACCTCGAGCACTCTACCCTCCCTGAAATTATGCTCCTGTTTGAAAGACTACGTCCACTCTGTATCGACGTAAGAGCATCGAAAGCATTCCTCTTCACACCAGTACACAGTCCATTCACATTCACAGTCATGCACTTTAAAGGGCCCTTTCTAAAGCTTCCAACCCCTTTTTCCTCTCAACCTTCCCAGGGCCTCTTGCCCCCGGGTCAACATGTGGTTTGTCACCATCCAACCCCCCCCCCGTTTTCGATGCCTCTTATCCTGGCTGTCACGAGAATATACATCCTTCTCCCAGACCTCTGCGTGGGCGTCAGGAATCATCTGGTCTGACGCAGCCGCCCTCTTCCCCGTGACACCCTCTACGGCCATTTCTGTCTTCCGAAGATTCCCCACAGTGAACATCAACCTCTACTGTGACCTGTCGCACAGAGCACAGTGACTCCTCTCTGTGCCTGCAGTTGTCCTCCTTCCTTCTCGTGCCTGTCCCGCCACACTCTCCTTTCAACTCAGGCACCATTTCACGGACCAAGCCATTACCTCGCCCGAAGAAGGTAAAGTTTTCAATACCTCGTTGAGCTCTCCTCCAGCTCTCGCCCCTCCTGCTGAATTAGCACTTCCTCCCCCGTCACCGGCAAAGTGGCCATTTTTGGCTCCACACAACTCGTGCCTCGCCCATCATGCCACCCAAGAGACTCTTCTACAATTTCACTCCACAGACGGCCATTCCTCGTTTTCCTTTGGAATTCTCCTCAACGACATCCAACCTGTAACTGGTGCTCCACCTGTTTGTGCCCGGGGCCCTCCACTGCCTCTCATACGTCGCCGCCATATGATCATCCCCACAAACCTGCATGTCCGTCGCTGCCCCCGCATACGCCACTAGAATTTGGGTCCTAAACTCCGGCTCATGAGTATGACGGGATCGGGTCCTCAGTGTCATTTTGAGGGGAGAATGTACCCTCCGGACTCCCATGTACGCACCTGCCGCCCACTTGCCTTGGGTTGCCAGATGCACGGTACCATAAGCTGCAAACACCTTCCGTAAGTCCTCCTTGTCAGCCTCGAAGGGGACATTTCGCAACTTCACCCACGTATTTGTGGCGAGAGACGTCTATGAGTCGCACTTTGACAGCTGGAGTTACAAACAATACCCCCACATGCTCAAATTTCGTCACTAACGACTCGTACCCAGCCGTCGAATTTAACTTGACGAATACACGATAGGCCCCATTCAGGGCCACACCATAAACCTCATCATCCTGCACTCCGTACGTTTCCCTGATGATTGTCGGAAGTAACACCTGCGCCGTAGAGGGGGAAATCGCCCCACGAAGCAGCTCAATGCCGACAGTGTTCACCCTACATCGGATACTCAGCGCCATATTGTTGCTATGAGAGCTCTCCTGACAAACAGCAGAGGGGTGCCGAGCACAACCGCACTCCACCGCAGTCAGGCAGCTAATGAGGTTTTCATTGAGATATTGTGGCATCCACATTGTGGTTATCTTGCCAAGTGTGGATGTAGAGTTCAAGGTCTCGTTATGATAGATATAACACTTTTAAGGAATGTAGGTATAATATAGTAGGTTTTTTTTTTGTTTTATTTTGATTCTTGAGTAATAAGTTCTTTGCGATATGAAGTGTGTTTTAGTTTGTATTTATGTTTCGTGCTGGGTTTTTGCATAAGATATACTTATATACTGTTTTGCTTTGTGCATACAGTGCATCTGACTAATATGGTTTTGTGAAACATTTTGCGTGTATGTGTGTGGGCGTGTGTGTGTGTATCCCTTTCTATTGTATTGAGCCTTTGTCATGGGTCAGGCGTTATGTAAAACTTCATGTATGTATGATTCGATTCTTTTTTAAGTTTATAATTATGGTCTGTACCCTGATACCGGTTTGGTGTCATTGCCAAGTTCTTGATGTAAGTTTTAGTTTTTATGGTATACAGACATATCTAGACAGTTTAGTGACGTAGTCCATTTGTGCCTGAGATTATGTATATGGGTTTATTGTAACAGTATTGCGTATTCAGTTTTTGAGTTCTAAGCTGTATTCTTGTTATGTTTTCTCGTATGTTGGTATATGTAAAGCTGTATTGTTAGGGATATGTATGTAGATATTCTAGTAAGATTATGATGTTAGGTTTTGGTTCATTGATTAAAGCGAAGGATGGGATTTAATTGATATAACTTCTTTGTATATTCTCTTTTTTGTATATTTTCTTTTCTAGTGTATTGAGCCTTTGTCAGATGTCATGTTAAATGTAAAATTTTATATATAGTAAGGGTTTTTTTAATAAAAGAATGTGAAAATTTATGTCGGTTCACGCCCCTTGCGGTTTTTTTTTTTTGTGAGTTCTTGCCGAAAGTTATTGTTGTATTTTTTGCAGTAATATTTGCGAGCATTGGGTGCAACCCGGTTTCAGTTAATTTGATTGAGATCCATATTTTTCCCTTATTCTTTTTTTTTTAGTTAAACGTTTTGGTTTTAAAAAAAATAAAAAAAAAAAGTTTCGTTTCCCTGGGAGGGTTCGGGTTGTGGTGGCCCCCGCTGTTTCCCAGTTGCTATGTTGAGTTGCCCTTTTTCTCAGAAAAGGGGGTGTGATGCCCCGAATGTTAAACCCCACCCCCAGCCTTTTCTCGTTTTTACTCTGAGAAAAAGACTCTGGGTCATGCTGCACAATGGTCTCAGAGTATTATGTTTTCCCTAGGGTTTACGCCTGTATTGCTTCCTAAAGAGTTGATGCGATGGTTCTGCCCCCGCACCTCGTCGTTGTAGAACCCCCCAGTCTTTTTTGTGAGTGGTCCTGGGGATTTCTTTGGAATTGGCACTCTGCTCCCTGGATGAAAACAGTGATTGCCCTGTTCCCGTACCCAAATCTTCGAAGAGGTATGTGGCCACCCGTCATAAGATAATCGGAAACTTCCAGTTGGCCCCTCTTTTGTCCCTCTAGGAGGCACAAACTGTGGGAGGCCCTTTGAGTTGAAGGGGGTGATCACTGCAAAATGGTCATGACAAAGGGAGGATGAGTTTCCATGTGGCTCTGCTGCGAGTTGTCTTGACCCCGAAAGGTAAGGTCGAGGCAGCCCCCAACAGTATGTGGGGTCTCCCTTGTTTAGCAATTACCCCTGGAATTTTCGGTAGGAGCATTGCCATGTGTCTGCCAGCAGCATTGGTTGCTGAGTGAGAGTGCAGCATTGGGTGATGTGCGTTGAAATCTCCACCCACAATGATACACTCAGTGCGTGCTAGCGCGAGGAGCTCTGCAATGTCGAAGGTGTGTCTTGGGTTCTTGTAAATGTGTATAGATGGTAATGGGCGCCCCAGGTATGTGTGCAAGGATGGCCTGTACCTCGACACCCTTCCCACAGCCCACAGGGTTGGCTATAACCTCGTGAGGTATTGTATTGGATACAAATACAGCTGTGCCTGTGCATTGAAAATTGGGCTGGGCAAATGTTTTGTTAGTGGGATGGATTGTAAAGGACCTGCCTAGTATGGGCCAACAGGACTGCTGCAGTGATCCTCCTTTCTTATGGAGGATCACTGCAGAAGGCCTATTGGCCCATGCAAGGCAGGTCCTTATCAAAACGACCTCTTCCTAAAGCTACCCAAGAAATAACTCCCATACACAATGACATCAATCAAACCCATCCCCTCCCACTCATATATTTGTCAAATCTCTTCTTAATGCATTAACACGTTTTTTCTCATTGCCCAACCTGACAGTTACATAAACAGTGTCATACAATTGAGCCCTTTTATCCGAGAGAAAACCAGATAATTTTAAAGTTCTGGGATCTCCCATCTGTACTTTCATACCATAAAGACATTTACGTTTTATGAAAGTACGTTGGGATCCCTGGTCCAATAATGCATTTACATTTTTTTATTTATGCCTTTTATCATCAATTTTTACCTGTAACACATGTAAGGCTACTTCAGCACAACCATCATTATTAACATTAGCAGCAATTTTTACATTAGCTACTGTTGTGTCAGGATTGTCAATATTATCATTTATGTCAATATTATCATATAGACCCTTACACATGACTATATGGTGTCTTCCTTTGTGACATTGATAACAGATGTTTTATTTGGCATGACAATCCTTTACATTGTGGTTACCTAAACACCTGATATATCTGTCAAGTTCCTCCAATTTTTCAACTTTATCATTCCATGAATTGTATGCATTGCAATTCTTAGAAAAATGAGTACCCTTGCAGAAGAGACAATCTCTCGTTTCTTTTACTGGTTTCTTATTAACTGGGCTACTCTTAGAAGGGTACTTATTCTTCTTACATTGTGGAGAATCATTATTTCTGATTCCTGCTACTTGATATACACCTATGCAGCTATTTTTGGGAAATGAATTTTGATTATTACCATTGGGATAATTTTTCCCTTTGTGAATCTTGACAGATACCTCAGAGTTATTATGTGTTGCCTCTTTAAAAATGAGTTAGTTGGCTGGTCTGCAACTGCACAATTAATTCTTGTAGACCTAGTCTTGTTTCCTCCAGACCAAAATAACCCTTGTGATATTAGTCCGAGATCCATTCAAGTGTTTTACAGCCTAATTTATTCTCTACAATAGCACTCAATAACCAGTCTGATTCCTTCAGATTATATTTATTACTTAAAGTTTTGAGAGTGCTCTCCAGTTTAACTCTAAACTGCTGTAAACCTTTGTAAGTGTGATCTGGAGATTTTAAATTTACAATGATATTCACTAGATCCAACCTACATTGTTCTATATTACCATAAGTGACTTTCAACAAGTCAACTGCTTCCCTGTAAGAGTCATCTACATTGGGAAAGGCTTGTATGGGTATGTGAGCATCTCCTCTTACCTGTCCTTTGAGGTAAAATAATTTAGTTACACAGGCTAGGTCACTCCTGTCGTGCACAGCTGCTTTAAAAATTGCCCAAAATTCCTCCCAGTTTTCCCCGGGTTTAAAATACGGGAAAAAAATTAAACTTAAAAAAGGGTTTAAAAAACCCCGACAGGTTTGGGTAAGACACTATCAAATTTAGAAATTTTTTCGAAACTTTCCCCTACACGTAGGCTTTTTCAGCGGTACAGAAAAGTTGATAAAAGCAGAAGAACTTAAAGACAAAGAAATATCCACCCCCCTTAAATTTTTTGAGGTGGTCAATCCCCAGTCTGGAGAAGAGCTTTGTTCCATGTTGAAAAAATAGGGAGATGAAGGACGGGAGGGGCCCTTTATAGCCCAAGAGGTGAGACGTGGGTCACTAGAAGAGGTAAAACTCAGGGTTGGGAGGTCAGGTCCTCTCAAATCCAGCCGTTCTCAATAAGGTTGTCGAAGTTGATTGTATCTGACCAAGAACCCTTGGTTGCATGTCGCAGATTGAACATTAAAAGGGATAAAATACCGACGGGTTGTTAGGTAAGACCTATGCAACATTTAGGTATCTTTATTTCGAAACGTTTGCCTACACAGTAGGTTTTTCAGTCGGTCAAAAAAGTTATAGAAGCAGAAGATATTTGAAGCGAGTAATCAGTCCTCACCCTTAAGTGAGAACGGCGGATTTGAGAGGCCCTGACCTCCCAACCCTGAGTTTTACCTCTTCTAGTCCCTACGTCTCACCTCTTGGCAAAAAAAGGTCCTCCGTCACTTCACTCCATTTTTGTTTCATACTATGGAACAATCCCTTTTCCCCAGACTGAGGGACTGCCCACCCAAAATTTTAAGGGGATGGATGATTACATCGTCTTAAAGTATCTTCGTTCTTCAACTTTTTGACCGACTAAGCCTATTGTAGGCGAAACTTTTTTCGAAATAAAGATACCAAACTTTTGCATATGTGTCTTCCCTAACACACAACAGGTAAACAAAATTTCTTGCTTTTTGGGGCAAAGACTATTATTTGTTGAGCAGACGATTAACTCCGGTCTACACATTTTTTTTTATTTAGGCCGGGTTTTTAAAAAAAAAGAATTTTTCCCTAATTAAAACGATTAATCAAAAGACACTTCAGTTCATCCACAATTTTATAACAAATCCCCTTCATATTTGTTTAATAAAATTTTATAATCAATTATTCCCAAAAGCATCAAAAACAATTTTTAAATCATCAGATTCACATTTTTTGATTCCTTAACCAAACATTTGTTGTATGCTTTGTTACATCTTTTTTCTAGCTTGCATGATGTTTTTTTTTTTTGTCTATATTTCCATATGCTTGTCTTCTACTTTAAATTTCCCTTTCATTTTCACCATTGCAAGTTTAAATTAAACCCCAATCAATGACACGCCCACAACTCACAACACTGACAAAACCCTCCCTTTGAAAAACCTAACCACTTGAGCTTTAAATTACATGTGGGAAAATTAAAATAAAAATTTTTTAAATAAACATTAATAATGTTGCTCACTTGAGCTTAGTAATTACACTTTAAAGAAAATTATAATATAAATTTAAATACACATTAATAATGTTATACACTTGAGCTTTGCAATTACATGTAAAAAATTGTAATAAAAATTTTAATACACATTAATATTAGCTACACTTGAGCTTAGAATTACACATTAAAAAAATTATAATATTTTTTTAAATACTTTTTAAAATAATGTTACTACATTGAACTTAGAAATTACATATGTAAGAAAATTAAAAATAAAAATTTTAAATATGCATAAACCTTTAGCCAAATTGGGCTTACCAAAATTAAATATTAAAAAAATTGATATAAACCCTTTGCCAGAATTGGCATAGCAAAATTAATATTAAACATTTAATAAATCTTAGTCATACTTGACTTGGCTTATCCAAATTAATTTGAAAATTTAATTCCCATAAAAATTAAGTTAATTTGTGAATTTAACACCCCCTCCTTCTGTATTTTACATATAATTATTAATAATTATCTAATTTGACTTCACAACTACACCCGGGTTTGAAGGGCCAACGGGCAAATTAAATGGGGAAAAAATTGCATTTATCTGGGTGAACTCATAATTACATACCAGTAAATAACAAAGAAAATTATATTTATCAGAGTTACATAGACAATAAAAATTGGGGCACCTAGGTCACATAAAAATTTCCCACTTGATACCTACCACGTCATATCCACAATTGCTCTAACCTATTAATTACAAATGAAAGATGATCAACCAGAATTCTGGTAAATGTTAAATTTGTGGGGCTGTAATTTAAAATTTAAAATAGATTTAAAAAATAACAATACATAACAGAAGGAGAAATCTTAAAATCCTCCCAAATTTGACTTGGGGATAAAAGGGGAAACATATCAAAAACCTCACTTCAAATTTATGAAAATACGGCCGGAATTATAACAAAAATCTAGATAGCTATCTAGGTTCCTTTGGGGCGTCTTGCCAGTCGTCTGATATCCAATTTTTGCAGGAATGCACCCAACATTTTGTCCCTGTTTTTAGAGGGGTCGCCCCAAATTTAAACCCCTAGGCATGAAAATTCTTCCAATATTCACTAACGTTTTTTTGGGTCATTCAAAAAACAATACGAGTTTCTCTTGCATGTGCAGGTTCCCATTTTTTTTGACATAAAAATTTTTTAAAATAAATGTATTACTCTAATTTTTCATAAAAAAAAAACACTGTATTTTTTTCGAAAAACATTTTTTCCACAAACTAATTGCACCGGAGTAGCCACTTGACGGTGAAAGGGTAAGACGTGCATATGCAGGGGGAGGTGATGGCACTGGGGAAGACAAAGGGGGGCTTGAGAACTTTAACTCTGCCTTGGGAAAGAAGTTCTGTGCATGGGAAAGCCCCTGAGTTGCAAGTGGAGAAAAAGGGCCGGGACTGCATAGTAAGGGGGGGGGATCAGCAGGAAAGAGAAATTTGTAGTTTCTGTGGAAAGTAAAACAGTGGAGGGTTTAGGTTCATTGGAGGGCTCCTTGGAAGCAACACGGGGTGGAGGGGACACGAGGAAGAGAGGGCGGGGGCAGCTCAACGAAGTCCTGTGCTGGTGCAGAGGGATGGGAGGAAGGGAAAAGTATTGTCGAGGTAGCCGATAAGAGGCATCGAAAAAAAGGGGGGGAGGTGGATGGGTGAAAACCCGTATGGCCCTGGGGCATGAGGTCCTGGGATGAATGGGGCAGGAGAAGGGTTGGAAATATAAGGCCTTAGGGTGTATTACTTGAATTGAAAGGACTGGGGGAAAAGGTAAAGAGGGGAAAGGTTTTGCATGTTTCGTGTAAATATAGAGGGGTTGGTTTCTCAGGAACAAATTTCAAGGAGGGGGGAGTACGAAGGTTTCAGGGTTTTTTGGTAAAAACCCGCCATCGCACGCCCCAAAGGTGGTGTGGGGTTTTTTGATCAGGAAGGTGAGCCCCCTTTTTTTGATAGGAAGGAGGGGGGGTTAAGACGGGGGGGATGGGACAAGGGTAACGTTTTTAAGTGTGTGGACCATGGAGTGGTTTGGGGGGACGATGGGGAAATAGAAACCTTTCCTAAGGAGGGGTTAGCGGGTAGATTACAAGGTTGTATAATCCAAGGGGGCTTGTTAAAATTTTTCCACAAATTGAAATAGCTTTTCAGACATCGGGCGGTAGTGGTAGAGGTGGGGTGGGAGTACTAGCAGGGGTCTCTAGGGGAAAACTGGAAGCTAAATACCAGTGTGTTAGGGGATAGGAGGGGTTGGAGGGGAAAACAACCGTGGAGGGTTAATAGGAGGTAAATGGGGGGGAGGATGTGGGGAAGTGGGGGATGGTGTGGCTAAAGAACGGTTAGGAATTTACGTAGAGAAGGGAAAGAATCAATTTTTAAAATATGGGGGTTGTAACTATTTGGAGGACAGGGTTTAAGGGGGTTTTTATGCAAGGGGGCAGTGGAGGACTTATTCTATGGATGACAATGGGGAATAAAAGGGGCCCGGTTGAGGGGCTTGCTAAAAGCATGGTCCTTTTTCCCTGTCTTCCTACTCCCCCGCACATTGGGTCCCCGTTCTCTATTTCTGCCAATCAGAAGCCTTTCTGAGTCCTCCCCGAAGTGGCAATGGGTCTGCTAGCTTCCCTTGGGCAGAGAGCAAAATGTAAAAACTTCTGTTGGCGTCGCCTTTACACGCTTTTTTTTTTTGATGTTCCTCAAATTTTCTCTTGCTTTCCCCCCCTACATTTTCGGGAAAAATGATTTTTGTTTTTATGCGTAAAAGAAAGTTTACTATATTTTGGTTAAATCGGTGTGAAAACATAATATGGTGCCCATGCAAATGAAAAAATTGCAACAAAACAGGTCTGAGCAAATCTATCACCATTTTAGGTGCTATTGTCAACTTTCATATATAAATTTTTTTCCAAAAAAGTTTTTTAGGTTTATATGAATTCCAAGGTTCTGGGTGTGTACAAACGTTTTTATTGTCCATCCCAAACAATCGAAATTGTTCTATTGGTCCTCCAAGGGTAGTCAAAATTTGTCGTGTTTGGGGCGAAAGTGGCTCAAAACCAACCAGATGACCGAATTGCTGGGCAGTGGGTGGATACTTGCCCCCAGATGCCGAGGTGTCAACAGCTGAACCCCTCCAAAAAGCAGAAATTGAACAAAAAAAAGAAAGGTTTACGGTGGAGGAGTACCATGATGAAGATCTTCATGATGAGCTTGCTTCTCAAGCTCATTTTCCTATGTCACATGGAGAGTAAATCTCTGCATCAAGAAGGATAAAAATTGCTTAATAAAGTTTCATTGTCAAAATTAGTGATGTAGAAGATTGTTCTTTCTCAGGGAAAATCAGGATAATTGTAATTGAAAGTTGTATCCCATTGCAATGTGTCCATGTTGATGACTGGTTCCATTTTAGATTTTTTTAATCCTTACAAAATGTTTTGAAACAAGTACCATTTATGTTTTTTATATTGTCTTCTTGTGAAATAATTTAAAAAAAAATTAATTTTTTTTTTAACACTTGTCCTTTGAAAACATTTTAAATTGTTCTCCCTTAGTGGCGGGCCCGATTTTACTCGAACTTTGCATACAAAATTGTAACAAGTATTTTTACATCCATTTTTTTGGGCTCATGGCCTTAAAAAGAGTGGCTTAATCCTTCATACAAAAATGAATTAAAAAAGCTTTTTTGTCATCTCGCCCCTGAAGGGTTTTTTAGGGGAGTTTGCACGGAACAGATGAGAGGTTCCAACAGTGAGGGTAATGGGGGGGTGGAAGAATTTTTATGGGGAAATGGGGCCTTTCCGTGAACATTGAAGGGCAAAAGCAACGACAACGGGCAACGCTATTCCTGGTTGGGGGTCAGAGTTGGTGGGGGGTATAGGGTGGGTCAGGTCATAAAAGCTACAGAAGAATTGGGCTTTTGGGGGAAAGGGGTATGAAAAGTTTTGGAAAAGGGGAAAGGGGTGGGAAAGCTGGGGTTTTAGAAATGTGGGGGGGAGTGTAAATGTCAGGGGGAAACGTGACAGAAAAAGAAATTGGGGGGGGAAATCTGGGGGGTAAATATGGGAGATGGGGAAATGCGAAAAGGCAAAATGCAGGAATCGAGGGGACCCCCGGAAAAGTTTTTATTAAATCATTGGGAGTAATGGGGTTTTTTTTTTTGGTTTTCGGTTTTTAAAATCAAAGAAGGAGAGGAGAGAGTTGGGAGAGAAGCAGGCAATGGCTGTCATAGTCTAGGTACTGAAGGGTAAGGGGCAGCATATGCTTAGGGAATACTGGGCAATCTTGTTATGCACAGGTTACAAGTTGTTTGCCAAAATTTTGAAGAATAGGATAAAGTGCGCAGTGGGGCGGGTTGTATCAAAAACTCAGTTTGGGTTGCCAGGGAGGTGTATGGTGAAGGGGTATGGGTTACTAAGGAATTTCGAGGGAGAAAAAGGGGAGAGGGAGGTTTGGTGGCACTAGACTGGCAACGAGCATATGACAGAGTGGAACGAGAAGCATTGAGAGCCATCCTCAGGGGACAGGGATTTGGAGAAGAGATAATGGGATGGGTAGATGTGTTGTATCGTGGTGCAATGGCAAGGGTACAGATTCATGGAAGATTGGATGGGAAGATCGTAATGGGTAGGGGACTTCGACAGAGGTGTCCTATGTCATAACTTTTGTTTGCATGCATACAGGACCCCTTTTATAGAATGGTGGAGCAGCATACATGCAATAGAGGGGGAGAAGGGAGTGGTGTTGGGAGGGTTTGGCAAGTCTTAATTGGTTATGTAGATGATACTACTGTTCTGTTTAGGGAGGGGATGTCAATGGAGAACTTAGATGAGGTGGTAAAAATGTTGGCAGGTGCAACTGATATGAGAGTGAATTCAGAAAAGTCCATGGTCATGGAGTTAGGAGCTTGGGTGGGGAGGGTTGAGTGGGGCAGTGCAGTCGTGAGGAGGCGGGTGAAATTGTTAAAAATTTGTAAGTCTTATCTATGCAGACACTCTGGCTGTGGCATGTGTGGAAAACTCGGTTAGGTTGGTGGATAGAATTAAGGGATGCTTGGGAGCATTGAGGTCTTATCATTTGACCCTTGTGCAGCGTGCCATTGTACAGTAAGATATGTCACGTGGCAGCCGTGTTCCCATTAACTGGGGGAGCGAGAGTGGACATACTTAGGAGGGTTTCTAAATTCTTGTGGGGTTTGGGCTGTGATTGGCTTAAAAGGGAAATGATAAAGTTCCCTGTGCATCAGGCAGGGCTGGGATTGCTGGACTTAAAGCGGAGGGTCAAATGTGTCTTTATCAAGAGGGACGGGGAAGGTCTGGTCAGGATCTATGATAGATTGAAACGAATGTATACAGGAGTGGAGTTGCGTAAGTGTGAAACCCATTTGAGGCCTATGGCATGGGCACGAGATCCGGAGAAGGTCAAAAGAGGTGGGATGTGTAGATTGTTAGTGGGGAGGGTTGCAGCGCCTGTAGAGGGCATTTTCGCCATGTATACATGGGGAAGTATATGGAATAATATAAGTAGGATGAGCTTATAACCACGTGCACCTGATGTAATGCATTGTTTTCTGCACGGCATTTTGCCATCGGGTGTGGTTCTAAGGAATAGACGAGTGGTTGAGAGGAGGGGTTGTGAGCTATGTGGTGGGGAGGAGTCAGCGTTTCATGTAGTATATTTTTGTGAGGGTATGCAGAGCGTCATGGGGTGGTTAAGTAGGGTGATACACAGGAATGGGGGTAAAGGAATTTCTGTGCTGAGAGAGTTAAGTCTGGACATGGGAGGTTGCGAGGAGTGTCCTTAGGGTTGTGGGATACATTATGGTTGCTTACATATATATATATATATATATATATATATATATATATATATATATATATATATATATATATATATATATATATATATATATATATATATATATATATAATATATATATATAACATGGGGTTTGAAGAGAAAATGGGTCGTGAGGTGAAGAGAAGGGTGTTAGCTGCAACTTTCCATAAAACAGTATGTCATACCAGGGAAATTTATGGGAGGAGGTGGGAGAGGGATTTTTCAAAGAGATACAGGAAACTTACGTTAGGGGCTTTATTGGACTTGTAATGTAAGAGGGAGGGGAGGGTATGAATGGAAGTGATGCTGTGGGAGAGGAAGTCAGGGTTAGAAACAGGGTCGCCTCCCTGGGGTTTTTATAGGATGGAATGCAAAGTTGCATGAGTGGTGTTTGCGTCTTAAGGGAGTAGGTATCATGTATGAAATGTAGGTGCACGCACCTGTGGAGTGTGGGATGTGTAAGGACGGGTGAACGTTGTGGCTGAGCATGATTGTAGTGATATGTCGGCGTGGGTGGGTAGTGTGTATGTAGTCCTGTGTATCAGGAAGTATGGCGGGTTCTGTCTTACAGTGTGATCGGGTAAAGTGGTGTGATGCCCAGTTTCATATACATCAAGGAATCTATGCTTATGTACACCATTCATATTGGCCTTATGTAACTTCAAGAGAAGAGTAAATAGTGGATAAGGTATGAGTGGGGGGGTCTTTGCGTGTAACACTGTGAAGAGTGAGGCGCAGGTGATGTGTCTTTAGATGAACGAGTATGATATGTTGATTGGCCAATGTGGTTGTACTGGCCCTCACATGCAGTTACAGGCATATTGTCTGTAGAAAGATGTGACCACAGATGAGTGGGCATAGGAACTTCTATAATGGGAAGTATTTTATTACTTCTGATACAGTCTTGAGGATTCTATTCTGCTGTGATAACCTGTTTCACAGTAGGATTATAATCTTGTTGTGTAGGTTGAGTTTATAGGTGATTCGTTATGCATGTTCGTGGTTTTTAGGGAGTCGTCAATCTTCAAGTTGGATTGGTCAAGGAAACATTAATTACGTGTTTGTAAATCCACCTGGATGAGTGGATATTGTGTATTACTGGGTCAAGTGTCCCTTATTGTCATATTTGTTCATTGATGTATCTCTGTCTTGGTGAGTTTGTTCCACAAATGTGTATGTAATGTCTATTTTGGCTTATTTAGTCAAGGTTAGGTTAAGTACATGTCGCCATGTTGGTGTGGCAGATACTTACGGGGGGGGTGGAATTTTTTTTTTTTTTTACTTTATTTAAAAAGTACATCACAGCACATAAAAAAAAAACAGGCCTTATCCGTCAACAAATGTAATAAACTTTCCATGGCCATATAATACCACATACAAATATAAATAATTATACATCATGTAACAAATATTATCTAATGAAAACACAAACAGTAACCAAATTAAGGAGAGAATTGATACATACTTCCGTACTAACTACATCAAAAGTAAAACCAGATATTCTGTACTATGACTTAACGTCATAAGGTACTAACTCAAAAGAGCACAGTATGCTACATACCATAACCCTGCAAACTAAACCCCCCCCTTCCCCAGACAGAACCTCCCCCTATCTGAAAAGTACAACATAAAATTAGAACCACAAGAGTGCACAATAAATTAAGTTAACCCTAACACATCTATACTGCTATCCAAAAGTATGAATCTTACAACACGTAAGAATATGAAGCATAAACTACAATGATACATCTGTTCCCAAAACTTAAAATGGTAAAGGTTATAACTGCCTCATGGCTTACGAAACAAACTGCAAGTGCAATAAGTACATTATGTAAATATGGAACAGTTTGATTTCTAACATTGGTTATAAGGAATTTCCTGTAGTCAAATTACATTAACAAGATCCGTCCACATCATAAACAAACATCAATCATTGTATTGAGTGCCTAGCCTTACTGGAAGAAAAAATTGTAAACCCTCACCATACATATTATTTTTTTTTTTTAAGACACAATACAAGATATAAAAAATAAAATAATACAATAATTACCCATTTGCGAATACAATGATCTACCGTCAACCCACATCATACCCTAAGTGTTACAATCATATCGTATTAAAGGGTAAACCATCACCTAACAATGACAAGAGCATGATAACACCAGCTCAAAAAATACATTAACAGAGTCAAAACCTACAATACACTCCTGTTACACTGCACAATAAAACCCCCGTGCACAAAGCACACAGGAGATATGATAAACATAGGAATAAAAACATTATTCCTTACAATAATGAAACAAAAGGCAAACCTAAGCCTTAAATAAAATCCAAGACATACCACCAAAACTCCCCGAATTGCGGGAACCGCTTAACAGAAAAAATAGCGAGAGCTCAGGACGAACAAAACCATAACACAAACAAAGCAAACGTTTTATTCGCGCCACACCAACCCCCAGGGCCTATTGAACAAGCCCCCTTGCAGAATTCATGTAAATGTCATACACCTAAAAAATTTAAAAAGGATACAGAACATTAACCTAAACTTTAGCAAAACAGCCGCAAGAAAGATTTAACATTTGAAACACGACAGTCCAAAAACGATCTAGTTACAACACTTTAAAAACCCTTATTTCCCTATTTTGAACAAAAAATAAATCATTGCAAAATTAAACAGTTACGTAAAGTGACCTGGGGACATCATTTGTAAACTAATACGACTAGGGTCGCCGACGTGTGCCAGGATTGCTCAAACCCCTTATTTAAAATCAAACCTTTAAGTCATCCATATGACGACAATACAATATAATTTTTAATTCTGCTACAAAAGTTTGGTATTATAAAAGGTTATCATACAAAGTTATCGTATCGCCCACACACGAAAAGGCCAGCCACGTCTACCCTTTACGGTGCTAATGCCCATAAATCACGAATATGGAAAATTACAATATCCCACCGAAAAGTCGAAACCCCATCTACCTCCAGCAATCTCTCTATTCCTCTGCTGTGTACCAATAAAAATCACGCCGGGCCCTGATCCTCTCTCTTGCTGATACGTGTCTGCAGGCCCATGAAGTATATACAAAGTCAGTGACTAGATATCCAATTGCCCTTTGTACCGGCAACCCAACCCCCCCCCCCATCTAGACTTAACGCTCTTAAGACACTAATTCCCCACCTCCCACCATATGTATAACCTGGGTAAACCACACTCTTACCGCTTCCAATCTCTCACAAAAATACACTGCGTGGAAAGCCGTGTCAATATCCCCACACACACAACGCTCCTTACCCACTTGCACACGTCTATTCACTGAAACCTCCCCGGAAGGCAATATAAGTGAAGGAATTTATACATGACCTCCGTACCCCGGCCCTAAATCGTAACTTTCCCTTTAAGCGACCCCAAATATCACGCCATGCATATATTGGATATATACCCTCCATGCTAGCCACCCCCTCCCTCTCTCCCACCCTTGCCAGTTTTCTAGTCTTGATTCGACTTGGATCCCTTGCATAAAAATTTAAAAACCCCCAGCATGTTCTCGCATCTCGTAACAAACCCCACCATTTATCCATCGTACCAAATCCTCTCGAATCCAATTCAAACCTGTACCAACCCTCCGACCCTCACACAAATAACTATGTTTAACGTACATACCTAAGATTCTGATGTGTAGATTCATTAACCCCAGACCACCCCTACTAGTCGGTAAATATACAACATCTCTCGCTAACCAATCACAACCAGAACCCCATATATATCTAAATACACGCTTCAATAAACGTTTCTCATCACACGCAACTAACGGATTCATACTTACCACATGCCACAACTTACTGAACAAAAGCGCATTCGCCACGATTACACGCTGATGCAAAGTTAAACCTCCCACACGCAACCCCGTCAATCGACCTAACACCCTATCCACAACCTTATGCGAATTAACCTTCCTCGCTTCCTGAATATTTCTCATATGTACAATCCCACATACCTTGATGTGATTTACTAAAGGCCAACCCTCCTCCTGATCTATTTCCCCACTAATGCTATCTCCCACGTGCATAAGCATTGACTTTTCCTTATTGATCTTCATCCCCATTGCTCTCCCAAAATGTTCCACCAATTCACCCATTTTTCGTAAATCCTGAGATCCCCTATATAAAATCGTGGTGTCATCCACGTAGCCTACGATTCCCGCTTTTATCCCCACCCTCCCTCGCATTTCACCCTCATTCAGACTCTCCCGTACAGCTCTGAAAAAAAGGGTCCTGAATTAACGCAAAAAGAATCTGCGATACAGGACACCCCTGCCTCAAACCTCGTTTCATTCGAATTAAATTTCCTAACCTGCTGTTTATCTGTACCCTAAACATAGCCTGCTCATACAAAGCCGTCGTCCAACTTTCGATTTCCTTCCCGAAACCTTTCGGGGGGCCTCGGGCAAAAAATGTAGCTTTTTTGTTTACCGTCCGATTTCCTCCAGTTGTGGTGCACAAGACAAAGTGTTTTCACTCTTTCTTGAAAATATTTATCAAAAATATACCTCAAACGAAAAGTGAGAAAAGACTGAAAAAGGACTGATTTGCTGAAAATGCCCTTGGGGGGGCGATTTATTCCTATATGGGACGACGTAAGGTTGTTTGGACACTTGGTGCCGATAGAGCAATGCTTATACGAATTTTACTCAACGCCTTTTCTCTAAATAACTTATCTTTATTTCACAAAAAAATAAAGTTTGTTAGTTCCTGGAATGTTGCAAAAAATCTGCCCTTTACTCCCATTTAACTCCGAAAGTATTTGGAATATTTCCAAAAATGCTTGTAGAAAAATAGAGAAATCATTATTCTACTATTTCTGTGAATATTATTCCATTTACTTAAGTAATAAAGGCAGAAATAGGTACCTTAGGTGAATAAGTTACTTCCGAGATATTGGCCGGGAGCGCCGGCCGGCCCACCGTCTCAAAAAAAAAAAAAATATTTCGCGAAAATCGCGTTTGTTTGGGTGTATTTCTTAGTAAACTGATGTTCTAGTGCAGTTCTCCTCTTCAAAACACCGTTTTCTCTTACTCAGAGACCAAAGAATACGATATGGAGAGCAGTAACTCATTTATATCGAAATATTCCCGATAATCTCTCGCCATATTATGGCCTATTTTTTTCAGTCTAGAGTATGTAACATGTTTGTATGTTATTTAGAGTGTTTATTATATCATATTAGATCAATTCTGATAGATAAATAAGCCGTAGAGTTTATATATAAGCTGATATAAGCGTAATAATGAAGTGATTTCTCCTGGCTCTCTCTGGAGCGGGAACACTGCCGAGCGTTCCTATATGATTCCTGGTTGTCTCTAAGTCTAGGGATAGGCCCCGCCTTCTGTTTTATGATGCCAAGTAGTCAGTTATTATATTAGAAAGAATAATGCAAGAAAAAGCGATAAAAAACAAGGAAAATTTTCCAAAATATATATGGGCTGTGAGCAGACTCGCTACCAATATCACCGTCACCTTACCTCATATAAATGACTATAATTTCTTGTAGAAACGTCGTAGAACATTCATTCT
Organism: Cherax quadricarinatus; assembly: GCF_026875155.1. Taxonomy (NCBI): domain Eukaryota; kingdom Metazoa; phylum Arthropoda; class Malacostraca; order Decapoda; family Parastacidae; genus Cherax; species Cherax quadricarinatus. The sequence goes on from NC_069429.1 coordinate 33,527,673, forward strand.
TGTACCATTGTGTTGCCAAAGAGTTAAGCTATTTTTCGGTATATATAACTCAACTTCCATAATTTTTCGATTTTTGGTTGAGCGCGCGCGGAAATTGCCCGAGGCTCACGCTCCACACAATCGTATACCGTGTGCCAGTCCAAAGGCAGTATTCCCCCTGCATTACCCTTCCCGCTTTCGTCAATGAACCTGCATATAATACCTTGCCCCACACACATTGATCTTCCAGGTACCCCATATTGCCCTTCATCCAATACCTTTTCTAACACCCTTTTTAATTCTATTACCTAACATTTTCGCAAATATTTTATAATCACACACATTAATGATATCGACCTATAATTTTAAACACAGTTCCCCGTAGCCTTTTTTTGGAATCATAACCACAACACTTGTTCTTTGTTGTTCCCCGAGTCTTCCACTTGTTTTCATTTCGTTAAATAATACCACTAGAAATTCGCATAGGCATTCCCAGTTTTCCTTATAGAAATCACAAGGGATACCATCGATCCCCGGCGATTTCCCAGCACTCATACTCTCTACCGCTAGCCTAACCTCCTCCTCACTTATGCATCCATTCAAATACATGCGATCCTTATTCTCTAAATCACAACATACCCATTCACCCATTTTTTCTAGCGCCTCTTTAGAGATCCCCACATTTTCATGTTGCGATTCTTACCATTTATCCACATAGCAACTCATTCCCTCAGTTGTCGTATGTACTGTCCCCCCGCCTATAAAGCCCCCATTTTCTCTTGCACTTCCAATCCCATTAAATTTTGTCGCCTTCGGCGTTTGCCCTCTCCTGCAGGACAACCGCCGAAGGGCGATCTCCCCATAATCCTCATTAATGCCACTCGCTATCCCGCCGCATCAAAATTACAATTATGAATATCCCCTATCATGCACTTTAAGTTTTCAATTTCCGCCACCGGGTACACCCCCGTACCATGCATATAACATTCCTGCAGTTGGCTTTCCAGGTAATACAAAGTTCCTCATTGCATTTTCCGTTCCTCTACCCCACTCTTCTGATAGAAGTCCCTCACCTTCCTCTCGCCAACCGTGTCCCACCACTCAATAATATCACTCCCTACCCTACGGTTATCCCACCATTCCTTCCATACACTCGCAAAAAATCCCTCACGCTCCTTTTACGCATGAACCCAACATTCATTTTCCAGAAACCCCTGTATCGCCTTGGTAATCCCTCCCAATCCACGTCCACCATGACTCCTCTATGGTCAGAAAAACTCACATTTAGAGCACAAACGGTTCGAACCATGACTCCCCTAGAAACATATATGCGGACCAATCGCGCTGCATACTCCCTCCTAATGAACGTATACACACTCCTCCCTACCTCATCCCCCCCCCCACATCAATGACATTCACACCCCGCAGTAAGTCCCCTAAAAAAAAAAACAAAAAAAACCTTCCCCTAGGTTCGACATCCTTGCGGCGATCAAGACAATTCCAGTCTCCCCCGGTAATCGCGACGGCTGGCAGCGACCTTAAATGATACACCAAAACATTCCTAAAAAAACAGTTTTTTATTCGCATATCACTCTCCGCTGGCCCATAGACGCCGATGAATCCCACCTGCACCCCACCCCATGCCCCTACCACCCGCATCACCCTCCCCTCCTCCCCAACCTCACAGGTGTGTAAAGAAAACGGGCTGGCCTCTTTTATTAGCACTGCCACACCTCCTTTCAATCTTCTAGAACAGCCCATGTACACTACATATTCAGGAATTATCAATTCCCCGAGAGATTTGTGATTGTGTTCCTGTAAAAACACAACGTCAGGAACATTTTTCCTCAATAACGCTACCAGACAGTTACGCTTGTTGTCAGATTTCAAACCATTAACATATAGAGTAATACACCTGAAGATTTCATTGATGGTTTACTCTTAGATATCTTAACACTCTTAACACCTTTGCGATTTTCTCCACTTCTTCCCCCACATCCTCCTACACCTTCCTCTCGATCTTCCTCTCTACGGGTCTCATCGTGCCATGCCTTTTTCCCAGATCTTTGTCCGGGAGTTAGAACATCGTCACTATCTGTCGCCACCACAGCCCTTTTGCGACAGCTACGATCGATGATCATATCAACTTCGTAACTATCATCCCTGTGTACCTCCACAGTCACAACCTGTTGTTCTACAGTCGACTGTGTGACACCTCCCTCTCCCACTTGTACACGTACATCCTCCAGCCCACCCTGGAGTCCATCAGCTGTTGAAGCTTCCAACAAAACGTTTAAAGCCTCTTGGATGGATGCTTCCATGTCATCCTGGGCGGGTGCGTATGCATCCTCCAGCATTGCTGACACCACGCCTATGTCCTCCTCCACACCTGGTAGAGTTACACAGGCAGGTGACTCCTCTGTCTCCCCCTCTACCTCCTCACTCCACAGTTTCCCACGCTGTGTAGCCCCAGCGTATGACTGCGGTGCTGCTGTCGCCTCCCGTCCTGGGCGCGACCTCTGGTCTTCTACGCCTCGTCGGACATTGTGCTGCAATGTGGTCATACACCCCACAGAGTCTGCACGTGCACCTTTGACCTGAATATGTTACATACACTTGCGTTCAAAAGTCCTCCATTACCACGTACGACGGAATCGGGTGCTTAAGGGATATCTTCAAAGAAAACGACCCTTCTGGCATGCCAACAAGGGGCGTCACGCCAGCGTCCAAACCCGCCGCCAGATGCACGGTGCCGTAATGGTCAAATACGTTCCTTAAATCACTTTTGTCCGCATCAAAGGGTATGTTGTGCACCTTCGTCCTTGTGTAAACATGGGAGACATCTCGAAGGAAAACGAAACACAGGTAAACGCTTTATCACATCCTGGTATTTAGCAACCATATTCTCATAGGTGCAGCCTTGTCTGAATTTGACGAATAACCTCGTATTGCCATTTAATGCTACACTGTAAAGGTCTTCATTGGCAATTCCATATGTGTCTCTCAGGATCGCCGTCAACAGAAGATGAGTATTCTGACTATTAAATTAGCCAGTCACTAAATCAAGGCAGACAGTGTTGACGCGCCTGCATCCTCCTTCCGCCATTGTGAGTAGACTGGTGAAAACTGCGCAGAGACTAGACGAATCAGGAGCTACTGCGCAGCCTGTCCGCATGGCCCAAGAGCGATGCAGACAATGTGGTGGAAATTAATAAAGTGTGCACTATATAAATAGTACACGATTGTACCATTGCATTGGTTGTAGTGTACAGGTGTATATGGAAAGGAAGCATTACATTGTGTTTTAGTTATTTTAAGGTAGTATGTGTGTAGTGACCATGTACTTCGATGATGAAAATACTCCTGAATTAATCCTATAATTTTCAGTGGTGGAAATGTAGTTGCAGTTTCATTGTGAGTGTGAGAGTTAGGAGGGGGTATGTGCATTGTGTTGTAACCGATCTTGTTATGACATACAGTCTCACCATGATATGTTGTGAGTTGTGTTAACAGATGCTATTACCACAAAGTTGATGTAAAGTTATATGTGTTAGGGATGTACTGTAGCTTTTTGCCTACAGCCGTAATTGTATTTTTTAATGTTTTAAATAAATAAAATATATAATATAATAAATTATATATATTATATATATATATATATATAATATATAAATATATATATATATATATATATTTTATATAATATGTATAAAGACTCCAATCCACTGTTATATATGCAGTTTTTTTTTTTTTTTTTTTTTAAGATTCGCCGGTATTCTCCCGGCCTGGGCCTTTTCCAAGTGGTGGGTGGTGGCCCGGCCTTGGCTCCCTGTCTAGGGAGTGTCTGAGACCTAAGTCTCCCATGGGAGGAGACACAAGTACCCCCTCATCTTTGGGACCAACTGTCCCCAGGCCTAGCCACATTCCCCGCCCTCACGAGGCTCGTAGGAAGAAGCTAGGCCTCTCTCGTCTGCCATCCACACCCCAAGGGGATTATTGGGAATGACAGTCTTGTGAGCTGCAAGCTCTGGCTCAGGCACCTACCCTACCCTAGATGGGCTGGGCATGATGTCGATCTATATGCAGTGTTTACTGACAACTCTACATTGTTGTTGTGTATGCTGCATTTACTGACAACTCTACACAGTTTATATTTTTCTACAAAACTTACACTTGTCATATCTCCTCAAGATTGTGCACTATTTCGTATTTCAATAGGAATTTTTACTCAATGGTATCAAGGACTATACATCAAGTACACTATGCAGGTTTAGGAAAATTATTTATGGTGCCCCATGGCCTGGTGGCAAAAGCTCTCGCTTCACTCGGCGAGCGTCCGGGTTTGATTCCTGGCGAAGGTAAAAACATTAGACGTTCTTCTTTGCACCGGTTGTGTATGTTAATAATCAGTAAAATGGGTACCTGGGTGTTAGTGGATTGGTGTAGTCATATCCTGGGACAAAACTGATCTAATTTGCGGGAAATGCTCAGCATAACAAGCGCTTTTCTGTGTAGTATGTCATTGATGTTAGCTATGGTATGTATAACTTGTACTTGCTTTGGTTCTCAACCTTGACAAACTTGTCAACAAGATATTCCGACACGTTTGTGAACAATTTTTATGAACGTTATTTAACATCACTTGCTTCATTTTTTTATTTAAAACTCAGGTACAAAATATATGGGTACATAAATTAATATGTAACAAGATACAGGCAGTTAGCTAATCAACTGTGACTACACAAACTACTGAAAGAAGCACATATATAATGACATCAGAACTGACTTCACTCAAATAGAACACTGCTTCTACGTACTGTGCTTCACTTGAACAGATGGTCGTATAAAAACGATAGATACCTACTCAGTAATGCTTACACTTCCTCCCCCCCCCCCCCCGTGAAAACATGCCACTTTCACAAGAGTATACACAGTGACAAATCTCTTATACTTATACATTTATAAGAACACTAAAAATTTCAATGACAAAATATATAAACACAATCCAGCCAGTAAACGGCTAACACTATAAATACAAGTAATGTCTGAACATGATGGTCTACTCCTACCAAAGAACACAATCCTCACCTTATTGTTCGCATCGCTGTTGGGCCGTGCGGACGCACTGTGCAGTAGCTCCCACTACAACTGGTTTCTGCGCAGTTTTCACTGTTCAGACATGGCGGAGTACACCGGCAGGAGGATAAATACAGTTTGCATTGAGCTGTTGAGGGGTTCTCTGAGCCCTGCTACTATGAACGTCGTTCTACCTGCAATTATTAGGGATTTATATGGTATCCCTAATGAGGAACTGTATGGTGTGGCCCTTAATGGGATGAAACGAGTATTTGTAAAGTTCCTGAGGAATAGCTACTACAGCAGTGTGGTGGAGGAGTATCAGGAACGGCAAAATGTGTCTCAACTCGACGATGGATGTGTGCTTGCATGACGTATCTACATTCTACACGTGGGTACGAGTGAGGAATGTACCCTTCGAGGCAACGCAGTTTGGTATACAGGAAGTTTTTTCGCAAGTATGGTGTCATTCATGAAGCCAGAGGTGGGGTTTGGCGGGATGGACCATATGTGGGCCTCCCGGAAGGGTCATACAATATCAAGATGACTTTAAAGACGCCTATACCTTCGTATGTAATGTTGCCAGGCACCAGAAACCAGGTATATGTGTCGTATGTGGGGCAAAGTAGAACGTGTCGTCTTTGTGGCTCTTTTGACCATATAGCGGCACAATGTGCACGTAGAGTTGCCCCGGGGGTGTCAGTCCCGGTGGAGGACATCCAGCAGGCGAGTGTGGTGGCGGCGGCGAAGAATGGGACTACTCTATGGAGTGAGGAGGTGGAGAAGGAGGGTGAACAGATGGGGACGTGTGTCACACTCCCGGTGGAGGAGGAAGTTCTTTCTCCAACATCTGAGGTGGTGGAGGAAGTGGTGGAGACGACACAGGAGGTGTCCTTGGAGTCAGTGCTCCAGGAATTCTTGGAGGAGGCCTTGGTAGGAGGTGACATGGATGAACGGATCAGTGAAAAGCAGCAATTGCAAGGCCTGAGTGAGAAGTCGGAAGTAGTAGGGAACACTGGAAAGGATACACTTGTAGTGGCAGAGGTAACACGGGAGGATGTACCTGAGGAAGAGGTGGCTTTGGGAGGCAGCTCTAGGAAGAGACCAGCGGGGCTGACTGAATTAGATGATGTTTTAACACCTGGGCAAAGACCAGGTAAGAAGGTTTGGGCGGAGGTGGTCCGCAATTCCCCTACAGGGGGGGAGTACAGGGAAAATCGGGGGAGAGACAAGGGGGCGTAGCAAGTTCATTAAAAAAGAGTAATAAGGAAAGTGTAATCAGCTTGAAGGGAAGTGTGAGCAAGCCACAGCGGCATAGGGGTAAGCCGCCTCTCCTTGACCATTCAGGTGTGTAACGATAAATGCTAATGGCTTAAAAACTGAGGTTAAAAGGTGTGGTTGGAGTGGTTTCTTAAAAGGTACGATGTTGATGTTGGTTTCCTACAGGAGCATAACTATAAGTCAGGTAGTGAGTTGAGATTGAGAGGATATAAGTTGTTTGTGAGCATGGCAACGCTTTTAAAGGGCGGAGTGGCTGTTTAGTAAAGGAGACCAGTCCCTTGCGAGTCATGGGTGGGAGGAGGGGGGTGGGGGGAGGGTTGTTCGTGGTGATGGGTGGTGGGGGGAGAGTAGGGTATGTTTTGTGGGAGTTTATATGCCTGCGATTGGTAACGTAAGGATAAAATCAGATTTTGTTCGTGACGTTTTGTTATATCATCTCAGGGGTTTACCTGCCATAAGCGATAATTGGAGGTGATTGGAATTGTGTGATTAGGCATTGTAGACGTAGTTCCTAGGGGGGCGGGGTGTGTGTTGGGTGTTTTTAAGGGATGCATTGGGTGATGTCGGGGTGGTAGATGTGGTTGGCAGGGGGGGTATCAGGTTGAGTATACCTATGTACAGGGAGTTATGAGGCAAGGTTGGATAGGATTTATGTGAGGCAGGGGATAGGAGTAGAGAGAGTTAGAACAGTAGACGTGGGTTTTTCAGACCACAGAGCAGTGTTGCTGATCTTAGGGTGGATGGTATTCCGAGAATATATCAGGGCTATTGGAAATTAAATGTGAGGCTTTTACAGGAGGAGGATCAAGGTCGGTCTTTTCAGTCATGGTGGAAGGGCTTTTGGGAGGCTAGGGATGAGGAGGTGGATTTGTTAGATTGGTGGGAGTTGCAGGCAAAGGTGAAAATTGTAGAATTTTTTAGGAAGAGGGCAGGGAAAGGCACGTTGGAGGTTTGGATTGCAGAATTATTTAGAGGGTCAGTTGAATGATTGTTATGGCGGGGGGAGTAGGGAGGGAGGGAAGGGGTTATGGGGAACTTAGGAGTCGTTTAATAGAGATGCATAATGAACGTTTTGATGCACTCAGGTCAGGGCAGGATTGGAGGACGTACTAAAGGGTGATAAGCCAACCGGTATGTTTCCAGAAAATTCAAGGACAGACAGTTGAGGACTACCGTGGCGCATATTGTGTGGAGGGTGGGGAGGGTTATGTGAGGGGACAGGGTCTCACTGACACAGATTCTATTAGTAGGTATGCTGATGATTGGTTTACGGAGAAATGAAGAGAAGGGGAGGGGTAGGTGGGATAGAAACATTTAGTGGGATTAGGGTACCGCAGGGTATGGGGAAGAGGGATAGGGAGTTGGAGGGAGGCATTACGGGGAGGAGGTGGGGAAGTGGTGAATGGGTTGAGTCAGGGGAAGGCACCGGGAATAGATGGGTTACCTAATGATTTTTACAAAGCGCATTGGGAGGTTCTGAGGGAGTGCCTAGTGGAGGTTCTGAATTATATGTTGAAATGGGGCAGAATGGCGCAAACACAGAGAACTGGGTCGTTGTCTTGGTGCCAAAGAAGGAGGAAGGAGAAGCGTTTGGGAGATTATCGTCCGTTGTCGTTAATGTGTACGGATTACAAAATTTTTGCGAAGGTATTGGGGAACAGGTTAAAGAAGGTAATTGGGAGTAGAGTACATGAGGGACAGTATGGGATTCGGGAAGGACTATGAAGAATGGGCATAGTGCGATAAGGGATTTTATAGAGAACTGTCAGGGAGGGGGCGTCCTTGGCTTGGATTGGGCTCAGGCATATGACTGTGTGAAGAGGGACTTTTTGTGGGATGTTTGGAGAAATTGGGTTTTTGGAGGGGGGGTAGTGAGTGGGTGCGCACGCTGAATAGAGGGGCTGTAATGAGGGTGCAAGTTAATGGTAAGCTGGGGGGGGCGGTGATGATGGAACAGGATTAAGGCAGGTTGCCCGCTGTCACAGTTGCTTTTTGCATGCGTGCAACATCCTTTCTTTGAGGCTGTGGACGAGGAATTGGGGGAGGTGGGGGGGAAGTATGGGGGGCATAGTAGGTTATGTGGATGATACAACTGTGTTAGTTACGAGTGGGGAGGCTTTACGTAGGGTGGGAGAGGTTATTAGGAGCATGGGTATGTTTCAGGAATGGTAGTTAATTAGCAAAGTCTAGGTTATTAGAAGTAGGAACATGGGTTGGGGGAGATTGGGGGAGGAGATGGGATGGACGTTTGTGATAGAATTAAGGTGTGTGGATATGGTATATGAAGCAATTGCAGGAATGTAGGAGGATTAACTCAGAAGCAGTCCACGAGTAGGTTATAGGCAAGTTAAAAGGTTTGAGGGCCAGTGAAGTGGCGTTACAGCAGAGGGTGTTGGTAATTAATTCGGTGGTGTATAGCAAGGTCTGGGGTGTAGCGGAGGTGTTCCCTTTGAGGGTGCAGGATATACAGGAAATACAGAGGAGGGTGTTGAGGTTTGTGTGGGGTTTGGGAGGGCCTGGTTTGTCCAAAGAGTGGTCATGACGGAGGTGAAAAGGGGGGGTCTAGGTTTGTTGGACTTAGGGTCTAGGGTAATGGTTTTATATATATAAGCAGAGGTATTTAAGGGTGGGGGGGGAGAGGGGTGTTAGGGTGGATAGGGTGATGAGGGATGCTAGAAACTGGTGGAGTGGTAGGGATTTGAGAAAGTGTGAAGATGTAATAAGATTCATGTTGGCAGTGGGGCAGGTAAAAAGGTTGAAGGTAAAAGCAGTGGTGGGTGTGGTGTGGGGGAAGGGTGCATTGCAGGGGGTCACAGTATACCCCATGTATAACTGGGGGGGTCCATATGGAGGGAGTTCAGGACGCTTCGGATACCAGCAAGGGTTAGGGAGTTGGTGTATCGTTTTCTAATGGGGGTGGTGGCATCTAAGTATAATGTTGCATAAGATGGGGTTTGTTAGAGAGGCAACATGTTTATTCTGTGGGAGGAGGAGACGGCATATCATGTGGTATATTTTTGTTCATCTTTGGAAGTGGTGAGAGTCTGGATGGCGGGGGTATTTAGCTGTTGGAGGGGGGAGTTGTCTTTTCTTAGATCGTTGTCATGGATGTTAGTGGGGTAGCAAATGGTTTGGGTAGGGCTTTGATGTATGTCATGGCAGATTATTTGCATGTTTCTGGGGTATGAGGCAGATTGTAGGGCAGTTGAGGATAAAAGCGTTAGCAGCGAGGTTTTTATAGGACAAGGTGTAGGAATAGGTTAATATATGGGGGGAGATGGATTCAAGTTTTTCGATAGGTTATCGTAATTTTTCTGTAGCACAGCTTCTAAGGAACAGGGGGGGCAAGGGTAGGGTCTTTTTTGTGAGGGGGGGGGTGTAAGGTTAGGATAGCAGTGTGGAAGGTGGTGTGAGGGTGAGATAGTGAGGGCATATATTTATGAAATGGCTATTCCTGTAGAGATATTTGATATTGGCGATCAGTACCTTGGATACATTGTCATAATTGGAATGCCTTGCATTACATTGGTTGGGTATATTATTGCACTCACTATCGAGGAGAGGTGTTTAAGTGGCTGTTATGCTTTTTAGGCCAAGTAGTACTGAACACGTGAAAAAATGATTTACCAGTGAATTATAGTATGTGTTTTTATTAACGTTGAGAAGGGGTTTTAAAATATAAAATAAAGCAAGTAAAAACTGTAGTCAAGGTTTTTTTTTTAGTAGTTTTAACGTGTAGCTGCAAGTACTTTCCATATTACCCCCTTTATTAGTTTTTCTTTAGATAATTAGTATACAAGTATTTCCTTTATAACGGTACTTCTTTATAAAAGAAGGATTGTAATACCTTGGCACAAGAGAATGTGAAGAATATGACTTAGTCAAGGAGGTTTAATGGTGTTTCAGATAGGGAGATTAGAATTTTGTTTAGTCATTAACAAGTTTGCCCCGTCCTTGTGAGAACCCATTTGATATGTTTATATTAAATATGTAAATAGTGTGTTTTAAAGAAGTGTATCCTCTAATTTATGTGTAAAACACATGTTATACAATGATGTTCTGATTTTCATGGTTGTTGTTTTTTATTATTGATATGAATATTGTGGATGTATATTCTGCCAATTATACAAAGTGTGTCCGTGTAGTAACATAATGTACATATCTGTGTTCTTATGTATTTTGATTGTTAGGTTACTTGAGGTTTTTTTTTTTTTTTTTTTTTTGTCAAAACTGTGCATGAAAATATTTTTTGTAGCACTGGTTTATTAATTTGTTAAAAAGGGGTTTGTAAATGGTGGTAATTCACCTAAGGGTAACGTGTTATTTAAGTTCTGGAATGTGTGGTAGAGAATTTTGATATATCCAGTATAGTTCTTTTTAATTAATCACTTATACGTTCTTGTATTCGTTGTTAAAATGAGGGGGTAAGGAACCGATTATATGGTATGACTTTGATATATAGCCTTTTATGTATAATGTACTACGTGTGATTTTCTTTGATTATATAGTCTTTTTGTGAGTAAGAAACTGTATTTGAATTTATTAAACCTTACTGTAATGTTTGGGTGTGGGTTGCCTTTTGTGTAGTCACATGTATGATTGAATTTTTGGGGATGGCAATCATGTTAAATTGAAGTGTGACTTTAAGTATAGGTTAAGAGCTGGGATAGAGAATGTGGAATTGTTGTTTCATATTTAATGGATAACATGTCTTAGTTTATGTAACGTATGCATAGTATACAAAAAAAATGTATTGTGTTTTTTAAAAAAAAAAAAAAAAAAAAAATCCTCACCCTAACCTCATATCCCCCCTATGGTAAAACAATATCGTTCATGGTGGGGGTTTAAAAAAACCCGCTGATGCTTCAATCCCCTCGCCCACATGCCCATAACTGTGTCTGCTTCACCATTTCCTCTTCACTTGGCCGAGTGGACCTTTGGCAACCTCTCGTTATCACAGGTACCGATTGAGTGTTGTGTCCTGCCCCTCGCCCTTGGGGCGAAAATCTACATTACCCCACAAGATGGAGGGAAGCCTCCGACAGTTAACACTGATTGTGGAGTTTTTGCAGGGTCTTTTTGGATCATAATGTTGCTCCTCCTACTCCAAATCCTCAAACACATATAAATCTCCAACGATACATCTAGGGTGTTTCAGTAAAAGGTGCTTCCTGGGTTTTCGTCAAGTTTCGCTACACATGTTTGGGGAAAGTTGTTCAGCGTTTATCAAGACTACTTGTCGGTGAACTCAACTGCAGTGTGTCTTCGGATTTTTCCCGCACTTACACGTCCCTTTGAACTGAGAGCATGAAATCCGAAAGGGTTTTTTCCCCAAATTTTTGGGATGATTCACCAGACATATGCAGGTTATGGAGCCATGGCCCACTGAAGGTAAACTGAGGGTTTTTTCAGTAAAAATGCCATCAAAACTGCCATCCCTCTTTTGTTCTCCTCGTTTCTACCGTACCAGGTATATGTGATTCCCCGGGGAAAAGGAAAGACGTGTGGGGTTAGTGAGCTATGGACACTGGCTACCAATGGATCGTCGGCGTCCCCGTAAACGGTGACAGTGTGGTCGCAGACGCTGGTACAAAAACCCCCGAGTCCATGGTAGGCGAGGGGGCCTCCCCACACCAACGCCTCAACACCTTCCCCGATTACCGTCACACACCTGATTCACCTGTTAAATTGCCTGTATGGGGACGACGTTACGATATGTGTCGCAGCAACATCAAATTGTTGTTCCCCTCGTGACATAAAGCAGACCTCCCTGTACATTTTTGGAATTGTAGGTGCGGTGGGGAGTGTCCAGCACCACCTCCACCCCAGTGGCGTCCGTTAATAGCATTTGTAGCCCACCGCCACGATTCTACCCAACGACCCCCAGGGGTAATTTCTAGCGTGGACCCATCAACATGACCCGCCGCCCGCACCGTTTTTGACGGGAGCTCCCAAGCGGTGCAGGGGAAATTTAAGAGTGAGATGAACTGACACCCCGGGCAACGACCTGGAAAAATCGTGGCCGCGATTGCCTAATGGGTTTGAGACAAAGCCAGGGGGCGAGCCCCCTTGGCGATGTTTTTGGACAACGGTGATGTCGTCAATGCTCAAAATAAATTTTAGGGAAACGGGACAAACCACAACATTCCCCTGTTTAACATAAATGTCAATGGTTTTAAAAACGACCACAGGGAAAAAATTTTTAACAGTGTTTAGTCATTTTAAACCATGTTGTGTTTTTCTCCAAAGCACAATTATCGGGGTGTGGGGGAATTGAAATTCGGGTTATTTGTGTAGGAGGGGAAAAGTCCGGGTTAAAAGGGGGTGTGGCATTTTTAATATGAGAGAACAGTCCTTTTTTGGGTACTCATGGGGAAATTGGGTCTGACTGTCCTTAGTGCACGTTACGGGTGGTAGGTACGATGAAGTCGTTTTTTCGTTTTTTGGACCTCAGCGAGGGTCGAGTATAAAAATCTTTTTTAGGAACCTTGGACGCTTCCGGCGCTACCCACGGAACCGTCGGGGGAGGGACTGAATTGCGTTACACACATCGGTGTGGAAACCGCGGGTAGGGGGTTTTTATTCTAAATTTTTTGGGGTGATATTTTGCAAGGGTTGCGTGCACACTGGGGGGTGATGTAGTTGGTGGGGGGGATTTTATTTTTGTCCGACAGGGTTACCGCTTCACTCGATAATCTTTTACGCATGCATTACAACAGTGTGCCAGACATGTGAGAACATTTCTGACACGTGCGGTATTGGTACCTCACCTGGGCTTTTGCCACAATCGTTCCTCATTTTGGAAATTAAAATGTTAGTCTTTTAAAGTTTAATTTTTTTAAATTATCACCCCATACCCATCCTGGGGCGGTAGTAAAAAATCTACAAAATTTTTCCAGGCTGGACCCAAAGTTTTGTAGCTGGGGTTTTTTAAACGGAATGAAATTCATGTTTTTATTTCGCGGATGTGGTTCAAAAGGGAAAAAAAATGGGATGGGTGTCGTAGAACTAGAGTGGTGGGATTAAGGAAAACCCTGATTAAATCCTTTTTTTTAGGCAATGACTAAAGAGGGGACAAATTCATTTAAGGGGAATTAAATTACTTTTGGGATCAATTACGGCATGTTACACCACGGCAGAATACCTAACCACCACGCTGCCCCAAAACGGAAAAATCGGATTTTTCAAAAACAGTTTTTCAGGGGACCGAATTGCGGCGGAATTGATGAAGTCCTTTTGGGAACCGACCATCTGCTATGTTCTACTGAACAAAACAGCGTCGTCGGGGGTTTAAAAATGGGTTTTACGGGCGGACAGGGTTGAGTCCTTCCCTTTTGGGTATGACGAAAGGATACCAACTGAGCTTTATGCTGACATGTTTATCGTGATACATTTAGGGTAGTCGAATCGTATGTTGCCATGGATGTCGTCAAGTCGGGGGTGACTAGTAAATTAAAAAGGGGAGAACAGCTATATCTAGGGGGCCTGTTAGTGCAAAGAAATAGGCAACTTTGCAGGACAGAAAAAGGAAAATCCCGGGTTCAGCGGGTTGCCTGTGAATTTTATTTAGAATTCGGGGGCGAGTTAATGATTTTGGTTAGGTTTTTAAAATAAAAAAAACCCGGGGTTTTTTAAAGTAGGTCAAAGCGAGAAGGTATTGTGGTTCTTGTTCCGAAAAAAACGAATGACTGATATACATGTTTACAGGGCGATTACCCTTTAAACACTAATAAAATTTATAAGCAAAAATTTTGTGCAGTCCCCTTTAAAAACCCACCCTAGAGAAGGTTTTACACCGGGTCGGCGGGTATTCCGGGACGATCGCTGTATTTAAGCCAAAAAGGTACTTGGGTTTTTGTTCGCGACCCCCAAATAATGGGTAGGGGGGGAGAATTTGCGTTAGATTGGAAGGCTGCTTTTTGATAACGTGACACCAGGTTGAAAACATAATGAGCAGGGGGTTGCACGAATTTTATTAAGTGGGTTATATCTTTGTAACGACGCGAGTTTATGCACCAGGTGAAGGGGAAATTAGGTACGACTGAAACCTTACATCATGGGATTTCGCCGGGGGTGCCCGTTATCGCAAATTTTTTTTGCATTTATCAGGAACCTTGATAGGGAAAGGCAGCGGTGTGAGCAGCATCCATTAAGGGGGCATGCGGAAAGGCCCATCCATATTGTTTGGCTTTTTGATATACAACGCTCAGCTTACAGATCCCGGTATTTGTCTCCCATAGACGTATTGTACCACTTTACGAGGGAACGGGTATGTATGTAAAAAGGATAATCTACCTTACTTTTAGGGGGCCCGGGGAACGAGTCCAATCTCCGTGAGAGTCCGTGGGGGGGCGTGAACTTTTTAATTTTTTTTTTTTTTTTTCAAAAAAAGTCGGGCCTCCCCACCAAGGCAGGGGGACCCAAAAAAAAAAAATATCGGGTTAATTCTGCGGGTAGTTGTACTGAAGGGCGTGTTTAATTTTAAATGGTGGTTTATACGAATCCGGGGTTTGGGGATGCGAGATTACATGGGGTTAACTCTCCCCCCAACAGTTCTACTAAATCCCCTATATTAAAGGTGGATGTTGTACTTATCTTTTTAGTGCCCAAGAAAGACCATTTTTTGTGCGTTGTTTTGGTTTTTCTGGGGGAATCGTTTTGCTGGTTTTCACGCAGTGTGCTTAGTTTAAGTGTTCGCAAAGGGTTTGGGGTTATTAGATTTTTTATGCATCAATGCTTGCCCTTTTTTCAAGCATACAAGTGCAATACCCGCAGTGGCAGGTAAAACCATTGGGGGAGAGTATCAATACCTGTGCAGTGTGTTAAGGGGGAGATCGCCATAATGCATAGATATGTTCCGTGCTTAAGTTGTTTTCGAATCCGCGCACGTGTAAATTGCATATCTTATTCGGGCACTATGGAAGCTGACGGGGCACTGGTCTGTAATCAGTTTCGTTGTACGCTTGGCTGATATTTGGAACCGTTCTGGGGGATCTTCCATTGCGACCCGTAGTTCGTGAAACGGTATAAAATTTTTTTTCATAACATCTTGCCGTCCGGGTCCATTTTGTGTACACGACGTTACGCGATATTCTGTCCTGTAGCAATTGTGGGACAGAAGAAACTGTTTTCATGCGATTTACTTTTGCGAGCGGTTAGAAGCCGTGGGCTGTTGGCTCGGTAGACTTATTAGGTGGGTGGGTGGGGGGGGGTTTGTCTCCCTTACGTGTCCTTAGTTTAGACTTGGGGGGGGGTCCTGGATGATGTCGAAAGGACATTGGGGGGTGTTAATATCAGATTTTGTAATACATCTTGGGTGCTTCCGGATAGCTGGAACAATTGAGAGGGTACACGATATTATAGCAGTCATGTATCGAAGCAAGTGTAGGAAACAAGCTGTTGTTTGGGAATCGTTTGGGAGTGTAGTTTTCCATATACCTACCGTAGTTTCCATATACCTACCGTAGTCTCTCGTATGCGTTTTGAGTGCGTGGTTGGTGTGAGAGTAATAAGTAAGGTTGTGTTTGGGTATGAGAAAGTGTAAGGAAGGTAAAATAGGAGTTTTATTAGATTGTTTTTATTATCCTTGGACTCGTAGTACAGTTTTCATGTGTCAGACCGTGACTTTTAAATCCCCATCAAACAAATGTACTATTGCTATATAGTATTGTAACCATTATGGGTTACAGGTCACGGTATGGTTTGGAATAAATTTATGAACATCATATGTATATGATGCTTTAAATAAGAGTCAGTTATTTATTTATTGGTTGTAACATGTCTTACCGAGCTCAATAATTGCTTCATTACCTAATGTTTCCTCAGTTAGGCCTGAGTGGTTGAGGGAGAGGACGTGTGTGTTTGAGTAAGTCCTAGGCCTTCTATATCAGAACTGCTTATCTCACCCGACTGATAACTCATCATGCAACAAATATCGTTGGAGCACAGCTGAATTTGGTGCTGGAACTCTTATGTGTGAACTGTGACTAGTGATATACCTAGTGAAACACAAACATGTTGATTTGAAGTGGCTGTAGGAGTCTACCCTCACTCCACCTCGCCTGTCTCCCCTCCTTCCTCGATTTGGAACTCAGGCATTCGCCTCTATTTACTTATGGTCTAGAGGCGGGTTTTTGAAAGACCACATAAATGCTTGAGTGCCTGTGTCAGTCCTCCGTGCCGGGACTCCACTCATCTTACGAATATGTCTCCTGTGTGCCTACCTGCCTGCTACAAGCAAATATCCAAGTGGTTGACACGGGTCTTAGCAAGCACATTCAAGCAGGCTTGAAAGCAGCATTTGAAGGCCCAGCATGTCTACGTATACGTTCTACACGTGTTGCTGGCATACCAGTGTTTCCTGCAGTGGCTTAGTTAAGAACAATTTAACGAGCATTGCAGTACTAACTTTTTAAGTGGGACATGCCAGAGGTTCACCTATAAACATTGTAAGTTTGTGCTAGTAGTGTTAAGTGCTGCAGATTTGTTGTAACTATTTGCACGAGTGGATTTCACTGACTTAGGACATTGTGCGACCATCAATACCTACATAGGCTTAAAATGAGTGAGGAATGTCTGGCCTGCTGGGTGACCTTGAAAATGGCACTATAAGACCCGCATGCCACTTACACCCATAACTGCGTGTGTCTAGTGAGGTGAATGTCCCTTCCTCGACTTCCTATTCACCGGTATCCCTTAACTCGTCGCCATTATCTACATATGGGATAAGGGCGAGTTTAGCTGATCAAGGCTAAACAGCGCTCCAAGCCAGCCAGTGAAGGCCAAGTTACAGAATGCCTTTGTGAACGTTCTACAGTGTTCCGGCCGTACCTTCGGTGTTGTGAGAACTAGTTCTTAAGTAGTGAAAATTTGTCTGTCATTCCAAGACACGTGTGCTAGATGTGTTAAGTGCTGCGGGTCTGGAGTAATTAACAAGTAGTACAGTGTTGGTAACTCTCGAGACGACTGTGGGCCCAGTGAATGACCTTGAAAATCGCACTGCGACCCGCAGGCCACTACACTCATATTGCCTGTGTCTAGCGAGGTGAATATCCCTTCCTTGTCCCTTCTCTCTTATGGAATAAAGGCGGTTTCACTGACCCAAAAGTAACAGACTAACTCTTCCATCTCAAGCAGCTGAACTAAAAGTGACCTATGGATGTGAACGAAGTAAATGATGGTGAAGGCGAATTCGTACGTTTTAGAAGTAAGGGAGCTTTGAAAAAAGAAAGAGGATTTCAAAGGAGACTTGCTGCAAGAAACAACGAGAGCAACAACAACCATTGCAGAACGGTTAGGCTTGATTTCCCTGCTAACACTGAGTTTGAGGTCAAGTTTAGATGGTTTTACGAAGCTTCATTAGACAACCCAGAAAAAAACCTTCGGATTCACTTTCGTCATGACGAGGATAATTACGTTTTTACTAACGACCCAACATTCATAGAAAAACTTCTTACTCATAAATATGCTAACATCCAACTCCAAGCTGCCCCACCAAGATCACCTAAAGTACTTATTGTTATCCACAATGTCAATAAGTACATGGATCCTAAATTCCTGTTGTCAGATCAAGTTACAAACCCTCGTCGACTTCCAAATGATCTGATATTGGCTGAGTGGATTGGTCAAGGGACTCCACCATCATATATCTACTCTCGTGCAGCGCTTAACAGGAGTTACAAAATAGCTTTGTACAAAGCACCTCACCGTAGATGCTACAAGTGTCAGCGCTGGGGTCACATTGCTTGGAAATGCTCATCTAAGTCACACTGGTGTGCAGTGTGTGCCAAGGCCCATCCTTCTCACCAGTGCTATGATATGATCAAGAAACACCAGACCGTTGCATTAGAATGTATCAATTGTAAGACTCCAGGAGTCACAGCTGCTCATGCTGACTGCAGAGCGAAAGCTGCCCACATCGCCAGCCGCAGAGCTCCCGCCTCAAACCCATCACCCCCCATGATGAGCAATAGGCCTACCAGATACTTCATGTCTGAATACTGACCCATGCCTGATTTCAGACAATATGGTTGAGCGAGTCACTCTGGAGTACATCAACAGAGCACGATCACGTCTGCTATCAACACTAGTAATGCTGCTGGTGTTGACACCATCTGTCTGGCTGAGTCAGCTGTCAGTCAGCCACCTGACTCAGCTGATCGGGACTTCATACTTCCTGATGACGCTAGTCTTGCTGGGGTGGTACACAACATGCAGCTGCGCATAACAGTACTGGAGAAGCAACAATGGTGTTTGAAACAACAACTTGAGCACCACGAGGAAAACTTACAGAGGTTGCAAATGAGTACATCAACCCACAGATAGTCAGCCATTATGAAAATGAGTGTGGTGATGATGAACAAACTGATGATTGCAGTGGTGTTAATAATCACAAAAACGATGAATCTGATAGTGGTGTTTACAATCACAGTGAAGATGATAAGGGCAGTGAAGGCCATCATGATAGTCAACCTGATGAGTGTAATGTATTGATAGATACTGAGTGTGGAGATGACCCGGTTGTTGATAATGGTGTATGTATCACTGGTCATAATGATGAGGAAGTGATACATGTGATGATAGTGATGAGTGTAATAAAAGCGGAGAGTTGAGTGCGAGGGATAGTGTCACCTTCCCATACATTCACAGACAAAGAGCGCAGTGACCTCTGTGTACAAAGACTCCCAAGAGGTCTCACTAATGGAAGTTGCACTTAGGAGACTCATGGATAAGGATAATACTGATGATATTGATATTGATTATGTCTGTTTGTTATTTAGTAAGTTTTTTTTCATTTTGCTGAGAAATTGAATACTATCCCTGGACTTTTATAATGGAACCAAACTCGTATAAACTATCCATTTTAATGGAATATTGCGTCACTTAGAAAAAGATTTTCTGACCTGCATCATAAAGTAACCACTGAATCCATTGATATTGTGTGTCTACAAGAGTGCAGAGTCCCTGAAAAATCCCAACCCCCTAAATTGCCATCGTTTGTTGCATATAACCTCAAATCTACTAATTCTTGTGTTCTATATATTAAAAAATCACTTCCCCATCAACTTCTTGCACATAAGAAAACAGAGGGGCTACAGTATCACGTTGTTAGGATTTATATTGCGAACTCTGCTCTCAACATATTAACTTGTACGCTCCTGCTGATAAGTTTAATTACTTGGAGCTCCCAACTTGTGCTCAGTCTGAACCTACTCTCATTATTGGTGATTATAATGCAAGACACAAAAGCATTGGAAACTCTCAGTTTGGTAATCGTAATTGGCAATCAACTTGTGTCACTCTTAAACAGTCCATGATAATGTGCAAATTGTAGGTGACCTTGAAACCCACACATATCTATGGAGGTGTCCTTGATCTGTGTCTTGGCTTCAACATACTTCTCTGCCAGCTGTGAGTCTTCCATTGTAACAGATATAGCGTCTGATCATTTCCCAAGGCTAACCTCTCTAGATATTGGTAATACTATTCTCCCTGGTGGAGATATTCAAACGGAAACGTCTTAATGTTTCCCCCTGATCAACATGATGACTTTGTTGCACATGTGACTGACTGGTATAATTCCTATGAGTGTACCTCTGTCGAGACTTTTAACAATGACCTTGTGAGCAGTATTCAGAACTTCTTAGAGCCGCCTCTGAAACCTCCTACTACTCTAAATCCAAATGACTTCCATAATAATCATAAGTCTTATAAAAATCATACCTAATACGCCTATTAGTACAATGATTCTAAACTTCGAACATTGAAACATACTGCTGTCGCAGACTAGGCCTAGCCTATAGACGAGCGGGGGGGGCATCGTACCCCTGAAATGGCTGAGCCTCATCCAAACTGGCCCTTGCTGCTGCCAGAGAGCGTATGACAGAGCTTGCTGCGGCAAACACAGACTGGAACCAATTGTCATAGTGTCCAATGCTCAACACCCCACTTAGCCGGGCATGGAGGAACATAAATAGAATTAAGGGTAACGAACTGGGCAACACGCAACCCTCACCCTTGCCTAGGGCGATGAGTTAGTCATGCTTGGGCTGCCTACACTAGCTAATGAACAGTCTCTTCCGCAGTAACCACACAGGCGAAATTAATGGACAAATATGATGCAAGGGAGAGACTTGTGTTGCTTTATGCTCGGCAAGCAGATGGGGGGGACTGCAACTGCAACAATCCTTTCACTAATTATGAAACTTGATGCAGCACTAACTAAGGCAACTCCACGTCCGCCTGGTGAGGAATGGTATTACTAACAACATACTCAGATTGCTGTTGTCAGTACCAGGTAACCTTTACTTGAATTATATAACATGATGTTTATGTCACTGGGGAGCTTCCCTATAATCATGGACCAATAGCCTCATTAATTCCCATTCCAAAAGCCCAATCAACAAAACTCATTTTTGCCCAATATCCCTTTACTAGCTGCTTGTGTAAAACATTTGAAAGGATGATTCTTAATCCGTCCCCCTTTATGCACAGAATTAGTAAGGAATTTCATGTCACCGCCGGTTGCATGGCTTCCTGCATGGAAGGAGTGTGCATCAATGCAAATTAATATACCACCTTCTCACTCTGCACACTGACAGCTCCTACACTAGTTCCTTGACATAAATCAAATCTTGCTTTTTGATGTAGCCACCAGACCTGTAATCATTAGTGAACTTGCCAGAATGATGTTGGAGGAATGGCTTCATCCCGCTGGGGGATTAAAGGTTACCTGTCCAACAGAAAGTTCGTCCCTCCTGAGTTTGTTCCAGGGACTAGAAGTGTAACTAAGATTTGAATAAGGACCACCACAGGGAGGTGTGCTTAGTCCCCCCCCCTTTTCATCCATCAACATTTTTGATTAATGCCTTACTTAATGCCATGCATAGCCAGCCCCAACAATTATATTGTTAGTTTTTGGCCTGATGACATATGATTCACACTACCGGATTCTCCCAACACCCAAAACATTCTAGGGCATTCATGTTTTAGCTCGTGTCAGGACCTGGGGTTAACAATCTCAGGGGATAAAACAAAGATACTCACATGCGTCCTCCTCGGGGCAAGAGGCACAGTTTCGTTCGTCAGATCCAGTTTGCATGATTGGGTCTCTTCTAAATAATGTAAGGCAGATACAGGTAATCTAAGGCTTGAGGTTCCACCTACTACTTGGACCTGTTGTAACGAGACTTTGTCTGCCCAAATAACAAAGAAAGGCTAGAGCACTTAGAGTTGTGGCAATGTTTTCAACCCAGGTTATGGTCTAAAGTTAAAATTGTGAAAAAAGATGTAATCTTTGCTTATATTAGATCCATTGGTTGATTATGGCGCGCCACTACTTGCACTCGTGTCTACTGAAGCTTGGGAGGTTTGGAAAAACTGCAAAACGACAAATGAGGATCATCCAAGGATGCCCTCGTACAGCCACAATTTAAATATGTGGGGGCGGAAAAACTTAAAATCAAGCATTAGAGATCGTGTTAACTAACTGAAAGAAATATCCTTATGGGGTCAATAGCTTAGGCTAGCCCCATATCAAACCCCTGCACAGAACCCTCCAAACTTTTCCTCAGCACTGGTGAACATCCTTTCCGATGGATCGAAAAAACTGGAACCGAACCCTCCGCATGAACCAGCTACTTGATCTATATCAAGTTGGACAACAGAGACATTTCCCTGCTCATGGATATTACCCATACCACCCACCCCATTTCCAACTACCATTCCTGCCATATCCCCCCGAAAACTCTTCTTAAAAAATCACGAAATCACAACCAAAGCTTCGTCTTGAAGCCAAACATGATGCCCTTAAGCTGTTTGATAACTTAGTCACACAGAACAATCTCACAATTATTTACGTCGATTGGTTTACTGTTTCACACAGTCCACGCACTGTGCAGCTGGTATGCCTGCGTTGTCACACAGAGTGATGGCTCTCATAAAGAAATTTGGAGCCACAGCAATCAATATTTAACTGGGCCTCTACCCTTCAAACAGAACTGATTTTTTTTTGCCATACTCTCCTTGCACTCAAATGTGTCCATGTATCTAAGTTTGACCACTTTTAATTGTAACTGATTCTCTGTCATCCATAATGCTCTCAACTCATTAAGTATAAATTGTGGCATGCTTTTTTGTCAGAAGCCAGACATAGATTATGGTAAGATTGGTGACAGTGGAGTCAGATGCACATGGCTGTGGATTCCATCTCACATTGGTCCTTCAGATGCAGATAGAACTGATAAATTGGCCTAACAGTATGCTTTCAAAGAGGGGGTAATTAAAATCTTTGGTTTGTCATTTAGCAGTTTGAGAACAATATCCAAAAGAACTATCAAATGAACTTTATTGACTTAAACTTTAGGGAGATTGACACAAGACAGTCCCAATCTATCATCATTCCATCATGCAAGGAGGAGCCATCTGTCCTATGGTGCATCTACAAGATAAGTAGAACTCTTGGATGTCAAACCACTGCCCGGCTTCTGGCTGGGTTACAAGTATCTTTGGCAGGTTAAATCACATCACCACCACCAGATGTAGACAAACTAAATGTAAAACTTTGCCAGATGGACCTATTGTCACACATTGGGGGGGGGTGCGTCATTATGTACTGGTGTGATCAAATTAATGAATTTAGAAACAACTCCAGAAGGTGTTCAAGAAATGGCTAAGTATTTTTATCCAAGTGGTATATTGCAGACCATTCGGAGAAATACCCTGACTACCCTGACTCTTGCTAGCTGTAAATAAAGCATTACCACTGTGTGCATGTGTGTTGTGTGTGTGTGTGTGTGTGTGGTGTGTGTGTGTGGTGTGTGTGTGTGTGTGTGTGTGGGGTGGGTGGGTGTGGTGTGAGGGGTTGGTGTGGTGTGTGTGTGTGTGTGTGTGGGTGTGTGGGTGTGTGTGTGTGGTGTGTGTGGTGTGTGGTGTGTGTGTGTGTGTTGTGTGGGTGTGTGTGAGGTGTGTGTGCGGGTTGTTTGTGAGGGTGTGTGTGTGTGTGGGCGTGTGTGTGTTGGGTTGTGTCGTGTGGGGGTGGTTGTGTGTGCGTGTGTGGGTGTGTGTGTGCGTGTGTGGGTGTGTGTGTGTGTGTGTGGGGTGGTGTGTGTGGGGGTGGTGGTGAGGGTGTGTGTGTGGGCGTGTGTGAAGGGTGTGTGTGTTGTGGGTGTTTGGTGTGTGTGTGTGTGGTGTGTTGTGTTGGGTGTGCGTCCTTGTGTGTATGCATATATTTGTCACGCTCGGTGCACATGTCCGTGCGTGTGCCCAATCGTGTGTGTATGTGCGCAGGCGCGTCACATAGTGTGGGGTATGATTCCCACTTAATATTTAGTATTTATAACACATTACAATTGTGACCAGGTGTGACGTATCAGTGGGTTCATTACGTATTTGGTAATTTGTTCCAGACTGTAACCATGTATAGGATGAGCGGATACATTACCCTCTGTAACTTGCCATGATTAGTGACCAGATCCTACCTGGAGTTCATTACCTTTGTAACTAGTTCAGCTATCATAACTTTGGGTCATCACTGGACCCAATATGTACCTTTGTAATCCTTTGACTACCGCCCACAGGATGGGTAGGTGCAATAAAGATATTAAACTAAAGTGTGTTTGTGTTGTGTGTGTTTGGTGTTGTGTGTGTGTGTGTTGTTGTGTGTGTGTGTGTGTGTGAGTGAGTGTGGTGGTGGTGTGTGTGTGGTTGGTTGGTGTGTGTGACTCAACAATCAATATTTGCACCAATAACTCATTACAGTTTTGTGGACCGGTGTGGAAGTGTGAATTGCTTTCATTTACTCTATAATTTTTGTTCATGATTGTAGGCCAAAGTATAAACGTAAGTAACCATTCTACAGAATTCATTACTTTGTAATTGTGAGCCTTTCATTACCTATTGTACCTATTTCAGCTACAAAACTTTGGGGCCCCTGTCCCCGACCCATTACGTAACCTCTGTAATCTGTAAATACCTTTGTAACTTGTCATGATTGTGACCAGACTTACCTGGGGGAGTTCATTACCTTTGTAAATTGGTTATTTCATTACCTTTGTAAATTGTGATTTCAATACCTTTTGTAAAATTGTGAGTTTCATTACCTCTGTAACTTGCTCAGCTAATCAAAACTTTGGAGTCCCAGTCCCTGGACCATTATGTACCTGGAGTTTACCTGGAGAGAGTTTCCCGGGGGTCAACGCCCCCGCGGCCACGGTCTGAGACCAGGCCTCCCTTGGTGGATCAGAGCCTGATCAACCAGGCTGTTGCTGCTGGGCTGCACGCAAACCAACATACGAGCCACAGCCCGGCTGATCAGGAACAGACATTAGGTTCTTGGTCCAGTGCCAGCTTGAAGACTGCCAGGGGTCCTGTTGGTAATCCCCCCTTATTGTGTGCTGGGAGGCAGTTGAACAGTCTTGGCCCCTGACACTTATTGTATGGTCCCTTAACGTGCTAGTGACACCCTGCTTTTCATTGGGGGGATGGTGCATCTTCCCCCTGCCCAAGTCTTTTGCTTACCCGTAGTGGTGATTTTCGTGTGCAAGTTCGTACTAGGTCCCCTCTAAATTTTCCCAGGTGTATATAATCATTAATCTCTCCCTCCTGCATTCAGGGAATACAGTTTTAGTAACCTCAAGCGCTCTCCCAATAATTGAGGTGTTTATCTCCGTTTTGCCGTGCCGTGAAAGTTCTCTGTACTTTTTCTAGGACGGCATTTCACTTGCCCTGAAAGTGCTGTTAGTGTGTCAGCAATATTCACAGCCTAGATAGAACAAGTGACCTGACGAGTGTCATCATGGGCTTGGCCTCCCTAGTTTTTGAAGGTTCTCATTATCCATCCTGTCATTTTTCTAGCAGTATGCGATTTGATACAATGTTGGTCCCTTGAAAAGGGGTTTTGCGTTCCTCGACATGATCACTCACTCCCCTAGGTCTTTGACGATGGGTTCGCTCTATTTTTGTGGCCAGAATTTTGTTTTGTACTCTGAAGAAGATTTAATTTCCTCATGTTTAACCAATCGAGAAATTGAAAAATTTTCTCATCGTTGAACTTCATATGTTACTGCAGCAGCCCCTGAAAGATTTGGTTTGATGTCTGCCCTGGATCTTTGCAGTTCTGCAATGGAAGACACGTCATGCAATTCGGTGTCAATCTCTGCAAAGGAAGACACGGTGCTTATGGCTGACATCCTTGTCCTATGTCGGATATAAGATGAGGAACAAGAATGGAGCGGTTTTTTTTACTGTGCCTTGGGAAAAGACATAGCTTTTCACCGAGCTGCCTCGGACTTTAACTCTGTATGACGACTACTCTCTGTGTTCTGTTAGTGAGGAAATTAAAAGACCAATTCGACACGACTTTTCCTGTTATTCCTTTAGCACGGCATTTTGGTGCGCTATTATGCCATGGTCACACTTGTCGAAGGCTTTTGCAAAGTCCCCTGTATATATTACATCTGCATTCTTTATGTCTTCTAGTGCATTAGGACCTTGTTCGTATTGGTCCAATAGTTGAACAGACAGGACGACCTGTTTCTACTAAACACCATGTTCCCCTGGTTGTGTAACTGATGGTTCTAGATGCGTGGTGAACTTGCTTCTTAGACCCATTCACTTTCAAAGATTTTATGATATGGGATGTTAGTGCTATTGTCCTGTAGTTCTTTGCTGTTGCTTTACGCCCCCTTTGTGGAGTGGGCTATGTCTGTTTTTTTTAGTAAACTGTCCGGACGACCCCGTGGGGTCCATGCTCCCCTCTCCATAGGATGGGAAAAAGCTCGTGATAGGGGCTTCTTGCAGTTCTTGATGAACACAGAGTTTCCCATGAGTCTGGGCCCTGGCAGAGTGATGGGCATGTCATTTTTTATCGCCTTTCGAAGTCATTTGGCGTCAGGAAAAACATCTCCGGATAGGCTTGTGTTAATCAATTTTGTGGCTCTCTCATAAAAAATTCATTTTGATCTTCGAACTCTCAGTCTGGTTAGCGGCTTTGCTAAAAACTGAGTCATATTGGGACTTGAGTAGCTCACTCATTTCCTTTTGTCATCTGGTAGGACCCATCTTGTTAAGTAGGGGTGTAGTGATAACTGGGTCCTGTTGGGGGTGCAGCAGCAGGATATACTGCCAACCACCTCTTAAGGGGCCCTTAACAACAACAACAGTTTGGTGTGTGTCATTGGCACCAACACATGGTTTGGGGGGTATTCTCCTCCTACTTATCCCATTTATCACGATGCAGAATACATGGTGAGTTTAAATATGTGGGCCTGTAATTATAACTTTTCTCTTGACATATGCAAGACATCACCATCCCTGTAGAAGCCATTATTAAATGTACTAGCATATATTTTGTTGTTGGCAGAAGGTACTATGAAGATCTATGTTCAATAAAGCCTAGAGATAAGGCCTGGTGTTTCTATCACAGACAATTTATTATTGAACAATAGAATTATGGGCTACCTGGTGGTGATCCTGCGCTAACAACTATCACAACAGGAGCTATTTTTACTGAAACCTGAAGGCAGACCTGTGACCCCCCAGCTTATCCAACGGCTTTCTCAGAATGAAGCACTGTTTTAAAGCTTTCGAAAACTTGTTCTTGGAGCCCTTCCTAAAGAAGATCTAGATAAACTAAAGTTCTGCCTCATCAATTTTGTGTCACCTAAGATATATGAGGCTATTTCGTGAGTGTAATACCTAGATACCTTAACGAAATGCTATCAAAACCCCTCCAAGTCTCAGAATATTAAAACCTACAAATAACAAATAAAATCTTTGCACGCTATCTCGCCTTGCAACTCGCCCGCACAGAATTGATAGTCCTTAGAGGAAAGTACTTTCAAGCACTGAAAATTTTAGTAAGGACTGTCGATTCCAAGCAGTGACAGCGCTTCATTATTGTGAAGAGTCCATCAGGATGCTTTATCAGTGGCCTGCAATCACCAATAATAAGGCAGCGTTTTATTGGAGAATAAAACTCTCGACTTAGCCGCTGCCTTTTGACCAGCAAGAGCTTCTAGATTCAGCCCAGAAGAATTCTTCATGAAGTATACATGTGTGATAGAAAAACACAGGCCTTATCTCTAGGCTTTATTGAACAAAGAATCTTCATATACTTCGCAACAACAAATATAATACTAGTACATCTAATAAAGGCTTCTACAGGATGTGATGTCTTGCATATGTCAAGAAGAAAAAGTTTAACTACAGGACCACATATTTAAGCTCACCAGTAACTGTCATCGCTGATAAATGGATAAAGTAGGAGAGAATCACACCCCATGTGTTGGTGCCCATGACACACACCAAACT
Organism: Cherax quadricarinatus; assembly: GCF_026875155.1. Lineage (NCBI taxonomy): Eukaryota > Metazoa > Arthropoda > Malacostraca > Decapoda > Parastacidae > Cherax > Cherax quadricarinatus. The sequence continues at coordinate 33,555,318 of NC_069429.1, forward strand.
GTTTGTTGTTGTTAAGGGCCCCTAGAGGTGGATGCAGTATATCCTGCTGCTGCTCCCCACAGACCAGTTAATCACTACAATCTCCCCCTCTTTTTTATTTTTTTGATTTTTTCAAAAATATCAAGACAGTCAATCTTCCCATACGTTTAGTGGGCGACGTACACGTCCCGACCTTCGTATCCCTTGACCCTTCACCAGGTTCGATATTTTCCAGCGGGTTTGATTAACTGCTGTAGCAGAATCCTCTATTTCCATAGGGGTAGTCTCAAGGGGCTTTCCCAGGATAAAACGAAGCATCATCACATCTATTGGTTTTCTTGAGATTCCACATAATAAGGGATTTCAACGTGGTGGCCTAAATGAGTCTTGGTAGACACTGTAGTCTCTTCACCATTTAGGTAGCGAATGGATGGGCGTAATGTGGAATTAGTTGCAGGAGCACTACCTCTTCCACAAAGGATCCGTCTTGTTCATCCAACGGTGACTCTTCAGGAAACGGTCCCAGGATGACATAACCAATTGGCACGAGGCTCCCCGTAGAGGAACGACGTGAATAGTTGAAGAGTCTTTCATGAGGGGTTGGCAATAGTAAGCTGTGCACAGCATGATCTAATAAGTGAAGAGCATCAGGTAGGACAGTTTGCCAGTGTTGAACGGGAAAGAGGTAGATTGCACGACTTTTATGTCATTGTAAACTGCCTTCCATATAGTACCATTGACCGCTCCACTTGACCATTGCCTTGAGGTTGTCCGCTAGTTGTTCTGCTGCAGGCAATACCTTTGCTACCAAAAACTCCTGAAGTTTCGTTACTCATGAACGAGATCCCCTGCTGAATGGATATAAGCTGTGGCCATAACCAAAAATAAGGACAACTTTGAAAGACAACTAATAACATTGAAGCAGCCATATTGCACAGGGGGAATACAAAGGGAAAACCTTGAGAATATTCAATCTACTATGTAATGGAAATACCTATTCTTGATTTGTGCATGGGTTAGAGGTCCTTTGAAATCTATATTCAATCTTTCGAAGAGCTGGGTGGATTTTATGAGATGAGTCTTCTCTGGCTGAATGAAAGTTGGCCTTGCACTCTGCACATACTCCTGCCCATGCTCCTGATCACTTGTCGCACATCTTCCCACTGAGTAGGGCATGTTTTCTTTGATTTGACAAAATGGTACAGGCGTGTAACTACTCCTGTGACACAAAGCCTTGTGGAGAAGCTGAGAGTGATTTGCAAATCATGACATGCTGCTCCCATGTGGAGACTAGAAATCATCAGGTGAGGATTTGTTCTCTTGACCGGTCGGTACAGAATATCACAGTCATAACACGAAAATTTTGGGGGCCCCAAAGCCCCTGGCCCAAATTACGTACCTCTGTAATCTGTAAATCCTTTTGGTAATTGTCATGTTTGTGCCCGGGACTTACCTGGATTTTCATTCCCTTTTGAAAATTTGTGGGTTCTTTAAACCTTTGTAAATTGTGGTTGGGTTACCTTGAAAATTTGGGTGAGTTCATTCCCTCTGTAACTTGCTCAGCTATCAAAACTTTGGAGCCCAGCCCCGGGCCCAAATTTTTTTTACCTCTGTAATCTTTTGATTTCCGCCCAAAGGAGGGGTTTTGGGGTGCAAAATAAACTTTTAAAAACTAACTAACTAGTTTTAGCAGAAGACCAGTCAATGGGGATGGCTATGATCTCTAAAGTGACAGAAAAGAGCATTGTTAGTGCCCGGCAAGCCTAACACTATTTTTGTGCTCCCTAAGTCTGTCAAAAAGAGATCGCCCATTTTTCCCCGAATATTGAAGAGGACAGGAGGGCAAGAAAAGAGTAGACACCAGGAACTCTGGAAAGAAGGAGGAGAGGTATGAACGGATTTTTGCGAAAGTGTTGGTTGGGGGGAAAGGGTGGGGCTTGATTTTTAAAAGGGTTGGAGAGAATTTTTTGAGTTTAGAAAGGCCAAAATTTGGGGAAGACAGGGGAAACAGAAGAGTTCCCAGGAGAAAGAGGTTTGGGAGAGAAGAAATTTTTTTAGCACGTGAGAGGGCAGGTATATAAAATTGGAAGGGTACCAAAAGCCCCCGGGGGAAAACGAATTATTAAGAGGGGAAAGTTTCTGCTGGAAGGAACTGGGGAAATCACAGATGTGGAGGGCACGGGGGAAAGAGGGAGATAAAAACATTTTTTTTTGAAAAATTCTCTCTGCCCCTTAGACATCAAGTCCCCTTTTTCCCCCGATTTAAACACCCCTTTTCACTAATCTCGTTCTTTCCTCTCCTCCCTTTCCCGATTTTTCCTGGTGTCTACTCTATTTCTTGCTTTCCCCCTGTCCTATCAATATTTAGAGAAAATGGTCCCATCTCTTTCTGACAGTTAGGGAGCACAAAAAAAAGTGTTAAGGGCTTGCCGACACTTGCAATGCTTTTTTTTTCTGTCACATCAGAGATAAAAGGGCCCTTTCCCATTGATGAACTTCTGCTAAAACTGTCTTCCCTTTTTCCAACTTGAACAGTTTGCCTCTAGTTGAATCCTCTCTAATAAAACAACTTTCCTTTATGAATTTAAACCCTGGCTTTGTCCTGTAGAAAGTCTTTCCCCCTCCCCTACATTGTAAAAAAGGGTCCAAAATTCGGAACACCCGTTACTTAAACCTGACTCCTCATTTTTTCTTTTTCTTTTTCTTTTTCTTCTTTTCTTTCTTCCCCCTTTTTCCCCTTTTCCTTTTTTTTTTCCCCTGGGTTGTCTTTCTCCTTCTGTCTCGTGTTTCTGTTTTCCCTTTTTTATTTATTTTCTTTCCCCTTTCCCCCCCTTTACCCACCTCTTGCACTTGCTTCCCTTTTGGGGGACCTTCTCCCTTGCCCGTTCTCCCCTTTCCTTTGTATTTGACTGGCTCCTCCTCCCTATTCCCCAACAAATACCACTACCTTTACTACTACTACTACAAACTCCCTTTTTCCCCCCATCTTTTTCCTGCCTTTAAAATACCCGGGCCCTGCCCACTTCTGGTTAGTAAAGGTCCAATTTTACCGAAACGTCGGGGGGGGGGGGGGGGGGGGTAAGTTTCTTCTTTATGTTGGGTTATTTGTGTTTTGTTCCAGTCACGGTTTTGGGTGCCTTTTTTGGGTATTTATGGCCCCCGCATTTAAGCATAATTTTCCCTCCCCCAATTTTTTTTAAATTTGTTCTTCCCTTTTTTTTAAACCCCCTTTTTCGATCTTATGAGGCTGCTCTTTTTTCTACCAAAGGCGTCGTAAAAACCCAGCTTCCCTTCCTACGTGACTGTTTGTGAAAAAGTTCTGCCCCCTTTCCTTTCCCCCCCCTTTTCCTGAAAAAAAAAACCCAGGGGCACCCCCTTTTCCCTGATAAAGGGGCCCGCGCCTACTTCAACGCTCTTTCTTTCTACTAAATACGGTTGAAAAAGGGCCTTTTTTTCTTTCAGTCAACGTCAATGTGTCTTCTTTGCGGCTTTTCCAAAAGGAAACCCTCCGAAAATTTCTCTCTCCCATTCCCTTTGAAAATTGCTCGCCTAATACACCCAAATTTATTCTTCTAAACTACAGAAAAAGTTTAAAGTTCATCTCAGCTAGCCCTTGGTCTATATTCTCCCTTTACTGACTGTGTTACTAATGTTTCTGTCTCACCCCCTCTCAGTATAGCTTGAAAATTCTTGGTTTTGGGGCACTTTCCTTTGCCACTTCACCTACCCCTCGCACTGCTATTTCCCCTGATTAGCTCTTCTGATTCCTTTCATTCAATCCTACTCCCGTAATCTTCCTGACTTGTCCACTTTTCGTGGTGCTCTCCTTCCTGCTCTTGTTAGTCTGTTTTCTAAGAATCACCACCTTCCACGCCGTTACCAACTTGCCCTTTCTTCTCATAAATCTAACACTAACATTGTCATACTATCTTCTGACAAGCACAGGTAATTGTAGTGATACTGGTCCTGTGGGGAGCAGCAGCAGGATAATACTGCACCACCTCTAGGGGCCCTTAACAACAACAACAGTTTGGTGTGTGTCATGGGCACCAACACATGGTGTGTGATTCTCTCCTACTTTATCCATTTATCAGCGATGCAGATTACATGGTGAGCTTAAATATGTTGGCTGTAGTTATAACTTTTTCTTTGACTTATGCAATGACATCACCATCCCTGTAGATGCCATTATTTAGATGTATTGTCATTATATTTTGTTGTTGCAGAAGTACTATGAAGGATTCTATGTTCCCTATAAAGCCTAGAGATTGGATGTGTTTCAATCACAAACAATTATTGATCTTTAGAATCCTGGGGCTACCTAGGTGGATGAATCCATGGCGCATAGACTACATCACAACATCGGAACGTTTATGAAACCTGAGAGGTATAGACTGTGACCCCAGCTTATCAACGCTGTCGGAATGGAAGCACTGGTTTTAAAGACTTTCGAAAAACTCTTGGAGCCCTTCCTAAAGAAGATCTAGATAAAACTAAGTCTGCTCATCAATTTTGTGTCACCTAAGATATTTGAGGCTAGTTCTGAGTGTTAATACCTACGAAGATGCTATCAAAACCCTCAGTCTCAGTATATTAAAACCTACAAATGAAATCTTTGCACGATAGGCTTGCAACTCGCCGCCAAGAGATTGATGAGTCCTTAGTGGAATACTTTCAAAGCACTGAAAATTTTAGGTAGGACTGTCACTTCCAAGCAGGACAAGCTGGCTCAGTACTGTGAAGGTCCATCAGGATGCTTTTTCAGCTGGCCTGCAATCACCAATATAAGCAGCGTTTATTGGAGAATTAAACTCTCGACTTAGCAGCTCCTTTGACCAGGCAAGAGCTCTAGATCAGCCAGATGAATTCTGAAGTATACAGTACCCCCAAAAAAAAACCTTTCCCCAGGGGCCTTCTCGAGTGGTAAGTGCTGGCAATTCTGACCAGACTCTTGCCATGAAAGCTACTGGGGAACCTCTGCCTCAGTGGACAGCAGCAGAGGTACGGTGTGTTTCTTTTGTGGTTTTTCAGACATCACGTCCAAGGTGTCCTGCTCGTGGAAGCAATGTGCCATAATGCCACAAGAAAGGTCACTTTGCTAAAGTATGTGTGCTAGATGGCATCAACAAGAGCGGGGTTGTGCCTCCACCACTTTCAGTGATCCTGCGACCTAGCAACAGTGACTCTGCGGCTACTCCAATTCACTGTTCAAAGGCAGTTGTGAAAAGTATTCATCAAAGGAAAGAAGTTAGATGGTTCCTTATTGATTAGTGGAAGAGCTCAGAGAGTTTCATCATCCGGGACTTAGTTAAACGGCTCTCCTTGGACTCTACATCACTCAATCAGGTACCGTTTCCATGGCATCAACAGCTCTCCTCTATCAGACCCTTAGGCGTTTTGTAAGGTAAATCTCTGAGTTATTGGAAGGATTATCTAGATTGTACGTTTAGCTATTCTGCCACATCTGTGCTCTGATGTTATCCTTGTCAGGACTTTCAGAAGAAGCTGCATGGTAGTGTCACCTTAACATATGGAGGTGAACTGCCTCCTCTTGTTGTCTGTGGACTTGCTCTTTAGGGTAAGACCCTCCAAGTGTTTGCAAATTTACGACGGATTTGCCATCTATATCAAGCTAAGTCACGCCCGCTATTCTTATGAGGTCGGATGTTATGAGAAGAAACTCAGAGGCTGCTGAAGGGAGGGTATTATAGACCGAGTGATTTCCCCCTTGGGCGTGCCGGGTTGTTGTTGTTAAAGATGGTTATAGGAAACGGAGACTGGCCCCATCGATTTACTCTGAGCATTCAACAAATTTACACTTCTTGATGTGGTACCCTTAACCTCGAGATGACGATTCAGTGAACAACAATGATCAGTACTACGTGTTTAGCACAATTGATCTGCAGAGTGCTATCATCAAGTCCCTATAAGGAATGATGATAAACCATACACAGCGTTTCAGGATAGTGATGGCCTGTATCAGTTTACCAGAGTCCTTTTGGGGTCATCCATTGGGGTAGCCTGTTCCTAGAATTATGGATTCACTCATTCGGAGACAAACTCATGGGAACTACGCGTTATTTAGATAATGTTACCATTGTTGGCAAGACCCAGGAGGAAACATGATGCAAACCTGTGGGATAAGTTTTTGGAAGCCGCCAAGAGAAAATATCAGTTTACAATGAGGAAAAGTGCACGTTTTCAACTAAAGGGCTTGCATCCTTGGTTATGTAGTGGAAGGAGGTCATATTCCCAGTCCCTGAACGATACGACTCTACGGGGACTTCCAATGCCTCCAGACAAAAAGTCACTCCGAAGAAACTCTTGGTCTCTTTGCTTATTACTCACAATGGGTTCTACAACTATTCAAGTAAAGTCCGCCATGAGTAGCTACACATTTCCTTTGATGACAACGGAAGCAGAACGCTTATCCATTACTCTCAAAACAGGACATTGAAAACTCAGTAGTTCAAGCCACTTGATGAGTCCCTACCATTCGAAAGTGGATACGGTGCATCTGACATGCCATTGCTGCAGTATTATCTCAGGCATGACGACCTGTAGCCTAACTTTCGAGAATTTTCATGGATCAGAGAAATGTTTGATGCTGTAAGAAAAGGAAAAAGGCCCAGGCCATCATAGAAGCAGTTCGCCACTGGAGGCATTTATTTAAACTGGTGACATTTCACCATAAGGACTGACAACGGTCCGTGATGTATATGTTCGATTCTAACGAGGCACAAAAGTTAGGATAAAGAATGACAAGATCTTACGCTGGGAGGATGGAACTAATCGGTGTTATGACTTTGATATTATTCTGTTACCGACCGGCGTCAAAGTGAACATATCACCTGAGCATTCTCTAAGGTCCCACTTTGGAGCAGCATGTCATGAATTTGCAACACTTTCAGCTCTCCACAAGGCTTTGTGTCACCCAGTGTTACACGCTGTACCATTTTGTCCAATCAAAGAACATGCCCTACTCAGTCGGAAGATGTGCCGACAAGTGATCAAGAGCCTGCAGAGTATGTGCAGAGTGGGCAAGCCAAACGTTCATCAGCCAGAGGAAGACTCATCTCATAAAATCCACCCAGCCTTGAAGATTGAATATAGATTTCACCAGGACCTTACCAAGCCACAAATCAGAATAGGTATTTCCTTAACATAGTAGATGAATATTCAAGGTTTCCCTTTGTATTTCCCCTGGCTAATATGGCTGCTTCAACTGTTATTAGTTGTCTTTCACAGTTGTTCTCTATTTTTGGTATGCCAGCTCTTATATCCATCAGACAGGGGATTTTTTTTTCTCGTTCTTGAGTAACGAACTTTCAGGAGTTTTTGGCTAGCAAAGGTATTGCTGCAGCAGAACAACAAGCTACACAACCCTCAAGGCAATGGTCAAGTGAGTAAGCGGTTCAATGGTATTATATGGAAGGCAGTTACAATGCCATTAAAGTCGCGCAACAATCTACCTGTTTCAACACTGGCAAACTCCCCGTCTTACCTGATGCTCTTCACTCTATTAGATCACTGCTGTGCACAGTATAATGCAAACCCCTCATGGAAAGACTCCTCAACTAATTCACGTCGTTCCTTACGGGAGCCTCCGGCACTTGGTTATGATCATCCTGGGACCCGTTCTCCTGTAAGTCACCGTTAGGATGAACAAGACGGTCCTTTAGTGGAAGAGGTTAGAGCTCCTGCAAAGCTAATCCACATTACGCCCACATTCGCTACCAAATGGTGGAAGGACTAAGTATCTAGCAAGACATTTAGCCCCAGTTGACAATCCCTATTAGTGGGGAATGTCAAGATTAACCAATAGGATGTGAAAGATGCTCGTTTTCTCCTGGAAAGCCCCTTGAGACTTACCCTATGGAAATAGAGGTATTCTGCTCCTGCAGTTAATCAAACCCGGCTGGAAAAAAATATCGAACCCTGGTGATAGAGGCTCAAGGGCTACGAAGGGTCGGGACGTGTACGTCGCCCACCTAAACGTTGGGAGAATACTTGTCTCTGATTATTGTTAGAAGGGGGCGGAGATTGTAGTGATATGGTCCTGTGGGGAGCAGCAGCAGCAGGATATTACTGCACCACCTCTAGGGGCCTTAACAACAACAAAAAGTTTGGTGTGTGTCATGGGCTCCAACACATGGTGTGTGATTCTCTCTACTTTTCCATTTATAGCCGATGCAGATATTCATGGTGAGCGTAAATATGTGGCCTGTAGTTATAACTTTTCTTTCTTGACTATGCAAGACATCCCATCCCTGTAGAAGCATTATTAGATGTACTAGTCATTATATTTTGTTGTTGCAGAAGTACTATGAAGATTCTATGTTTAATAAAGCCTAGAGATATAAGGCCTGTGTTTCTATCCAACAGGTTATCGGTAATTATCCTTGATCGCGGAGGATTACCTCATAAACTGATGTCTTCCTCTCTGACTCACGTCCTTCACTCCTCTCGTTTCCATAAAAACAAAAAAAAAAAAAAAACCCCCCCCCCTCTTGGGATCGCACCAAGAGAACTTTCAACAAGAACTAAGGACTCTCTCCCGACCTCGCTGTCCTCTGACTTTGACCTTGTTCAACGGTCGTGTCATCTGTCCTCTCTTCCCTATTTCTATGGCTTCCCATACTCATAAACCTGATATTTCTCTTCGTCCATCATTCTCTAGAGGTTCTGGTTTCTTATTCTCTGCTTCTTGAGTTGGCCAAAACCCTAACCTCCCTTTCTTGGTACTTTTTTCTCCTGCACTCCCGTCACTCTCAAGGACTTTCATTGACGGGGTTCACTCTCTCCCAACCTGTAAGATGGCTTAGTCTTGACGTTGAGTCCCTCTTCACTAATATCCCTCTTGATGATGTCATTGATTTCCTTAGAGAGAAGGCCATGAATGGTTTCTAATCTCCATTTACCTATGATGTCTATCTTGTTATATCCAATTCGGTGTGGACTCTAATTCCTTTTCCTTCCAAGGGAAATATTATTCTCAACCTTCGGGGTTGTTGCTATGGGCTTCTTCTCTCTCTCCTGTCCTTGCTAATCCTTTACATGAATACTCGAGACTTTCGATTCCTACCATCGATGTGCACCTTCACTTCTGGCTCCGCTATGTGGATGACATCTTTGATCTGTGGCCTCGTGACTCCAGTCTCTTCCAACCTTTTCTCGAAGCTTCTTAATAATCTTGCCCTTCCATTAAGTTAAGTTGAATGGGAATCTAATCTCCTTGCTCCTTCCTTGTTGTCCATGTCCACCGCTCAGATACTGGTTTTCTCCTCTTCGTTTACCAAAAAACCTATGCACAGTGGCATGTACATTCACGACTTTCCTATCCGCTTTCCCTTTCAAGAAAAGTGTTTCCTATCTCCCTCTTTCTCCGTGCCCTCCACCATCTGTGAGCTCAGTTCCTTCAGCAGAAATTTTCCATCTATAATTCGTTTTCCCGTTTCTTGCTACCCTTCCCATTTCAAAGACTCTGCCTCTCGTGTGTGTTAAACGTAATTTTCTTTTCTCTCCCAAAACTCTCTACTCCTGGGTGGGAACTCTTCTGGTCCTCTGCCTTTCCTACATTCTGGTCTTTCTAATCTCATACATTCTCTCATCCCTTAGACATCAAGCTTCTTTGCAGACTAACACTCTTCACACTAAATCCATTCATACCTCTTCCTCCTTCTAAGATGTTCCTGGTTGTTTACTCTATTTCTTGTCCTCCTGTCCTTATTCAATATTTCTGAGAAAACTGGTGATCTCTTTCTGACAGACTTAGGGGAGCACAAAAATAGTGTTAGGCTTGCGGACACTAGCAATGCTCTTTTCTGTCACATCAGAGATCATAAGACCAGCTATGACTGATATTCTGCTAAAACTGTTCTTCCCTTTCTTCCAACTTGAACAGTCGCCGTCTAGTTCGAATCCTCTCTAATACACAACTTTCCTTGTATGATCTTAGCCGTGGCTTTGTCTCGTAGATGCCTTCCTCGCCCACTAAATGTTAAAATGCACCAAACTTCGGAACACCCGTGGACTTAACTGACTCTCATTTTTTCTTTTTCTTTTCTTTTTCTTCTTTCTCTTTCTTCCCCTTTCCTCTTTCCTTTTTTCTCCTCTGGGTTGTCTTTTCTTCCTTCTGTCTCGTGTTTAGTTCCTTCTTTTTTATTTCTCCACTTCCCTTTCACCCACCTCTGTGCACTTGCTCTCTTTCTGTGGGCACCTAGCTCCTTTGCAGTGCTCCCCTTTCTTTGTATTTGACTGGCTACTCCTCCTTATTCCCAATACTACCAATACCTCTATACTACTACTACTAACTACCTCCACCATCTCTTCCTGCCTTTATATAGCCGCCCGCTCACTCTGCGTTAGTAAATGTCCAAGTTGGATCGAAAAAACGTCGTCGTAAGCTTCTTCTTTTAGTGTGAGGGTTATTTGTGTATGTTCAGTCCTCGGTATTGTTGCCTTTTTTTTGTTTTTTTTGGACCCCGCAGTTAAGCATATATTCTCTCCAATTTTTTAATGTTTTTCCCTCTTTTAAACCCATCTTTCGATCTTATGAGGCTGCTCCTTATTGCTACAGGCGTCGTAAGAATCAGCTTCGCTTCCTACGTGACTGTCTTGTGAACAAGTTCTGCCCCCTTCCTTCTCCCACTTCCTGGAAAACCAAACCCACTGGGCACTCCCTTTCTGATCATGCCCGTTCTCCTACTTCAACAGCTCATTCTTTCTACTAAATTCACAGGTTGAAGATGCCTTCTTTACTTTCAGTCAAACGTCAATGTGCTCTCTTGCGGCTCTACCCAAAAGGATCTCTGTAACCGTCTCTCTACCTATTGCCTTTGACACTGCTCGCCTGAAACACAAATTCATTCTTCTATACTCAGAATAGTTTTTCACGTCTCATCTCAGACTAGCCTTGGTTATATTACCCCATCACTGATGTGTTACTAACCTAGTCTTCTGTCTCACTCTCTCAGTATGAGCTTGAACTTCTTGGTTTTTGGCCTTTTTTTTTTTTTTTTTTCCTTTGCCACTTCACCTCCCTCGCACTGCAATCGTCCTGATTTAGCTTTCTGATTCCTTTCATCTAATCCTACTCCGTAATCTTCTGACTTGTCCACTTTTCGTGGTGACTCTCCTTCCTGCTCTTGTTAGTTCTGTTTTTCTAAGAATCAACCACCTTCCACGCCGTTACCAACTTGCCTTTCTTCTCATAAATCTAACACTAACATTGTCATACTATCTTATGACAAAGGTTATTCGGTATTATCCTTGATCGCGAGGATTACCTCCATAAAGCATGATGTCTGCTCTCTCTGACTCACGTCCCTACATCTCTCTCGTTTCCAAACCCTCTTGATCGCACCAAGAGAACTTTCAACAAGAAACTAAGACTCTCTTCCGACCTCTGTCCTCCTGACTTTGACCTTGTTCAACGGTCTTCGTGTCATCTGTCCACTCTTCCCTATTTCTATGGCCTTCCCAAAACTATAACCTGATATTATCCTTGTCCTATCATATCCTCTAGAGGTTCTGTTTTATTCTCTTGCTTCTTGGTGGGCCAAACCTAACTCCTCTTGGTACTTTTTCTCTGCCCACCTCGTCACTCTCAAGGAATTCATTGAACGGGTTCACTCTCTCTCCCACAGGTCCTGTAAGATGTTAGTCTGACGTTGAGTCCTCTCTTCACTAATATCCCTCTTGATGATGTCCTTGTTTTACTTAGAGAGAAAGACCCATGAATTGGGTTTATACATCTCCCTATACTACGATGTCTTTCTTGATATTATCACTTCTGTGTGGACTCTAATACCTATTTCCTCCAAGGGAAAGAGTATTCTCAAACCTTCGGTGTTGCTATGGGCTCTTCTCTCTCTCATGTCTTGCTAATCGTTACATGGAATACTCGGGACTGGTCTTTTCTTCCATCGATGTGCAACTTCACTCTGGCTCCGCTATGTGATGACTTCTTTGGCTCTGTGCCTCGTGACTCCAGTCTCTTCCAAACCTTTTCTCGAAGCTCTTATTAATCTTGCCCTCTTCCATAATTTAACGTTGATGGGAATCTAATTCCTTGCTTCCTTTTCCTTGATGTCCATGTCCACCGCTCAGATACGGTTTTTCTCTTCCGGTTACAAAAATCCTATGCACAGTGGCATGTACATCATACTTTTCCTATCACGCTTTCCTTTCAAGAAAAGTGTTCCTATCTCCTCTTTCTCCGTGCCTCACATCTGTGATCTCAGTTCCTTCCAGCAGAAAATTTCCACTCTTCTAATTCGTTTTCCCTGTCTGTGGCTACCTTCCCATTTGCAAAGACTCTGCCCTCTGTGTGCTTATACGTAATTTCTTCTCTCCCAAATCTCTACTCCTGGAACTCTTCTTCTCGGCCTTCCATACATTCTAGGTTTTTCTAATCTCTACTATTCTTTCCATCCTTAGACATCAAGCTATCTTCTGGCAGAACTAACACTTCTTCACAAAATCTCATTCATACCTCTCCTCCTTCTACTGATGTTCCTGTGTGTTACTCTATTTCTTGCTCCTCCTGTCTCTCAATACTTCGGAGATAAACTGGTCATCTCTTTCTGACAGACTTAGGGAGCACAAAAATAGTTGTTAGGCTTGCGACACTATAAATGCTCGTTTTTCTGTCACGTCAGATTTATAGACATCTATTGACTGGTTTTCTGACTAAACTGTCTTCCCGTCTTCCAAACTGGAACAGTCTCCAGCTAGTTGAATCCTCTCTAATTACACACTTTTCCTTGTATGAAATCTGAGTCCTGGCATTTCAATCTCTGTAGATGCCTTCCTTCCCATACATTGATGAAATGTTACAAACTTCAGAACCCCGTGACTTAACCTGGACTCATTTTTTCTTTTTCTTTTTCTTTTTCTTCTTTCTCCCTCTTCCCTTTCCTCTTTCCTTTTTCTCCTACTGGGTTTTTTTCTTCCTTCTGTCTAATCTTTCAGTTCCTTCTTTATTTATTCTTGCTTTCTCTTTCACCCACTCTGTGCACTTGCTCACCCTTGTGGGCACCTAAGCTCCCTTGCAGTGCTCCACTTTCTTTGTATTTGACTGGCTCCTACTCCTTATTCCCCACTAATACCACTACCTCTACTACACCTCTACTATACTACTACTACTACTACTACTACTACCTCCACCACTTCATCTTGCCTAATATATTGCAGCCCTTGTCCACTTCTGGTTAGTGTGCCTTTGTAAATGATCAAGTTGGACAGTAATGTCGTCGTAAGCGCTTCTCTTTTTATGTGCGGGTTATTTGTGTATACTTACAGGAGTTCTACGACAAGGTGACAACAGTAGACAAGGAGAGATAGGGGTGAGTGGATTGCCATTTTCTTGGACTGCCAAGGAAGGCGTTTGACACAGTACACACAAGAGATTGTGCAAAAAACTGGAGGACCAAGCAGGGATAACAGGGAGGAAGGAACTACAATGGATCATGGGAATACTTGCCAGGAAGACGACAGCTTAGTAATGTACGTGGCGAGGTGTCAGAGTGGGCACCTTGACAGCGGGGGGCCCCACAGGGCCAGTCCTAGGACCCGTGCTGTTTCTGGTATTGTGAACGGACATGACGGAAGGAATAAACTCCGAGGTGCCCCGTTTGCAGATGACGATAAAGTTGATGGAAGAATCATTTGATCGAAGACTAGGTAGAACTACAATGGGATCTCGACAATCTGCAGACCTGGTCCAGCAATTGGCTCCTGGAGTTCAATCCCACCAAGTGCAAAGTCATGAAAGATTGGGGGGAGGGCAAGAGACCGCAGACGGAGTACAGTCTAGGGGGCACAGAGACTACAAACCTCACTCAGGAAAAAGAGCTTGGTTGTGAGCATAACACCAGGCACATCTCCTGAAGTGCACATCAACCAAATAACTGCTGCAGCATATGAGCGCCTGGCAAACATCAGAAAACAGCATTCGACAACTTAATAAGGAACTCGTATAGGACCTCTACACGTGTATGTTAGGCCTATATTGGAGTAGGCGGCACAGTTGGAACCCACACCTAGCCAACCATGTAAAGAAACTTAGAAAAAAATGCAAGATTGCAAAAAAGACTAGTCCTAGAGCTAAGAGGTATGTACTATGTGGAGAGGTTAAGGAAATCAACTGATGACTCTGGAGGTCAGGAGAGATAGGGGGTACATGATAATGGACTTACAAAATACTGGAGAGGAATTGACAAGTGGACAAGGACAGGTGTTCCAGGGACTGGAACACACGGGGGACACGTTGGAAGCTGAGACACAGTTGAATCACAAGGGATGTTAGGAAGTATTTTCTCAGCCACAGAGTAGTCAGACATAGCCCCGCTCCACAAAGGGGGGCATGTTAAAGCCAACAGCAAAGAACTACGACCAATAGAACTAACATCCATTCATAAAAAACCCTTTGAAAGGGGGATCATAAGAAGCATGATCACACGCGCTAGAAACCCATCAGGTTCACAACCCAGCGGCAACATGGGTTTAGAACAGGTCGCTCCTGTTTTGTCTCAAACTATTGGACCACTGCGACAAGGTCCTAAATGCATAGAAGAAAGACAAAAAGAATGCAGATGTTATATATACTGTCTTTGCAAAAGCCTTTGACAAGTGTGACCATGGTAATAGCGCACAAAATGCGTGCTAAAGGAATAACTGGAAGTAAAGTCCGGTCGATGGATCTATAATTTCCTCATAACAGAACACAGGGAGAAGTCGTCAACAGAGTAAAGTCCGAGGCAGAGCTTCGGTGAATGCTCTGTTCCACAAGGCACAGTACTCGCTCCATCTTGTTCCTCATCCTTATATACGACATAGATACAGGATGTCAGCCACAGGCACCCGTGTCTTCCTTTGCTGATGACACCCGAAATCTGCATGACAGTGTCTTCCATTTGCAGGACACTGCAAAAGCTCCAGGCAGACATCAACCACATCTTTCAGTGCCGGCTGCAGAAAAAACAATATGAAGTTCAACCGCAGCGGAAAATTTCAATTACTCAGATATGGTAAACATGAGGAAATTAATCTTCATCAGAGTACAATAACAAATTCTGGCCACAAAATTAGAGCGAAACACCAACGTCAAAGACTGGGAGTGATCAGGTCGGAAGGATCTTACCTTTCAAGGACCATAAACATTGTTCAATCGCATCCTGCTAGAAAAAATGACAGGATGGTTAATGGAGGAACCTTCAAAAACTGGGAGGCCAGCCCATGTGCACTCTTCAGGTCACTTGTTCTATCTAGGTGGAAATATTGCTGCCACCACTACAGCACCTTTCTAGGGCAGGTGAAATTGTCCGGACCAGAAATGTACAGAGAACTTCACGGCGCGCATAACGGAGATTAAACACCTCAATTATTGGGGAGCGCTCTTTGACGGTTCCTAAACCTGTATTCCCTGGACGCAGGACGGGAGAGATAACATGATTAAATACCCTGGAAATCCTGAGGGACTAGTAGGAACTTGCACACGAAAATCACTCATTACGAAAGCAAAAGACTTGGCAGACGATGCACCATCCCCCCAATGGAAAAGCAGGGGTGTCACTAAGCACGGTTCGTTAAGGACATACATAAGTGTCAGGGGCCCGAGACTGTTCAACTGCCTCCCAGCACACATAAGGGGGATTACCAACAGACCCCTGGCAGTCTTTCAAGCTGGGCACTGACAAGCAACCTAAAGCAGTTCCGGATTCAGCGGGCTGTGGCTCGTATGTTGGTTTGCGTGAGCCGCAGCAAACCGCTGGTTGTTCAGGCTTTGATTCTCACAGGAGGCTTGTCTCAGGACCGGGCGCGGGGGCGTTGACCCCCGGAACTCCTCCAGGTAAACTCCAGGTAAGTGGAGGAGGATCCATTCTTAGCTTTAAGCAGAGTACGATTAAAGTCATGGCTCAGGGAGAGTGACCTAGTAGTTGACCAGTGAAGAGGCGGGGCCAGAGCTTGGACTCGAACCTTGCAACCTCAACTAGGTGAGTCAACTAGGTGAGTACAACTAGGTGATTGCACACACCCGGGGTCTGAGACCGTCCTGTGGATAAGCCGATCAACCAGGCTGTTCTGCGGCCCGCACGCAAACCAACAACGAGCCCAAGCCCCCGGCTGATCCGGAACTGATTTTAGGTGCTTGTCCAGTGCCAGCTTGAAGACTGCCAGGGGTCTGTTGGTAATCCCCCTTATTGTGCTGGGGGGCAGTTAACAGTCTCGGCCCCTGACACTTATTGTATGGTCTCTTAACGTGCTAGTGACACCCCTGCTTTTCATTGGGGGATGGTGCATCGTCTGCCAAGTCTTTTGCTTTCGTAGTGGGTGATTTTCGTGTGCAAGTTCGGTACTAGTCCCTCTAGGATTTTCCAGGTGTATATAATCATGTATCTCTCCCCCTTTGCGTTCCAGGGAATACGGGTTTAGGAACCTCAAGCGCTCCCAATAATTGAGGTTTTTATCTCCGTTATGCGCGCCGTGAAAGTTCTCTGTACATTTTCTAGGTCGGCAATTTCACCTGCCTTGAAAGGTGCGTTAGTGTGCAGCAATATTCCAGCCTAGATAGAACAAGTGACCTGAAGAGTGTCATCATGGGTTTGGGCCCCTCCCTAGTTTTGAAGGTTCTCATTATCCATCCTGTCATTTTTCTAGCAGATGCATTGATACAATGTTATGGTCCTTGAAGGGAGATCCTCCGAAAATGATCACTCCCAGGTCTTTGACGTTGTGTTTCGCTCTATTTTGTGGCCAGAATTTGTTTTGTACTCTGATGAAGATTTAATTTCCTCATGTTTACCATATCTGAGTAATTGAAATTTCTCATCGTTGAACTTCATATTGTTTTCTGCAGCCCACTGAAAGATTTGGTTAAATGTCTGCCTGGAGCTTTGCAGTGTCTGCAATGGAAGACACTTCATGCGATTCGGGTGTCATCTGCAAAGGAAGACACGGTGCTGTGGCTGACATCCTTGTCTATGTCGGATATAAGGATGAGGAACAAGATGGGAGCGAGTAAATGTGCCTTGTGGAACAGAGCTTTTCACCGTAGCGCCTCGGACTTTACTCTGTTGACGACTACTCTCTGTGTTCTGGTTAGTGAGGAAATTAAGATCCATCGACCGACTTTCCTGTTATTCCTTTAGCACGCATTTTGTGCGCTATTACGCCATGGTCACACTTGTCGAAGGCTTTTGCAAAGTCTGTATATATTACATCTGCATTCTTTTTTGTCTTCTAGTGCATTTAGGACCTTGTCCCTAGTGGTCCCCAAAAGTTGAGACAGACAGGAGCGACCTGTTTCTAAACCCATGTTGCCCTGGGTTGTGTAACTGATGGGTTTCTAGATGCGTGGTGATCTTGCTTCTTAGGACCCTTTCAAAGATTTTTATGATATGGGATGTTAGTGCTATTGGTCTGTAGTTCTTTGCTGTTGCTTTAAACGCCCCCTTTGTGGAGTGGGGCTAGCTTTAAGCAGAGGTACGATAAGCTCATGGCTCAGGAGAGTGACCTATAGTGACCAGTGAAGAGGCGGGGCCAGGAGCTTGGACTCGACCCTTGAAAACCTCAACTAGGTGAGTACAACTAGGTGAGTACAACTAGGTGAGTACACACACACACACACACAAACACCATGCACAAACTCATACACACACACACACACACCCTCAAGGAAAAAGATCTGGGGTGAGTATAACACCGAGCATATCTCCTGAGGCACACATCAATCACATAACTGCTGCAGCATACGGAGCCTGGCAAACCTACGAATAGCATTCCGATACCTCAGTAAGGAATTATTCAAGACTCTGTACACCATTTATGCCAGGCCCATATTGGAGTATGCAGCAACAGTTTGGAATCCACACCTGGACAAGCACGTCAAGAAATTAGAGAAAGTGCAAAGGTTTGCAACAAGACTAGTCCAAGAGCTACAGGGATTGTTTAATTCTGTAGTGTCACCACCTTTATGTATTGGTGTAACCCTTGCCATCTTGAGTAGTTTCGGGAAGGTGCTAGTCTCTGTTGACTTGTTAAAAAGTAATGAAATAGCATGCGAAAGGACATGGACAATGAGCATGTTGTTGGTGTCATTATAAAGAGTCAAGAGCCTTCAATGATGACATAGAATCAGTAATGATGATAGAGTCAAGCTCAGTGTCAAAAGGTTAGCTTTAGCGCCATTAGGATTACAAACAATTCAGTTTGCAGTGTAGACGCCCAGTTGTTAATTCTTATGCCTAACTCAACAAATTTATTATCGTTCTTAACTAGGGAGGTGACAACAAGAGCAGATGCAGCCCTGCCAGAAGACTCCTGTTTAGATCCATCAGTGTATATAACTTGTGATAACTTATTACTACCAGCTAGGTGAGAAATTTCTTCTTGAGCAGTTGCTCTAACAAGTGATTTAAGGAAGGGATTACAAGCAATGAGCTTCTTGGGAGGGACTTGCAGGTATGTGATATTAAATGAACACATCTTCCATGGAGGGGTGAAATGCTTTTGTTGCCTACAGTGATACAGTTCATGCAGGTTATAAAACTTAATGCAATTGCACGTTTTCACAATCCATTTAGATCTGTGTGTATTTACCTCTCGACACTTGGTAAGATTCATTGTGACAGTGTCTGGTTCGTTTCTCAACATTCTAATACCGAGTACAGTGTTAATCTCAACAATCCTATCACTGACACTAGAAATACCAAATTCCTTCCTCATGTTAAGAACTTTTGTATATCTTGGACAGCCAAGAATAATTCTGAGAGCTTCATTTTGCATTAACTCCAAGGGTCGGAGAGATCTTTCTCAAGCTAATATCAACATGGGAGCAGCATAATCAATTAAGGACCTAACATAGGCTATGTACATCATTCTCACGATTTTCACATTAGCACCCTAGTTGGGTTTGTAGCCAGCAACAGCTTTGAGGGCATTTAGCCTAGCTTTGCATTTCTATTTAGTTGTGGTATAGTGGATTTGTTAAAGGGTACATCTACACCAAGATATCTGTAAGTTTTAACGTAGCTAATGATTTCACCCTGCAAATAGATGGGTGGGGGATGTCGTTTGCTTTTTAATATCTTTGTTTTAGAGGAAGATATTATGAGGCCTAGTCGATTACAAATTGCTTGAACTTTATTAAGAATGGTACTCATCTTCTTATGCCCTGTTGTATGGATCATGATATCATCAGCATAGCTTATAGCTATATGTTTAGGTGAGTGCCCACAATTCGAACATTGTCATGCTCATTTAGCAATTTCACTAGTTTAGTTCCATTGGTGTTTGTTATAGACCCACCGATATTCTTATGTCTGGCATTAAAATCTCCAAGAATGAGAGTAGGTTCACTATTGATGCGATCTGGTAAAGCATCAGGTCGAAGCTGGTTCGCTGGGGCATAGAGATTAAAAATGTTTATGGAAAAATCGCCTGCATATACTTTGACACCATGATACTGCTTGTTAACTCGACTCTGCAAGGATTTTTTTTTAGATTTTGCCACCGAAGTGGCTAGTTTATTGTGCACCCCATATCCATCCTGTGGACGGTAGCGCGAGAGCATATGGATACACAAAAGGCCTAGGAACTAGGCCCCAAAGGGTTAACAGGAATACATATGGATTTATATCTACATATCTATAGTTCACTTATCTGTTATAAGCAAATTTAGGAAATTTGCTTAGTATATCTGGTATCTTATTTTCATTAATAAGATATCTTGACATGTCACATAGGTTATTATACTGTCTGTCTCTGTATTCCTCAATAAGTGGACAATTAAGCACATAGTGTTCAAGAGAGTGACCATATGCCTGATCACATAATTTACATTTAGTTTGATCATCATCTGTGTGTCTCCCAAACTGCCAGAAGTACTTGTAACCAAGCCTAAGCCTGGCCACTACAACATCAGTCAGTCTGTTCACATTGCAAGTTGCTCCATAAGTGGGGTTTTAGATCTACTCAGGCTTCTAACTGCATTCCTATAACAATCATTTTCATTATTTGCTTCTCTCCTAATATTATTCCTAATGCTAGACACAGTATATACCAAAGTTATATTCTACATTCTCCTTCTCGATACTCTTCTTGGCTAACCTATCAACTTTATCATGAAGGAGTAATCCAATGTGTGATGGGATCCATAGCAATTGTACATTAATTCCCTTGTCCCTAATTTTTGAGTATCTATACCTGGCTTCCCCAATGAGCATGTTGTTGGAGTCATTATATGAGCCAAGAGCCTTCAATGATGACATAGAATCAGTAATGATGATAGAGTCAAGCTCAGTGTCATAGGTTAGCTTTAGCGCCATTAGGATTGCAAACAATTCAGTTTGCAGTGTAGACGCCCAGTTGTTAATTCTTATGCCTAACTCAACAAATTTATTATCGTTCTTAACTAGGGAGGTGCAACAAGAGCAGATGCAGCCCGCCAGAAGACTCCTGTTTAGATCCATCAGTGTATATAACTTGTGATAACTTATTACTTACCAGCTAGGTGAGAAATTTCTTCTTGAGCAGTTGCTCTAACAAGAGATTTAAGGAAGGGATTACTAGCAATGAGCTTCTTGGGAGGGACTTGTAGGTATGTGATATTAAATGAACACATCTTCCATGGAGGGGTGAAATGCTCTTGTTGCCTACAGTGATACAGTTCATGCAGGTTATAAAACTTAATGCAATTGCACGTTTTCACAATCCATGTAGATCTGTGTGTATTTACCTCTAGACAACTTGGTAAGATTCACTGTGACAGTGTCGGGTTCTTTTCTCAACATTCTAATCCCCGAGTACAGTGTTAATTTCAACAACCTATCCTGAAAATTTACAAAAGGAAAAAGGGTAAATGTGGAAATTTTCCTTTTAAAAATTCATCCCAAAAGGGTTGGTTGCCCTTAAGTTAAAAATGCTTATCCAGGAAGTTTGGTGGGGTGCTCCATCTTAAAATCTAATCCGGGCAAACAGAATGCACAATATTTTGGGTTTGCATTTAATTTTTTTTTAAAATTTAAGGCAACCGCTTCCTGTTGGAAGCAATTTTTTCCATAAAAGTTTTTGAAAATATACCCTGGTATTGGGTTATTACAATCTTTTCCTCAAAAGAGGTAAAACTTTATTTTTGGGCCACGGTGCAGGCATTTAAAGAGAAAAAATAGCATAGTTTTTTTCGTTTCATCTTCAGGCCTTTAATTTTAAAACCCATTTTTGGGCATCTTGGAAAGCAGAAAAAAAGGCAAGTTTTAAAGGGCAAGAGTCTTGGGCTTCTTTCTTAAAAATTTGTTTAAAACCCTAAAACCGGAGATTGCGCACTGTTGAATCCCACCATGCCCAAGGAAATATCCTGTTTAAAAATTTTATTTTTTTAAAACTTTTTCAGGATCTGTTAAAGGATGCTCAATTTTTTTTTTGGAAATTTTTTTTAAAAAATATGGGAAGGTCGGGCCCGAACCCCAATGCCTCCCCCGGGAGGATGGAACTTCGGGTTTAAAGTGCTTTTTTTAAACCCCTATCCCCTTTAAAAACAGGTACCAGGGTTTTAACATTAGTGTTCTCTGATGGTGCCTTTTGGCAGGTCTGTTTCACCCTTTCATTGCGGAAAGGTCCTTGCAACTGACTCATCCCCCCATTTTTTCCGGGGGGGTTAAACCTGTGTGGTGGTGTGAAAACTGTCCTGGGGGGAAGCAGCGCGGTTTTTTTCCCCACCCCCTCTCGGGCCCCTTAACAAAACCAACTTTTTGGGGGGTGTGTCTTTGGGCGCCAACACATGGTGTGGATTCCTTCTCTTTTTTTCCCATATATTAGTGTTTCAGTTTAAAATTGGTGGTTTAAAAAAGGGGGCCTTTTGTTATAACTTTCTCGGGACATAAAAAAAACTTCCCCACCCCCTGTAGAACAGTTTTTTTGATGTCTGGGTCATTATTTTTTGTTGTTGCAAAAATTTCTTTGAAGATTCTTGCAATAAACCCTAGAGAAAAGGCCTTTTGTTTTTATCACAAAAATTTTAAATTAACTTTAAAACCCCTGGATTTCCCTGGTGCTGACCTGTGTTAGATTTCTTCAAAACGGGGAGCGCTTTTTTTGAAACCTAGAGGCTAGACTTTTGACCCCAACTTACCCAAGGGTTTTGCTAGGGAATGAAAGCACGGGGTTTAAGACTTTCGAAAACTTTTTGGGACCCAAATTCCTAAAAAAACTAATAAACTAAGTCTGCCACAATTTTTTGTTACCAAAGGGTTTTGAGGCTATTTCTGAGTTTTTTTTAATATGAAGATGCTAAAAAAACCCCTTCAGTCCCCGTATAAAAAACCCTTTCAAAGGGAAAATTTCTTTGCACGCAACCCGCCTTGAAACCTCGCCCCCAGGATTGTAAACCCTTTGGGGAAAAACCTTCAAGCACTAAAAATTTTTGGGAAAGGGACTGTCACTTTAAAGCAGGGACAGTGCCAGAAATTGTAAGAGTCCACCGGGGAAATGTTTTAAGGGGCCCGCAATCCCCAAAATAAAAAGGGGCCAGCGTTTATTGGAGAACAAAATTTTTTGGGACTTACCCACTGCCTTTGCCCAAAGGCAGGCTCTAAAATTCGGACTAAAGAATTCGGGAATTTATGCATTTAACCACCCCGCCCTTTCTCGAGTGGAAAAGTGCTGCAATTCCCGAAATTTTCTGGGGAAACCTCCCTCAGTGCAGCAGCGAGGTACGGTGTTTTCTTTTTTTGGTTTTTCAAGACTTTCCACGTCCAAAGTGCCCTGCTCGTAAAAGGGCAATGTGCCATAAATGCCAAAAGGGAAAGGGCATTTTTGGCTAAAGTAAATCGTGCTAATGCATCAACAAGGGTTTGTCCCTTTTCCAAAATTTCCCTTTTGATCATGCGATTAGAAAGATTTGGTTTTGCGGCTATTCCAAGTTCACTGCAAAGGCAGTTGTAAAAAAGGTTCATCAAAGGAACAGAATTTAGATGGTCTTTTGTAGTAAAAACCCAAGAGAGTTTCTTTCCAACCCTTTGATTTATTTAAACCGCCCACTCCTTGATGTACATCACTCATAAGCACCGTTTCCATGGCATCAAAATCTCTCTCTATTCAGCCCTTTTGGGTTTTGTAAGGTAAACCCAGATTTAAAGGGGAAAGGATTTTAAAGATTTACATTTAGTATTTGCCCCCAAACTGTGTTTAAAATGTTACCCTTTGGGTAAAGGCCCTTAAAAGCTGCAGGGGTTGTGCCCCTTAAACATTTGGGGGGAAAACCCTGCCCCCTTTCTTTTGTTTTTTAAAAGGGGTAGCCCCCCCAAAAAGCTGTTTGAAAATTTTACCAGGGAATTCCCAATCCTATATCACAAAGCCCACCCCGCTATTTTCTTATGGGGAAATTGGTTTTCTTTGAGAAAAAAACCCCAAAGGCTGCTAAAGGGGGGTTTTAAATAAAACCCGAGAAATTTCCCCCTTGGCGTGCACAGGTTGTTTTTGGGTTAAAGGGTTGTTTAAAGGGAAAATGGAGACTGGCTATTTTTTTACTCCGAGACAATCAAAAATTTTTTAAAACTTCTTGAGGGGACCCCTCTCCCCTTGGGTTGATGTTTTACATTGAAAAAAAATTGTCATTTACTATGTTTTTGGGGACACTTTTGATTAAAGGGGCCTATTTTAAAAAAGCCCCTATAAGGTAAGGAAAATAAACCTTACACACCCTTTCGGGCTATGAGGCCGTATCTTTTTACCAGGGCCCTTTTGGAGTCCCAAGGGGTAGCCGTTTTCCAACGAATTTTTTATTCACCCCACTAGGAAGAGCAACTGGGGGGAAAATTTAAATGAAATTTTTAAAGTTTATTTTTACCATTTGGGGCGCCCCAGGGGGAACTGATAAAACCTTGATAAGTTTTGGAACCCCGGGGCAAGAAAAAAAAATATCAGTTACAAGGGGGAAAAGTGCCTTTTCAACAAAAAGGCTTACATTCTTGGTTATGTAGGGGAAAGGGAAAGGTTCAATATTCCAGCCCCCTGAACAAATCAAATTTTTGGGAAAATTCCAATCCCTAAAGGGACAAAAAGCACTCCGAAGAACTCTTGGCCCCTTTTTTGGTTTATTACTCAAAAATGGATCTCCCAACTTTTCAAGTAAGTCCGCCCTTGAGGCTCCCAATTTCCTGGAAAAAGGAACAAAAAACCACTTTCCTACCCTCAAGCGGGGACTTTAAAAACCATTTATTTCCCAAAGCCATTGTTTGAGTCCCTTTACCTTTCAAAAGGGGAAAAACTGATGCTTTCTGCCCATTCCCTTTGGGGCTGCAGTCTTTCTCAGGCGGGAAAGGCCAGTAGCCCCCTTTTCCCGAGAGCTTTTAAAGGGATCAAAAGTTTTATGCTGCTGTAAAAAGGAACCCCAAAGGCCACCCTTAAAGCATTTTCGCACTGGAGGAATTTTTTTTAAACCCGGGTAAAACATTTCCCCTTAAGGACTGACCAAGGGCCCTTGTTGTAAAATGTTCGACAAGAAGCCCCAAATTTGAAAAAAAAAAGACAAGTTAATGCTGGGGGAGGGAACATGTGTTATGATTTGATATTCTGTACCGCCCGGGGTTTCAAGAGAACTTCTCACCTGATGCATTCTCTGGGTTTCCCACTGGGGGCAGCTTGTCAGATCTAAAATCCTCTCGTGCTCCACAAGGCTTTGTGTCACCCGGGGGTTACACCCCTGTATTTTTTTGGGTCAAATAAAAGAACAGGGCCCTAATCCAGTGGAAGATGGGCGAAAAAAGTGTTCAGAGCAGCAGAGGTTTGGGCCCGGATTTCAAGAAAAACTTCTCACCCAGAAAAGATTCTTTTCGAAAAAATCCACTCAGCCTTTTGAGGGGGGGGTGAATAAAAGATTTAAAAGGGAAACCTCTCCCAACCCATAAATCGGGAATTTGATATTTTTTTTAAACAAAAGAAAGGAATATTTTTAAGGCCCCCTTTTGTGTTCCCCTGTGAAAAAAATGGCTGCTTAAATTTTAAAATTATTTGGTTTTTCACAGTTGTTCTCTTTTTTTGGGTATGCCAGTTTTTTTTCCATCAGGCGGGGGACCCCTCGTTCTGTGTAAAAAAATTTCGGAGTTTTTGGCTAGCAAGGGATTTCCTGGGGAGCAGAAAAACAAGCTTTCAATCCTAAAAGGGAATGGGCAAGTGGGAAACAGTTCAATGGTACTAGTGGAAGGCAGTTTTAATTTACATTTAAGTCAAAGCAATCTACTTTTCAAAAAACTGGCAAAAATGTCCTACTGAAGCTTTTCCTCTATTTAAACATTTTCTGTGCACAGCTAACTAAAGCAAACCCCCCTTTTAAAAAATCCTCAACTATTCAAAGTCGTTCCTCTACGGGGCCTCCTGCCCACTTGGGTTTTGTCACCTGGCCCGTTTCCTGAAGGTCCCAAAATACGATGAAAAAGAAAGATCCTTCCCCCGGGAAAAGGGTAGAGTTTCCCGCAAGCTAATCCACATTTGGCCCCCATTCACTACCCAAAAAGGTGAAAAGGGCAAAAGTTCTACAAGAAAATTTTTGCCCCCCGTTGAAATCCCCATTTGGTGGGGAAACCAAGTTTCACCCAAAAGATGTGAAAATCTTCGTTTTTTTTCCCGGAAAGCCCCTTGAGAATACCCCTACGGGAAAAAGAGGGTTTTTTGTTAAACAGTTAGTCAAAACCCCACTGGAAAAAAATTGAACCTGGTGAAAGGTCAAAAGGGTACAAGGTCGGGACGTGTACTCGCCCCCCCTAACAAAATTTTTGGGGGATTTCTGTTCTGTTTTTTAAAAAGGGGGAGATTGTAGTGGGTTTCGCTTCTGTGAGGACGCAGCAGGAAAAATTCGGGACCCCCTCTCGTGGCCCTTAACACAACAACGTTGGTGTGGTCATGGGCTCCCCAAAAACATGGTGGGGCTATTTTTCTTCTCTTATTTCTATATATTAGTGAAGCAGGGTTACATGGTGATTTTAAAAAAAGTGGCCCGTAGTTTAACTTTTCTCCCTTGGAAAATGCAAGACATCACCCTCCCTGTAGAAGCAGTTTTTTTGAAATTTCTAGTCCCTTTTATTTTGTTGTTGCAGAAAATACTATGAAAATTCTACGTTCAATAAAAACCTGAGGTAAGGCCTGTTTTTCTATCCCCAAAATTGTGTCTGGTGACGGGTTTTGTTATGTGAATTTTTGTAGTTATGTGTATTTCCCCTTTTTCGGGGTAGGCCCTAGGGTTTTAGTAGTGGCAAACAGTTTTTTTTCCCCTGTGCTAGGGAGGGTGGGGTTGCTCCTCCACGCTGGTTTTGGGGGTGATGGCATTCCCGGTACACCAGAATCCTTTTGGGGGAGGTTTGGGGTTTTTGCCCCCTTTGGGAGAGGGCAGTCTCAGATTGGTGTGGTAGATGGATGGGCCCCAAACCCGTTACCAAAAGGACTGTTTTCAGGTTTAATCGAAGGTTGTTTTGGGGGGTGACTGCAGTCCCTTTTGGGAAAATGCAACCCCAAATTCTTTTAATTAATACACTTAAATTTTTGGGTGTTAAGAACCCACTGGGGCTTTTTCCCCAGTGAAATTTTTTCCCAGCACAAATTTCCTCACCCAAAAACGAAGTATTCCAAAGTCTACTGCAAAAATGGCCCAGGCTGGCATTTGTAACACCTACGTTTTTGGGGGGAGGTTCACTTCGATTTTTTTGGAAAATTAACCATGCACCAAGATATTTTTTTTTGGGGGGGGGGACGGACCTACCCAACCCGGCAAAAAATTTGGGATTTTTCCTTTTTTGTCTTTTTTGGCTTGGGTGATAGCTAAATTTTTTGGGCAGTTTGGGTTGGGGTTTCCCCCTAGAGAGGGGATCCAAAGATTTTGATTTCTGGGCCCATTGTTTAAAGTGGTGAAATGTTGATGGAGGTCGGAGGCCCGCAATATCCCCATAAGGTGACTAAAATTGATCTTTTTTTCAATTCTTCATTCCCGTTCCACAAAAACAAAAGTTGTGTGTGTTTTTCCTAAATTGGATCCCGAGTTGGGGTGCTTCTTTTCGCTCCATTTTTTCCCGCACCTTAGCAGGCTCAGGGGTTTTCATGCACCTTAAAAAAGGATCAGGGTGTTTTTCCTGCACACTTACAGTCATCAGGGGGTTTTTCAGCCACTTTGCAGGCATCAGGGTGTTTTTCATGCCAATTAGCGGGAATTTTGGGGGTTTTTCAAGGGACACTTTGCAGGCATCAAAGGGGTTTTTTCATGCACCTTAGCAGGGATCGGGTGTTGTCAGGGAAATTCCCGTTTTAAAAACCCTTCTTACTTTGAAAAAAGGGGTTTTTCAGCCTCGTGCACCCAAGGGGCATTTAGTTTTTATATTGTCTACGGTTTGAGTCTGACCGTCGGCGCTCAAACCCCTTTTTCCCCTTTTTCTCCTTTTTACTTTTTAAAAATCTGGAACTAACATCATTTCCATCACCGAAAAATTTGTTTCTCTTTGACAGTTTTCCCTGGTTTTAAAATGGGTGAAAATCTCGTGTTTAAAACTCCAATGTTTTTCCAGTGATGATATCCCGTGTAAGAAATCACAACACAAGAATTTCGCTTACCTTCCCCTTTTTGCCCTTTTTGCAAGGTTTAAAATTTACTGTAAATCAAAGTCTAAAATAGATCAATTTTGACACAAGTTTTTTCAAGTTTAAAGAACAATTTTCCCAAATTTTACTTAACTCAGGGTTTCTAAATTAAAAACGATCCCCAAAACCCTTTCTAAAAATACATTCAGAGACCCTTTTTGTTGGGGTGGGTTTAAAAAAATGGTTTCATTTTAATATATAAAAGGATGGTCAAAGGGGAGGTTTTTTACACCTTTCACAAATTACAAAGATGGGAAAACCCCCCCCCCCCCCCCAAAGAGAGGGGAAGAGAGGGCAAAGGGGATAAAAATTTTGGCATAAAAAATTTGAAAACTGAAAATAAAATCCATTAAACAAGAGGGTTTTGAATTAATGATAAATTCCACTTGAGTTTGTTTAGGGCTACTGCCACCCAATGAAACCCCACTGAAATAATAATATAGCAGCATACAAAGAAGCTGAAGACAACCTCCCTTAAACCCCCAAACCCTAGATTGTAAAAAAGTAATTTCTAAAAAAAAAAAAAAAAAAAAAAAAAATAGGTAAAGTTACAATGCAAGAGATAAATCACTCTGGTGGCTTCCCCTTTGGGCCCTCCTGGGTAAAAATCCCCACGTTTCTAAAGTTTTACAGGGAAAAGCAAGCATAAATTTTGGGAGCTGTAGTTTGATGAACCAGTACCAAAAAAATCTCACTTACCCACGTTACTATGTATAAAAAAGGTTAAAAAGTCCCCCCAAGTGTACACTTTTTCACTTAGAATTTCACTTTTTGTTGATGTAAATATAAAAGAGTGGGACACCGCGGGTAATAAACAACTCAACTTTTCAAGGTCAACACTGGCCAAACTTCTGTAGAGGACCAGCGTTTTTTTTAAAGGGTTTATTATGTGTCAGTGCGTGTCCCGCAGTCATTAAAAAATTTGGGGTATAGAAACTAACACTACAATCCGGTTGATCAAATAGTCTAAAAAAAAATTTTCACAATGTATAAAATAGAAATTTATTTATTGCAAAAATTTTTACTATTTTTTCAATTTTTAAATTGGCTAGACCCACTAGATGAGATGGCAAGGAACATAGATGTTAACAGGCTGACTCTTGCTTAACACAGTTTAAAGGTAACTGAATTACTCAAGTAAGAAAGTATTCATGAAACTGAACATTATGCAGGAGTAAGCTTGTTCACAGTAAAAAATACAAAGCATAAGTTACACACTCACACCACAGATGAACACTGCAATTGAAATATTACTGGGAATTTAGCAGTAAAGTTTCAGTCTGAACGAGAAAATGTATTAGAAAACACAACAATGACACTAGGACAAGCAACTTAATTATGAACCGTATTTAATAGTTCAGTTACACTGAGCAGAGCATGTATTACACTGATTTATCAAATGTAAGGAGTTGCTACACTGAAGTACACTCTGAGCCTTTTAAAGTCTTAATACAGGCTTACAAATGACAATTAACTGTCTATAAAGGAAAAATCTAGAAAAGCTAGATTACAGTGATTGATAAACAAGGGTTGAGGCTCGACCGTTCGTCATTGTAGGAGCTGCCAGCAACCACCGGTTCTTCAACACGCAAGTTATACTTTTGTATCAATCAAATCACATATTACTCGGTTAAATAATTTCCAGTAGTTCCTTCATGTGTTGGCCCAAATCACCAACCAGATATGCTTTAAATAAGTGACCCACTGATCAGATCCGACTGTTTCCAACCCTTGACTGGTCCAAACCCTTGACCGGTTTTCAAACAAATTCGTTGGACAATAAAGCAGACTGTAAACAGATGGGGTTTTAGGCGCCTTTATCAAACACAAACAATAAATATAAAACAGAAACGTACACCGGTAAGCTGTCCTAATATACAAGTACAGTTAAAAAATAGAAATACTAATAACCAGATCTTCACTTTAAGGAGGTTATTCGTCTGATATACAAATATATTCGTCCTAATATACAAGTACAGTTAGAAATACAAATAGCTAGAGCTTCACTTTAAGGAGGTTATTAGTAGAATATTCAAGGAGTTACTAGTAGACTTACAGTAAATCAACCATTCAAATCACATTATGAAGCTCTGTGTAGTCTGCAGTAAATCAAACAAACGGGCTTCCACATGGATTATTTGCCATTTTTGTGAAAATTGGTGTCACGCCCCTTGTGCAGATATCCAAGAACTATCTACAAGCAGTATTAAATCAGGGAAGTGTTTTTGGGTATGCCCAAATGAGATCAATCTGTGGACTAAAATCAAATTGGTATTAAAAGAGGATAACATCAAAGCAGCCTTCATAGAAAACCTGGAAGCATTCTATAACAGATGGGAAAATAAAAAGTCTGGGCTGGATGGTATCACCCTTGGTGCTGGCCATGTAAGGCTGGAGGTGCTGCCCCGGTAGACAGTAAATGTGGGGCTGGAAGTGCTGTCCTGGTAGACTGAAAAGGTGAGGCTGGAGGTGCTGTCCTGGGAGACAGTAATGGTGAGGCTGGAGGTGCTGTCCTGGGAGACAGTAATGGTGAGGATGGAGGTGCTGTCCTGGGAGACAGTAATGGTGAGGCTGGAGGTGCTGTCCTGGGAGACAGTAATGGTGAGGATGGAGGTGCTGCCCTGGGAGACAGTAATGGTGAGGATGGAGATGCTGTCCAGGTAGTCAGTAAATGTACACATAAGGGAATGCATGTAAATTACCTCGAGTGAGACAGGAGCTGTAGTGGAGAAACAAGTGTAGCCAAGAATAAGATAAAACCAATGTTACAAACTAGTAATATCACAGGAGATAAAAAACAAGGGGACTCCACAAGCAAATGTGAGGATATATTACCAGAAACATCTGGTGAGAGCTCCATTGTTAGTACTAGTGAGGATAGGAATGAGACAGGTAAACATGCACCAACAGGAAATACAGTCACAGAAACCCAAGGCAAACGGAAACCAAGCCTGTGCACATACTATGCACTAGGTATCTGCAGCCATGGGAAATCTGGTAAAACAGATGGGATGTGCAATTTTGACCACCCTAGAAAATGCGGTGCCCATATGACAACAGGAAAGTGAAAACTCCCTTCCTGTAAGCTTTTTCACCCTGAAATGTGTCCCTCTTCAATACAGGAAAGACTGTGCTATAACTTAAATCGCCAGGCACACCATCGAAAGGGGAAAAAAAGATACAAAACATCCAGGCAATGAGAAAGCCTGGGTAGCCACAGCCACTCAAGAGGGAGAGTTTTTTTAGTGCCACGAAGAAAAGAAAATTGGCAGGAAATGGCAGAAATCGTACACCAAATACAGTCATTTCTGGAGTGGAACCACAGTCGATTGCTTCCACTCCAAACCAACAGATACAGATACTAATGCCGTAAAAAAGTGCTCCCAGTACAACCAATACCACCAGTCCGATGACATTCTTCTTTGCAAATATACAGGGTCTAAAGCAAGCAATGAACAACAAAATATCTTTCATCCATGGACTGTTTGCAGAGGCAAATGCAATGTTCATGGCTTTCACAGAGACCCACATAAAGGATCACTTGGACAAAGAAATATGGATCCCAGGTTACAACCTATACAGATGCGGCAGAGTGAACAGGCAAAAGAGGGAGGTGGCCTGTATATCGCAAAGTCACTTATTTGCACAGAACTGTTTAATGGCTCAAATGATGTAGTGGAAATTTTAGTAGTAAAGAATGAAAACCAAAACCTAGTCATTGTGGTAGTCTACAAGCCTCCAGATGCAATGTCCCAGCAATTCCAGGAATAGCTGTTGAAAATTGACCACCATCTGGAAAATCTGCAAGCTCCTGCCCCCAATATCTTGCTCCTGGGGGATTTCAACATGAGGCACCTAAAATGGAGGAATATAGCAAATAATGTTGTTGCAGTGAAACAACAGGAGGCAGCTCTGACAAGAACTCACACACACACACAAGCTTTTAAATCTCTGCACAAAATTCAACTTAAACCAGCAAATAATAGAGCCTACTAGACTGGAGAATACACTAGACCTCATCTTCACTAATAATGATGATCTAATACGAAATGTCACCATATCAAAAACAATATACTCAGATCACAACATAATCGAGTTCCAGATATGTATGCACAGAGCCCCAGACCGACATAATGAGATTAGTCACGAGGAAGCCTTCACCAAATTCAACTTCAATAACTAGAACATAAAGTGGGATCAAGTAAACCAAGTCCTAAATGATATAAGCTGGGAAGATAGACTAAGCAACACAGACCCCAACTTATGCCTAGAGCAGATTAACTCGGTGGCACTCGATGTATGCTATAGGCTTATTCCTTTAAGAAAAAGGAGGAGTAGATGTAAAATAGAAAGAGACAGGCTCTTTCTTTACAGGAGACGGAAAAGAATAACAGAGCAGCTAAAGAGGCAAATATATCAGAAATGCGTAAGGAGTCACTGGTCAGAGAAATAGCAAACATCGAACTTAAACTAAAGGAATCTTATAGGAGTCAGGAATCACGGGAAGAACTAAAAGCCATAAATGAAACCGAAAGAAACCCAAAATATTTCTTTTCATATGCCAAATCAAAGTCGAGAACAACATCCAGTATTGGCACCCTACTTAAACAAGATGGGTCCTACTGAGATGACAGCAAGGAAATGAGTGAGCTACTCGAGTCCCAATATGACTTAGCTTTCAGCAAGCCGCTAACCAGACTGAGAGTCGAAGATGAAAATGATTTTTTTATGAGAGAGCCACAGAAGTTGGCTAACACAAGCCTATCTGATGTTATCCTGATGCCAAATGACTTCGAACAAGAGATAAATGACATGCCCATGCACTCTGCCCCAGGGCCAGACTCATGGAACTCTGTGTTCATCATGAACTGCAAGAAGCCCCTTTCACAAGCTTTTACCATCCTATGGAGAGGGAGCATGGACACGGGGGTCGTCCCACAGTTACTAAAAGCAACAGACATAGCCCCACTCCACAAAGGGGGCAGTAAAGCAATAGCAAAGAACTACAGACCGATAGCACTAACATCCCACATCATAAAAATTTTTGAAAAGGTCCTAAGAAGCAAGATCGCCACCCATCTAGAAACCCATCAATTACAAAACCCAGAGCAACGTGGGTTTAGAGCAGGTCGCTCCTGTCTGTCTCAATGACTGGATCACTACGACAAGGTCCTAGATGCACTAGAAGACCAAAAGAATGCAGATGTAATATATACAGACTTTGCAAAAGCCTTCAACAAGTGTGACCATGGCGTAATAGCACACAAAATACGTGCTAAAGGAATAACAGGAAAAGTTGATAGATGGATCTATAATTTCGTCACAAACAGAACACAAAGAGTAGTAGTCAACAGAGTGAAGTCTGAGGTGGCTACGGTGAAAAGCTCTGTTCCACAAGGCACAGTACTCGCTCCCATCTTGTTTCTCATCCTCATATGTGGCATAGACAAGGATGTCAGCCACAGCACAGTGTCTTCCTTTGCAGATGACACCCGAATCTGTATGTGAGTGTCTTCCATTGCAGACACTGCAAGGCTCCAGGCGGACATCAACGAAATCTTTCAATGGGCTGCAGAAAACAATATGATGAGAAATTTCAATTACTCCGATATGGTAAACATGAGGAAATTAAAACTTAATCAGAGTACAAAACAAATTCCGGCCACAAAATAGAGCAAAAAACCAACGACAAAGACGTGGGAGTGATCATGTCGGAGGATCTCACCTTCAAGAACCATATCATTGTATCAATTGCATCTGCTAGAAAAATGACAGGATGGATAATGAGAACCTTCAAAACTAGGGATGCCAAGCCCATGATGACAATCTTCAGGTTGCTTGTTCTATCTAGGATGGAATATTGCTGCACACTAACAACATCTTTCAAGGCAGGTGAAATTGCTGACCTAGAAAATGTACAGAGAACCTTCACGGCAAGCTTAACATAGATAAAACACCTCAATTACTGGGAGCGATTGAAGTTCCTGAACCTGTACTCCCTGGAACACAGGCGGGAGAGATACATGATTGTATACCCCTGGAAAATCCTAGATGGACTAGTACCGAACTTGCACACGAAAATCACTCACTACGAAGGCAAAAGACTCGGCAGATGATGCAGTGTCCCCCAATGAAAAGCAGGGATGTCACTAGCACGTTAAGAGACAATACAATAGGTGTCAGGGGCCCGAGACTGTTCAACTGCCTCGTGGTATAAATAAGAGGGATTGCCAATAGACCCATAGCAATCTTCAACCATGCACTGGACAAGTACCTAAAGTCAGTACCCGACCAGCCAGGCTCTGGCTCGTACATTGGATCGCGTGCAGCCAGCAGTATCAACCTGGTTGATCAGGCTCTGACTCACCAGGAGGCCTGGTCACAGACCGGGCCATGGGGGCGTTGACCCCCGGAACTCTCTCCAGGTAAACTCCAGGTAGATGTGGGCCACTCGCTTGCACAATAATGGTGGGAAGTGAAACAGATTCCCTGAATTATTTTTAAGTGACTTTATAATCTCGGTGACTTCCGTGGGCTCAGTTGGTTTTTCGATTCTTATGACCAGAGTCTTCGGTAAGATGGGTAAGGAAGAAGGATGGGTAAGGATAGAAATATTGGAAAAGGGTGGGAGGGGGGAGTGAGGTAGGATATTAAAGGTAAGTGGCCCAACCACTTTACCTGGAGTTTACCTGGAGAGAGTTCCGGGGGTCAACGCCCCCGCGGCCCGGTCTGTGACCAGGCCTCCTGGTGGATCAGAGCCTGATCAACCAGGTTGTTACTGCTGGCTGCACACAAACCAACGTACGAGCCACAGCCCGGATGGTCAGGTACCGACTTTAGGTGCTTGTCCAGTGCCAGCTTGAAGACTGCCAGGGGTCTGTTGGAAACCCCCCCCCTTATGTATGCTGGGAGGCAATTGAACAGTCTCGGGCCCCTGACACTTATTTTTTTTGTCTTTTAAACGTGCTAGTGACCCCCCTGCTTTTCATTGGGGGGATGGTGCATCGTCTTCCAAGTCTTTTGCCTTCGTTGTGAGTGATTTTCGTGTGCAAGTTCGGTACTAGCCCCTCTAGGATTTGGAAAAATAAAAATATTCTTGAAGGGGTACAATACTAACCCATCAGAGTCACATAGATAAACAGATATATAAGTACATGACTCTGAATTGGTAGTAAATATACAAGTTGAAATTTCTTTTTTCTTTTTTTTTTTTGCGATTGCACAACGAATATTTAAACGGCAATGAAGGCTGGAGGGAGACTTTGAAAATTTAATTTTCTGTCCAGTTTATAAAGAATTACTTGACACATTAGCTTCTTACAAGGTGGTGTCTCGCCATAGTAAATGTAGCATAATTTTAAACAGTAGAATGTTATAAAAGTTTGTCTCCCTAATTGGGGGGGGCGATGATTTTCTTAGTAAACATAGAAAGGGTTCTGGTTTACCCAATTCATTTTTAACTCGGGAGGTTGCTAAAGATCATTGGTCGATGGTAATCGTCTTTATGGATGAAGCGACGCACCTCTGTGGGAGAGTCATTCTTTGGTCCTGTGAGGAGGAATATTAATGATATAATCAGTGGTATTTTCAACTTGTAGAGGTTTGTTCTCTATCGGGAAATTTGTAGAGTTCTTGCTTTGCTTTAGAGTTG
The DNA here is from genome assembly GCF_026875155.1 of Cherax quadricarinatus. Lineage (NCBI taxonomy): Eukaryota > Metazoa > Arthropoda > Malacostraca > Decapoda > Parastacidae > Cherax > Cherax quadricarinatus. Next base: position 33,590,569 of record NC_069429.1, read on the forward strand.
TTTGTTCTTCGGGGTGTCAGGCGTAATTTAAGGCAGTAATATCCTGTTGAACGTGTAAATCTGCCATTTTAACTCTGTCTCTCCTCCTGGTACACGTAATAAAGCAGAGAGCTCTATTCTGGACCGTTGTAACTTTAGCATATTGGTCTTTGTTGTTAACGACATTTGGACACATGGGTATTCGAGTATTGGTCTTATCATCATTTTATACAGATGTTTTTGACATATGTAGGGGCTTGATTAAATCTAAAGAGACTGCTAAGACCGGCTTTGGCTATGTTGATCTTTTTATTTACATGAGATGTTGAGTGGAGCAGCCTGTCTATTTCATTTCCCAAAATCTTGTTAGGGTTTCTAATGGCTACCGGTGTACCTCTGATGGAGATACCACCTTTATCTTCGATGGTTGATGCAAAACATCCTATCGTGCTAACCAGGACTTTGTAGGGTTAGTGAAATTCTCCATTTCTTTTCCCAATTAGATGTTCGACGAAGTTCAATATTCATTTTTTCTATGACTCTCTCATACTTGTATTTTTTTGTTAGCGGATTTTGATGAGACGACATGAATAACATCATCTGCAAACTGTGTTATAATTGTATCATTAAACTCGGGTTTGAGGAAGATCTTTTCACATAAATGTTGAATAGAATTGGACTAAGAAAAGGCCTTGTGGGACACCAGCTGTTGGTATAAAAGGCTCTGTCGACCTGCCGTGAAAGGGGGGGAATGATTTTTTCTTTGATTTAAGAAGTTATATATTAATCTGAGAAAGGTCCAGTTATGGTCAGGTAGATCAATAAGTTTGTATATAAGACCACAATGCTATAATCTATCAAATGCTTTATAAACATCTCTGGTGGCAATTAGGGCAAGATTGCCCTGATGTTTTGACTCGCTGCAGTATCGAAAATAATATTTATTGCATGATGGGTACCTCTATATGTCCTAAAGCCAAACTGTTTTTCAGTAAAAATGTGATTAAACTCCATATAGTAGTTCAGTCTGTTGGAAAAAGATCTTTTCAAAAAACTTTCCCCGTGACTTCACGTAAAGATATAGGTCTTAGTTTTCCCCGGTTGATGGATGTTTTATTAGTTTAGCAAGAAAGAAACAATCTAGCAGTCTTAAAAACCACTGGAAAATGTCCTGAGGCCAAGATGGCATTAAAGATTTTTAACCAAAGACTGTTTACAATTTCTGGTAGAACTTTATTTTTTTCATTGTTTTTTCCAGAGAGACCAGGGGCTCTGTTTCACATTCTTCCAATAACCCCAACTCATCTTAAAATAGTGTGATAGGTCTAGTAAGCGGGTGGGCATCTTCAAGAGTTGAAGTATCGATGGAAGGTAGTGGTTGTAGATCATCCAAGTTCTCATCTCTTCATTCATTTACTAACTGATAGTGATTATTGTTAAATTAACGATGCTATTGTGGGAGAGAATTTTTTCCCATACATCACCATCAAATTAGCCTGGTCCTGTGGATCGTCTAGTTTAATCTCCACATTTTCATCATCCTCATCAGTGAAGGTATGAACTAGGTAGTTAGGAGCCTTGTGCTTTGCCCCTAAAAGTTGTTGGATCTTACTCCAAAATTTTGCTGGCTCACGTTTATACTGATTAGCTTGGAGAACTAGTAATTTCCATAAGTCACGTTTGTGATGATAATCATGTTTAATTAATTCTTGCCTCAATCTATTCAATTTGGCTACTGGTGGTTGTCCCGTTTGAAGATGCCTTCGACATTCTGCTTGTTAATTTCTTAAAGCGTCTCTAATTTCCCTAATGGTTTATATTGTTGATAGATCTTGTGGAAACTAAGTGGCAAGTTGCATTAGTAAACTTCAATTATTCGATTGTGAAGGGCCCATCACATCATAATTGCATTGGAAGGTTGATTTTCCAATGACACAATTTCATCCTCACCCAGAAATGCCATGAAGGGGTCAAATCCTAGGGTGTTGAGGTTGGGTTTAGGAGGGACAGGTATTCTAAATGGAGAAGTTTGTAGTTGTAAATTTTAACAGGGATTATGGTCAGATCCTACGTTTCCACCAGGAGAGATCATGTCGGAGGATCTCACCTTCAAGGACCATAACATTGTATCAATCGCATCTGCTAGAAAAATGACAGGATGGATAATGAGAACCTTCAAAACTAGGGAGGCCAAGCCCATGATGACACTCTTCAGGTCACTTGTTTTATGTAGGCTGGAATATTGCTGCACACTAACAGCACCTTTCAAGGCAGGTGAAATTGCCGACCTAGAAAATGTACAGAGAACTTTCATGGCGCGCATAACGGAGTAAAAACACCTCAATTATTGGGGGCGCTTGAGGTTCCTAAAAACCCGTATTCCCTGGAACGCAGGGGAGGAGAGATACATGATTTATCACACTGGAAAATCCTAGAGGGACTAGTACCGAACTTGCACACGAAAATCACTCACTACGAAAGCAAAAGACTTGGCTACGATTCCCATCCCCCCAATAAAAAGCAGGGGTGTCACTAGCACGTTAAGAGACCATACAAAAAGTGTCAGGGGCCCAAGATGTTCAACTGCCTCCCAGCACACATAAGGGGGGATTACCACAGACCCCTGGCAGTCTTCAAGTTGGCACTGGCAAGCACCTAAAGTCAGTTCCGGATCGCCGGGCTGTGGCTCGTACGTTGGTTTGCGTGCAGCAGCAGTAACAGCCTGGTTGATCAGGCTCTGATCCCCCAGGAGGCCTGGTCACAGCCCGGGGCCCGCGGGGGCGTTGACCCCCGGAACTCTCTCCAGGTAAACTCCAGGTAATGCAAGAAGCCCACAGTCTCTGTTTGTCAGTACTATATCTGGTGTCCCTGGATGAGGCCCAAATATACGATTTAAAGAATGAGCCTTGAAATGACAAGTTTTGGCTGTCATGATATTAAATAGTTGTTTTCCTTTTAAGTCCCGTGGAATACCAGCCCCACAGTTGAAGAGGGCAGGGTGATTGAGCATTTAAAATCTCCGCTAGAATTGTTGGAAATTTATTCTGCTTAATACCTATGTAGGGAATTGACTCTATATATTGTTGCTTGGGGGAAAATATCCAGTTACTATCACTAGTTGGCCATGAGACGTCGTCATTTCTATTGCAAGAATGTTATCTTCATCAACATAAATATTTTTAAATGTGTAGCCTAATTTAACTAAGATGGCTATGCCACTATAGGGTCCTCTTGATTTCTCCAGAGTAGAGTAACCACGTAATTTAATATGTTGATCAACTCTTGCAGCTGTCTCGTTCAAGAGTATAACATCAGGATTGTAATTATATAGTTCAACTTCAAGGAGGCAACGGTTATTAAAGAAATGTTGAATATTAAGTTGGAAAATTGTAATCCCCATTATTTCGTGCACTTCGGACGTGTACTGCGGACTGAACGCCTGCAAGTAATGTCTTGTTTGGTATACCCACTATCCCTGCTGGACTCGTCAAGGGGAGGAGGGAAGTTCTGAGTATTTGCTTGTGTATTAAAAGTGTCACCATCTTCACTAGAATTGGTAATATTAACAGAATCATTGAGTTTATTAGGTCATCATCAAAAAAGAGGGGTTGTATTCCCCGTTCCAGGAAACAGAGGCCGTGAGAGTTAATGGGGATGTGGGGCTCCATGGGGAAAATTTTTTGGGAGGCCCGGTAAATCCCTGGGAAAAATTTCCTGTTCAAAAGGACAGCTACAATAGCGGAAAAGTAAGACCCAAACCGGGCATCGTTAGGGTAGGGATTGACTCGGGGTTTGGGGAGTTGAGAACTTGGGTTTTGCAGGTGGGTTCCTGGACAAGGGATGAATTAGACTTATTTGTAGAAGTAAGTAGGGAAAAATACTTCTTGTTTGAGAAGGTTTGGGGCCATAATCGTCTTAAAATTTTCTGGGATAGTAATGGGAGTGATCCCATTAGCCATTAACAAATCATTTAAAAACCTTAGAGCAGAGATGAATGCCACCTCCTGCTATGTCTTCGGCCAGCATATACATTACCTGGAGTATACCTGGAGAGAGTTCCGGGGGTCAACGCCCCCTCGGCCCGGTCTGTGACCAGGCCTCCTGGTGGATCAGAGCCTGATCAACCAGGCTGTTACTGCTGGCTGCACGCAAACCAACGTACGAGCCACAGCCCGGCCGATCAGGAACCGACTTTAGGTGCTAGTCCAGTGCCAGCTTGAAGACTGCCAGGGGTCTGTTGGTAATCCCCCTTATGTATGCTGGGAGGCAGTTGAACAGTTCTCGGGCCCCTGACACTTATTGGGATGGTCTCTTAACGTGCTAGTGACACCCTGCTTTTCATTGGTGGGGAGGTGCATCGTCTGCCAAGTCTTTTGCTTTCGTAGTGAGTGATTTTCGTGTGCAAGTTCGGTACTAGTCCTCTAGGATTTTCCAGGTGTATATAATCATGTACTTCCCTCCTGCGTTCCAGGGAATACAGGTTTAGAAACCTCAATCGCTCCAGTAATTGAGGTGTTTTTATCTCCGTTATGCGCGCCGTGAAAGCTCTCGTACATTTTCTAGGACGGCAATTTCACCTGACCTTGAAATGTGCTGTTAGGAGTGCGCAATATTCCGCCTAGATAGAAACAAGTGACCTGAGTGTGTCATCATGGGCTTTGCAGCCTTCGTTTTGAAGGTTCTCTTATCCATCCTGTCATTTTTCTAGCAGATGCGCATTGAGTACCATGTTTATGGTCCTTGAACGGTGAGAGATCCTCTGACATGATCACTCCCAGGTCTTTGAGTTGGGTGTTTCGCCTCTATTTTGTGGCCAGAATTTGTTTTGAACTCTGATGAAGATTTAATTTTCTCGTGTTTACCATATCTGAGTAATTGAAATTTCTCATCGTTGAATTCATATTGTTTTCTTGCAGCCCACCTGAAAAGATTTTGTTGATGTCCAACTTGGAGCCTTGCAGTGTCTGCAATGGAAAGTACTGTCATGCAAGATTCGGGTGTCATCTGCAAAGGAAGACACGGTGCTGTGGCTGACATCCATCGACCGATTTTTCCTGTTATTCCTTTAGCACGCATTTTGTGCGCTATTACGCAATGGTCACACTTGTAGAAGGCTTTTGCAAAGGCTGTATATATTTACATCTGCATTCATTTTGTCTTCTAGGTGCATTTAGACCTTGTTGTTAGTGATCCCATAGTTGAGACAGGACAGGAGCGACCTGTTCTAAACCCATGTTGCCCTGGGTTGTGTAACTCATGAGTTTCTTGAATGGGTGGACGATCTTGCCCTTCTTAGGACCCTTTCAAAGATTTTTATGATATGGGATGTTAGTGCTATTGGTCTGCTTAGTTCCTTGCTGTTGCTTTACTGCCCCCTTTGTGGAGTGGGGATATGTCTGTTGTTTTTAGTAAACTGGGGACGACCCCCGTGTCCATGCTCCCTCTCCATTAGGATGGTAAAGAATCGTGTAGGGGCTTCTTACAGTTCTTGATGAACACGGAGTTCCATGAGTTGGCCCTGGAGCCAGAGTGCATGGGCATGTCATTTATCGCCTGTTTCGAAGTTCATTTGGCGTCAGGATAAACATCCATGGCTTGTGATAACATTGCTGTCTTTAGTTGTAGGACACATTCGTTGTTAAATAAGGGCCCATTTACTGACGTTGTTCTCGACTTTGATGAGGCATAGGTGGAAGAAATACTTTGGGTTTCTTTCGAGGATTTCATTTATTATGGCTTTTAGTTCTTCCCACGATTCCTGACTCCTATTACAGATTCTTTAGCTTAAGTTCGATGTTTGCTATTTCTCCTGACCAGTGTTTCTCCCTACGCATTTCAGATATATTGACCTCTTTTTAGCCGCTCTGTTGTTTTTTCCGTAGCCTGTAAAGGGAGCGCATGTCTCTATTTTACTCTACTCCTCCTTTTTAGAGAAAGCCTTGTGATTAACTCGAGTGCCACCAAGTTAATTTCCTCTAGCATAAGTTGGGGTCTGTGTTGCTTAGTATATCTTTGTAGTGATATGGTCTGTGGGGAGGCAGCAGCAGGATAATAACTGCACCACCTCTAGGGGCCCTTAACAACAACAAACGTTTTGGTCTCGTGTGTCATGGGCACCAACACATGGTGTGTGATTCTCTCCTACTTTATCATTTTACAGCGATGCAGATTACTTGGTGAGTTTAAATATGTTGCCTGTTGTTATAACTTTTCTCTTGGACATACTGCAAGACATCACCATCCCTGTAGAATGCTATTATTAGTAGATTTTACTAGTACATTATATTTTGTTGTTGCAGAAGTACTATGAAGATTTTATGTTCAATAAAGCCTAGAGAGAAGGCCTGTGTTTTCTATCACAACAAATTTATTAAACATAGAATCTTGGCTACTGGTGGTGATCCTTGCGCTAGCTACTTCACAAACATGGAGCGTTACTGAAACCTGAGAGGCTGCTGTGACCCCAGAATCAGCCCCCCCCCCCCGGCTGCATCAGGAATGGAAGCACTGGTTTAAGACTTTCGAAAAACTTCTTGGGAGCCCTTCCTAAAGAAGATCTAGATCAAACTAAGTCTTGCTCATCAATTTTGTGTCACCTAAAGATATATGAGGCAATTCTGAGTTAATACCTACGAAGAGATGCTATCAAAACCCTCAAGTCTCAGTATATTTAACCATTACAAATGAAATCTTTGACGCTATTCGCCTTGCAACTCGCTGGCCAGCAGATTGATGAGTCCTTAGAGGAATACTTTCAAGCACTGACATTTTTAGGTAGGACTGTCACTTCAAGCAGTGACAGCTGCTCAGTATTGTGAAGAGTCCATCAGGGATGCTTTTATCAGAGGCCTGCAATCACCAATAATAAAGGGGGGGCGGGGCGGGGGGCGGGGGACAGCGTTTAGTGGAGAATTAAACTCTCGACTTAGCCGCTGCCTTTGACCAGGCAAGGCTCTAGATTCAGCCCAGAAGAATTCTGAAGTATACAGTACATCAGCCTTCTCGAGTGGTATAGTGCTGCAATTCCTGACCAAGACTATTGCATGAAGTTCGGGGGAACATGGCCTCAGTGACAGCAAGCGGCAGGTACAGGTTGTGTTTCTTTTGTGGTTTTTCAAGACATCCACGTCCAAAGTGTCCTGCTCGTTGAAGAGCAATGTGCCAAAATGCCACCAAGAAAGGTCACTTTGCTAATGGTTGTCGTTGCTAATGCATCAACAGAGCTAGTGCCTTCACACATTCCTGTGTCATGCGACTCTGCAACAGTGACTTCTGCGGCTACTCCAAATTCACTGTCAATGGCAGGTTGTAGTGAAAGTATTCATCAAAGGAACAGAAGTAGATGGTCTTATTGATAGTGGCAGCCGCACACGACGGTTTCATCAACCTTGACTTAGTTTTAAAGGCTCTCTTGACTCTACATCACTCATCAGGTACCGTTTCCATTGCATCAAACATCCTCTCCTCTATTCAGACCTTAGGGTTTTGTCTACATAAGGTAATCTCAGAGTTAATGGAAAGGATTATCACGATGAAACATTTAGCTATTCTGCACAACTAGTGCTCTGTTGTTATCCTTGGGTCAGGACTTTCAGGAAGCTGCATGGTTGATGTCACCTTAACAATATGAGAGGTGAACTGCTCCTTTGTTGTCTGTGGGACCTTGGCACTTTAAGTGTAGAACCACCAAAGCTGTTTGCATAATCTTACCGCGTGATTTGCCATCCTATATCAGCTAAGTCACCGCCTCTATTCTTATGAGGATGTGTTCATTGAGAAAGAAACTAGAGGCTGTGAAGGAGGGTATTATAGAACCGAGGTGATTCCCTTTGCGTGCACTGGTTTGTTGTTGGTTAAAGATGGTTATAGGAAAAGGAAGACTGGCTATCGATTACTCTGAGGACAATCAACAAATTTACACTTCTTGATGGGTTCCCTCTACTCGAATTGACGAATACAGTGAACAAAATTGATCAGTATACGTGTTTAGCACAATGATCTGCAGAACTCGTGCCTATCAATCAAGTCCCCTATAAGGAATGAAGAATAAACATACACAGCACTTTTCAGGCTAGTGATGGCCCTGTAACAGTTTACCAGAGTCCTTTTGCGAGTCACACATGGGGGTAGCCTGTTCCAACGAATTATGGATTCACTCATTCAGGAAGAGCAAAACTCATGGGAACCTACGCGTATGTAGATAATGTTACCATTTTGGCAAGACCCGGAGGAAACATGATGCAAACGTGATAGTTTTTGGAAGCCGCATGAAGAAAAATATCAGTTACAATGAGGAAAAGTGCCTTTTCAAACTAAAGGCTTAGCATCCTTGGTTATGTAGTGGAAGGAGGTTAATATTCCCAGACCCTGAACGGCTACGACCTACTACGGGAATTCAATGCTCAAGACAAAAAGTCACTCCGAAGAACTCTGGTTCTTTGCTTATTACTACAATGGATCTACAACTATTCAAGTATAAAGTCCACCCATTTGAGTGCTAACACATTTCCTGTGAAAAGGAAGCAGAAGCCGCTTTCCATACTCTCAAACAGGACATAGAAAACTCAGTAGTTCAAGCCATTGATGAGTCCCTACCATACGAAGTGGAACGGATGCATCTGACATTTCCAATTGCTTGAGGCTTATCTAAGGCAGCGACGACAGTAGCCTTCTTTTCGAGAAATTTTCAGGGATCAAGAAATGTTATGATGCTGTAGAAAAAGGAATCCCAGGCCCCCATCCCCCCCCCACCCCCCCTCCATTCCCCACACCATTATTTCCCCCATCCCCCCCCCCCAACCCCCATCCCATCATAGAAGCAGTTCGCAACTGGAGGAATTAATTTAAACAGGTAGACATTTCACTATAAGGATGACCAACGGTCCGTGATGTATATGTTCGAACAAGAGGCACAAAAGTAGGATAAAGAATGACCAAGTATACGCTGGAGGATGGAACTATCGTGTTATTGACTTTGATATTCTGTACGACCGGTGTAAGAGAAACATCTACCTGAAAGCATTCTCTAGGTCCATGTGGAGCAGCATTGTCATGATTTGCAATCACTCTCAGCTCTCCACAAGGCTTTGTGTCACCAGGAGTTACAACGCCTGTACATTTTGTCAAATCAAGAACATGACATATCAGTGGAAGATTGTGCGACAAGTGATCAGAGCATTGCAGAGTATGTGCAGAGTGCAAGCCAAAACTTTTCATCAGCAGAGAAGAATCGTCTCATAAAATCCACCCAGCCTTTCATCCTCTCATATTGAAAAATAGATTGAATATAGATTCTTCAAAGGACCTCTACCATGCACAAATCAGAATAGGTATTTCCTTAACATAGTAGATGAATATTCAAAGGTTTCCCCTTTGTATTCCCCTGTGCAAATATGGCTGCTTCCAACGTGTTATTAGTTGTCTTTCACAGTTGTTCTCTATTTTTGTATGCCAGCCTTATATCCATTCAGACAGGGGATCCTCGTTTCATGAGTAACGAACTTCAGGAGTTTTTTGGCTAGCAAAGGGTATTGCCTGCAGCAGAACAACAAGCTAACAACCTCAAGGCAATGGTCAAGTGGCAGCGGTTCAATGGTTACTATATGGAAGGCAGTTACAATGACATTAAAGTCGCGCAATCTACCTGTTCAAACACTGGCAAAACTGTTCCTACTTGATGCTCTTCACTCTATTAGATCACTGCTGTCACACGTACTAATGCAACCCTCTCATGGAAGACTCCTCAACTAATTCACGTCGTTCCTCTACAGGAGCCCTCCGTGCCCAACTTGGTTATGTCATCCTGGATCCCGTTCTCCTGAAGAGTCACCGTAGGATGAACAAGACGGATCCTTTAGTGGAAGAGGTAGGAGCTCTGCAAGCTAATCCACATTACGCCCCACATTCGCTACCAAAATGGTGAAGAGACTACAGTATTACACGACATTTAGCCCAGTTCGAAATCCCTATTAGTGTGGAATCCTCAAGATACACCAATAGAGTGAAAGATGCTTCGTTTTCTCCTGAAAGCCCTTGAGGACTCCCTATGGAAATAGAGGATTCTGCTCAGCAGTTATCAAACCCCGCAGGAAAAATCGAAAACATGGTGAAGAGGCTCCAGGGCTTATGAAGTCGGGACGCTCGTACGTAGCCCAACTAACAGTTTGGGAGATTACTGTCTTGATATTTTAGAAGGGGGAGGATTGTAGTGTTACTGGTCCTGATGGGGGAGCAGCAGAGGATTAATACTGCAACCACATCTAGGGGCCTTAAAACAACAACAACAGTTTGGTGTGTGTCATGGGCACCAACACATGGTGTGTGATTCTCTCCTACTTTATCCATTTATCAGCGATGCAGATTACATGGTGAGTTTAAATATGTGGCCTGTAGTTATAACTTTTCTCTTGACATATGCAAGACATCACCATCCCTGTAGAAGCCATTATTAGATGTACTAGTCATTATATTTTGTTGTTGCAGAAATACTATGAAGATTCTATATTCAATGAAGCCTAGAGATAAGGCCTGTGTTTCTATCACAACAATCTTCCCAGCTTATATCGGTTAGGACTTGGTTTACTTGGTCCCTCTTTATGTTTTTGTTATTGAAGTTGAATTTGGTGAATCCTTCCTCGTGACTAGTCTCATTTTGTTGGTCTGGGGCTCCGTGCATACATGTCTGAACCTCAATTTTGTTGTGATCTGAGTATATTGTTTTTGATATGGTGACATTTCTTATCAGATCATCATTGTTAGTGAAGATGAGGTCTAGTGTATTCTCCAGTCTAGTAGACTCTATTATTTGCTGGTTTAAATTGAATTTTGTGCAGAGATTTAAAAGCTTGTGTGAGTGTGAGTTTTCATCAGAGCATGCTTCTTGGTGTTATTACTGCAACAATATTATTTGTATATTCCTCCATTTTTGGTGCCTTAAGTTGAAAACCCCCAGGAGCAAGATGTTTGGTGCAGGAGCTGGAAGATTTCCAGACAGTGGTCAATTTTTAACAGCTGTTCCTGGAAATTGCTGGACGGGATGTGGCATTCCGGAGGCATTGGTAGACTACCACAATGACTAGTTTTTGGTTCTCGATCTTTCTGCTTAAAACTTCCACTACATCATTTGAGGCATTAAGCAGTTTCTGTGCAAACAAGTGACTCTGCATGTACAGGCCAACCCCCCCCTTTTGCCTGTTCATCTGTACATCTGATATAGGTTTTAACCTGGGATCCATATTTCGTTGACAAAAGTGATCCTTTATGTGGGTCTCAAGTTGAAAGCACGAAACAATTGCCTTTGCCTCTGCAAGCAGTACGGAATGAAAGGCATTTTGTTGTTTGTTGCTGATTTAGAACCTGTATATTTGGCCCAAAGAAGAATTGTCATCGGACTTGCGGTATTGTTGGTTACTGGGGGGGGGGGATTTTTTTCCGGCAATCTTAGTATCTGTAATCTGTTGGTTTGGAGTGGGAGCCTCGACTGTGGTTCAATCCGGAAATGACTGGATTTGGTGTACAATTTTCCTGGCCATTTCATGCCAGTTTTTTATTCCTTCCTGGCACTAAAAAAACTCTCCCTCTTGAGTGGCTGTGGCTACCCCAGGTTTTCCCATGGCTGATGTTTTGTATCTTTTTGTCCCCTTTAGATGGTGTGCTGGCAATTTAAGTTATAGCACAGTCTTTCCTGTACTTAAAGAGGTACAACATTTCAGGGTGAAAAAAACTTACAGGAAGGGAGTTTGCATTTTTCCTGTTGTCATATGGGCAATGGCATTTTCTAGGGTGGTCATAGTTGCAGTCCCATCTGTTTTTCCAGATTCCCATGTCTGCAGGAACAGTGCAATAGTATGTGCACAGGCTTGGTTTCCATTTGCCTTGGGTTTTTGTGACAGTATTCCCTGTTGGTTTGCTGTTACTGTCTTATTCCTATCCTCTCTAGCACCAACAATGGAGCTCCCACCAGTTGTTTTGGTAATTATCCTCACTATTGCTAGTGGAGTCCTCTTGTTTGCTATTTCTGTGGTATTTCTGTTTGCAATATTGGTTTTATCTTATCTTGACTACACTTGTTTCCCCACTACGGTACTGCTCCCCTATGAGAGTCATTTATATGCATTCCCTTTCCTGCGTATAATTCCCGACTTACATGGACAAATCTCCTGCTTCACCATTACTGTCTTCCAGGACAGCACCTCCAGCTTCACCATTACTGTCTCCAGGACAGCACCTCCAGCTTCTCCATTACTGTCTCCAGGACAGCACTATCAGCCCCACATTTACTGACTACCAGGACATCACCTCCAGCCTTACAGTTTCTGACTACATGGCCAGTATCAAGGGCAGTTCCAGTCAGCCCAGACTTTTTTTGTTCCCATCTGTTTTAGAAAGCTTCCAGGTTGTCTATGAAAGCAGCTTTGATGTTATCCTCTTTTAATACCCTTGTCATTTTAGTCCACAGATTTATCTCCTTTGGGCATACCAAAAACACTTCCCTGTTGCACTCCCATCATATCCCGTGCTGAGGATTCCTGAGACATGGGAGGTGAAGCTGAACCTTGTTGTTGCGTTTGTGTATGTTGTAGGTGAGGGTTAGATTGGGGCACTCCAAGAGGGGCAGAATTCCAAACATTGGAACCAGTGGTAGAGACCTGAGGAGTTCCACTAGATCCAGGCAGAGCTGGGAAGGAAGTTTGGGACATTATTAGAGGTGCCTGGGGAGTGGTCTTCTTAGAAGAGGACAGTTTCTTAGCTTCTATAATTTTCTGCATTTCCTTTTTCCTCTCAGGACAGATAGCAGAAACAGCATGGTGTTTTCCATTGCAGAGGACACATTTGGACGCATTTTTATTAGTACAATCTCTATAAGAATGTTGGCCATAGCAAATGATGCAAATCTGTGCTTGAGTACTGCATTTGTTGGTGGTATGACCAAAGGCATAACATTTAAAACATTGTGTAACACTGACAAATCGTTCAAGAGAGATTTGGTCAGATTCTCCATATAAAAGTCCTCAATAATTTCATTCGCTGTGCTATGTCGCATGAAACTGTTAATTCTGGCAACAAACACAGTCCTCTGGGCTTGATAGCTTTCGGGTGCAACTGGGGGGGAACACCAAAGTCTTCAATTTTTCCAGAACATCATGTGTGGAAAATTACATTTAGCTGAATGTATCATTATATACATAACAATAAATGAACATAGATAATTATTATTTATCAGTTAGACAAGTAGGAATTTGGGACACATAGGTCACAAAAATGTCCCCTATCGATACCTACCACTGTCATATCCACAAGTTGCTCTGGACCTATTAATTACAAATGAAATATGTATCACCAGAAATGCTGGTAAATATATAAATTTGTGAACTGTTATATTAAATTAAAAAAGGATTATATATGCACACATATACATAACAGAAGGAGAATATCTTAGATCACTCACCAATTTGACTGGAAATCAAGGTGTATCATACTCATAAAACCTCTGTACATGAAAATAACACTGGCCAGAGTTGCAACATCACAGACTTATCTGAGGTTCCTGGAGTTGTCTTGTCCAGTCGCCTGATATCTCAAGTTATGCAGGAATACACATCCAACAAGACTCACGAAATCGTAATGACACGATTGCAAACAAACCATACCCCGGCCGAGATTGAACCCGCGGCCACAGAGTCTCAAAACTCCAGCCCATCGCGTTAGCCACTAGACCAGCTAGCCACAATAAGATTCATCCAACTAGGTATATTTCTACACCATAATAAGGTTAGCACAGGCACCACTGTGACCACAAATGCAAGTTTTTACAGACGAATCTCCAGCTAGCGTGGCCGTGACGAACTCTAGCTCAAGTCCCTTCACTGCCATCAACATGACTCATGAGATCGTAATGACACGATTGCAAACAAACCATACCCCGGCCGGGATTGAACCCGTGGTCACAGAGTCTCAAAACTCCAGCCCGTCGCGTTAGCCACTAGACCAGCTAGCCACAATAAGATTCATCCAACTAGGTATATTTCTACACCATAGGAAGGTTAGCACAGGCACCACTGTGGTGTAGAAATATACCTAGTTGGATGAATCTTATTGTGGCTAGCTGGTCTAGTGGCTAACGCGACGGGCTAGAGTTTTGAGACTCTGTGACCGCGGGTTCAATCCGGCCAGGGTATGGTTTGTTTCACATCCAACAATTTCGCTTCCTATTTGAGAGGGTGTCATCCCAATTTTAACTCTAGAGCACAAAAAAGTCTTCTCATTATTCACAGTGTCTGTTATTCAATTCAAACAAAATGGCGACTGTCTCTTCTTTTAAAAATACACTTTTATTAAATACAATATAGGGCACCTATTTACCTATAAATTCTCGTATTTCCGGAAATATACAGTATTTTCCACATCATGCTTCAGCAGTTGAAGCAACTCTTCTTCAGAAAAGGAGGGAGAAGTATGCTCCCGCGTGGGTTTGAAAAAAATCCCAAAAATTT
>NC_069429.1:33605539-33631428 GCF_026875155.1 Cherax quadricarinatus
GTTTTAAAAAGGGCCCCTTTGGTCTCCCCAAAATGATACCAAGGGCAGTTTTGCATCTTTCTAGGAAACTTCTTATGGGAGAAAACTTAAAAATCCCCAAGGCCTCTAATAAAACCCACTTTTTTTCATCTGCCCTAGGGAAAAAACAAAGGCAAAAATTTAAAGTAAAAAATGCCCTTTGAAGCCCCATCCCCCACCTCAATAAGCCCCAAACCCCCCCCCCCCCCCCCCCCCCCCCCCCCCCCCCCCCAAACCCCCCCCCCCCCCCCCCCCCCCCCCTTTCACTTCACCTCCCTGTCTCGGGAATCCTCAGCCGGGGATAGATGGGAGTGCAACGGGGAAAGGGGGGGGGGGGATGCCCAAAAGGAATAAATCTGGGACTAAAACAAAGGGTATTAAAAGAGTTAAAAAACATAAGCTGCTTTCAAGACAACCTGGAACTTTTCAAAAACAGATGGGAAAAAAAAAAAGTTGGGCTGACTGGTACGCCCTTGATACGGGCCCATGTAGTCAGAAACTGAAAGGCTGGGGTGTGCCCCTGGTAGTCGTAAATGGGGGCTGATAGTGCTGCCCTGAGAGACAGAAATGGTGAAGCGGGGGTGCTGTCCGGGGAGACAGTAATGGTGAAGCTGGAGATTTTGTCCGGGTAGTGGGGGAATTATACCGGGAAGGAATGCATATGAAACCTAAAGGGGGACGGGACCGAGTGGGGAAACAAGTGTTAAAGATAAGATAAAACCAATTTTGCAAACTAGAAAAACCGCAGGAAATAGCAAACAAAGGACTCCACTAGCAATATGAGGGAAAAATTACCAAAAAAAAAATGGGGGGACTCCCTTGTTGGTGCAGGGAGGGTAGAAGTAAAAGGGAAACATCCCAACAGGGGAAAACAGTCCAGAAACCAAGGCAAACGGAAACCAACCTGGCACAATATGCACTCGGTTTGCTGGATGGGAAATCTGGAAAAAAAAGATGGGACGTGCAAAAAGACCACCCTAGGAAATGCCATGCCCATATGACAACAGGGGAAAAACAAACCCCTTCCGTAAGCTTTTTCACCCTGAACTTGTACCCCTTCAGTACGGAAAGACGTGCTATAACTTAAATTTCCGGCATACCCTCTAAAGGGACAAAAAAATACAAAACCTCCAGCCTGGGGAAAAACCTGGGTAGCCACAGCCACTCAAGAGGGAGAGTTTTTTAGTGCCAGGAAGGAAAAAAAAATGGCGGAAAAGGAAAATCGTAACCCCCAAAACCAGTCATTCCTGGGGTGGAACCACAGCGATGGCCTCCACTCCAAACCCAAAAGATACAGATACTAATCCGGAAAAAAAATCCCCCCCCCCTACCAACAATCCCCCATCCGATAAATTCTTCTTTTCAAATATAAGGGTCTAAAGCCGCAACAAAAACAAAATACCTTTTATCCGTGGACTGCTTGCAGAGGCAAAGGGAATGTTCGCGGCTTTCACTGAGACCCACATAAAGGATCACTTGGACAACGAAATATGGATCCCAGGTTACAACCTATACAGATGTGACAGAGTGAACAGGCAAAAGGGGGGGGTTGGCCTGTACATTGCAGAGTCACTTGCTTGCACAGAACTGCTAAATGCCTCAAATGATGTAGTGGAAGTTTTAGCAGTAAAGGTCGAGAACCAAAACCTAGTCATTGTGATAGTCTACAAGCCTCCGGATGCAACATCCCAGCAATTCCAGGAACAGCTGTTAAAAATTGACCACTGTCTGGAAAACCTTCCAGCTCCTGCACCCAACATCTTGCTCCTGGGGGATTTCAACTTAAGGCACCTAAAATGGAGGAATATAGCAAATAATATTGTTGCAGTAATAACACCAGTAGGCAGCTCTGATGAAAACTCACACTCACGCGAGCTTTTAAATCTCTGCACAAAATTCAATTTAAACCAGCAAATAATAGAGCCTACTAGACTAGGAGAATACACTAGACCTCATCTTCACTAACAATGATGATCTGATAAGAAATATCACCATATCAAAAACAATATACTCAGATCACAACATAATTGAGGTTCAGTCATGTATGCGCGGAGCCCCAGACCGACATAATGAGATTAGTCACGAGGGAGCATTCACCAAATTCAACTTCAATAACAAAAACATAAAGTGGGACTAAGTAAACCAAGTCCTAACCGATATAAGCTGGGAAGATATACTAAGCAACACAGACCCCAACTTATGCCTAGAACAGATTAACTCGGTAGCACTCGATGTATGCACAAGGCTTATTCCTCTAAGAAAAAGGAGGAGTAGATGTAAAACAGAAAGACAGGCGCTCCCTTTACAGGCGACGGAAAAGAATAACAAAGCGGCTAAAAGAGGTCAATATATCTGAAATGCGTAGGAGACACTGGTCAGAGAAATAGCAAGCATCGAACTTAAGCTAAAAGAATCCTTTAGGAGTCAGGAATCGCGGGAAGAACTAAAAGCCATAAATGAAATCGAAAGAAACCAAAGTATTTCTTCTCCTATGCCAAATCAAAATCGAGAACAACGTCCAGTATTGGGCCCCTACTTAAACAAGATGGGTCCTACACAGATGACAACAAGGAAATGAGTGAGCTACTCAAGTCCCAATATGACTCAGTTTTTAGTAAAGCCGCTAACCAGACTGAGAGTCGAAGATCAAAATTAATTTTTTATGAGAGAGCCACAAAATTTGATTAACACAAGCCTATCCGATGTTATCCTGACGCCAAATGACTTCGAACAGGCGATAAATGACATGCCCATGCACTCTGCCCCAGGGCCAGACTCATGGAACTCTGTGTTCATCAAGAACTGCAAGAAGCCCCTATCACGAGCCTTTTCCATCCTATGGAGAGGGAGCACGGACACGGGGGTCGTCCCACAGTTACTAAAAACAACAGACATAGCCCCACTCCACAAAGGGGGCAGTAAAGCAACAGCAAAGAACTACAGACCAATAGCACTAACATCCCATATCATAAAAATCTTTGAAAGGGTCCTAAGAAGCAAGATCACCACGCATCTAGAAACCCATCAGTTACACAACCCAGGGCAACATGGGTTTAGAACAGGTCGCTCCTGTCTGTCTCAACTATTGGACCACTACGACAAGGTCCTAAATGCACTAGAAAGACAAAAAGAATGCAGATGTAATATATACAGACTTTGCAAAAGCCTTCGACAAGTGTGACCATGGCGTAATAGCGCACAAAATGCGTGCTAAAGGAATAACAGGAAAAGTCGGTCGATGGATCTATAATTTCCTCACTAACAGAACACAGAGAGTAGTCGTCAACAGAGTAAAGTCCGAGGCAGCTACGGTGAAAAGCTCTGTTCCACAAGGCACAGTACTCGCTCCCATCTTGTTCCTCATCCTTATATCCGACATAGACAAGGATGTCAGCCACAGCACCGTGTCTTCCTTTGCAGATGACACCCGATCTGCATGACAGTGTCTTCCATTGCAGACACTGCAAAGCTCCAGGCAGACATCAACCAAATCTTTCAGTGGGCTGCAGAAAACAATATGAAGTTCAACGATGAGAAATTTCAATTACTCAGATATGGTAAACATGAGGAAATTAAATCTTCATCAGAGTACAAAAACAAATTCTGGCCACAAAATAGAGCGAAACCACCAACGTCAAAGACCTGGGAGTGATCATGTCGGAGGATCTCACCTTCAAGGACCATAACATTGTATCAATCGCATCTGCTAGAAAAAATGACAGGATGGATAATGAGAACCTTCAAAACTAGGGAGGCCAAGCCATGATGACACTCTTCAGGTCACTTGTTCTATCTAGGCTGGAATATTGCTGCACACTAACAGCACCTTTCAAGACAGGTGAAATTGCCGACCTAGAAAATGTACAGAGAACTTTCACGGTGCGCATAACAGAGATAAAACACCTCAATTATTGGGAGCACTTGAGGTTCCTAAACCTGTATTCCCTGGAACGCAGGAGGGAGAGATACATGATTATATACACCTGGAAAATCCTAGAGGGACTAGTAACCGAACTTGCACACGAAAATCACCCACTACGAAAGCAAAAGACTTGGCAGACGATGCACCATCCCCCCAATGAAAAGCAGGGGTGTCACTAGCACGTTAAGAGACCATACAATAAGTGTCAGGGGCCCGAGACTGTTCAACTGCCTCCCAGCACACATAAGGGGGATTACCAACAGACCCCTGGCAGTCTTCAAGCTGGCACTGGACAAGCACCTAAAGTCAGTTCCAGATCAGCCGGGCTGTGGCTCGTATGTTGGTTTGCGTGCAGCCAGCAGAAACAGCCTGGTTGATCAGGCTCTGATCCACCAGGAGGCCTGGTCTCAGACCGGGCCGCGGGGGCGTTGACCCCCGGAACTCTCTCCAGGTAAACTCCAGGTAAACTCCAGGTATGACAACAGGAAAATGCAAACTCCCTTCCTGTAAGTTTTTTCACCCTGAAATGTGTACCTCTTCAGTACAGGAAAGACTGTGCTATAACTTAAATTGCCAGGCACACCATCTAAAGGGGACAAAAAGATACAAAACATCCAGGCCATGGGAAAACATGGGTAGCCACAGCCACTCAAGAGGGAGAGTTTTTTTAGAGCCAGGAAGGAAAAAAACTGGCAGGAAATGGCAGAAATTGTACACCAAATCCAGTCATTCCTGAAGTGGAACCACAGTCGATGGCCTCCACTCCAAACCAACAGATACAGATACTAATGCCGGAAAAAAATCCCCCCGCCCCAGTACCAACAATACCGCAAGTCTGATGACATTCTTCTTTGCAAATATACAGGGTCTAAAGCCAGAAAACAAACAACAAAATGCCTTTCATCCGTGGACTGCTTGCAGAGGCAAAGGCAATGTTCGTGGCTTTCACTGAGACCCACATAAAGGATCACTTTGTCAACGAAATACGGATCCCAGGTTAAAACCTATACAGATGTGACAGAGTGAACAGGCAAAAGGATGGGGGGGTGTTGGCCTGTACATTGCAGAGTCACTTGTTTGCACAGAACTGCTTAATGCCTCAAATGATGTAGTGGAAGTTTTAGCAGTAAAGATCGAGAACCAAAACCTAGTCATTGTGGTAGTCTACAAGCCTCCGGATGCAACATCCCAGCAATTCCAGGAAAAAGCTGTTAAAAATTGACCACTGTCTGGAAAAATCTTCCAGCTCCTGCACCAAACATCTTGCTCCTGGGGGTTTTCAACTTAAGGCACCTAAAATGGAGGAATATAGCAAATAATATTGTTGCAGTAATAACACCAGGAGGCAGCTCTGATGAAAACTCATACTCACACGAGCTTTTAAATCTCTGCACAAAATTCAATTTAAACCAGCAAATAATAGAGTCTACTAGACTGGAGAATACACTAGACCTCATCTTCACTAACAATGATGATCTGTTAAGAAATGTCGCCATATCAAAAACAATATACTCAGATCACAACAAAATTGAGGTTCAGACATGTATGCACGGAGCCCCAGACCGACAAAATGAGATTAGTCACGAGGAAGGATTCACCAAATTCAACTTCAATAACAAAAACATAAAGAGGGACCAAGTAAACCAAGTCCTAAAACCCATATAAGCTGGGAAGATATACTAAGCAACACAGACCCCAACTTATGCCTAGAACAGATTAACTTGGTGGCACTCGATGTATGCACAAGGCTTATTCCTCTAAGAAAAAGGAGGAGTAGATGTAAAATAGAGACAGGCGCTCCCTTTACAGGCGACGGAAAAGAATAACAGAGCGGCTAAAAGAGGTCAATATATCTGAAATGCGTAGGGAGACACTGGTCAGAGAAATAGCAAACATCGAACTTAAGCTAAAGGAATCTTATAGGAGTCAGGAATCGTGGGAAGAACTAAAAGCCATAAATGAAATCGAAAGAAACCCAAAGTATTTCTTCTCCTATGCCACATCAAAGTCGAGAACAACGTCCAGTATTGGGCCCTTATTTAAACAAGATGGGTCCTACACAGATGACAGCAAGGAAATAAGTGAGCTACTCAAGTCCCAATATGACTCAGTTTTTAGCAAGCCACTAACCAGACTGAGAGTCGAAGATCAAAATGAATTTTTTATGAGAGAGCCACAGAATTTGGTTAACACAAGCCTATGTGATGTTATCCTTACGCCAAATGACTTCGAACAGGCGATAAATGACATGCCCATGCACTCTGCTCCAGGGCCAGACTCATGGAACTCCGTGTTCATCAAGAACTGTAAGAAGCCCCTATCACGAGCCTTTACCATCCTATGGAGAGGGAGCATGGACACGGGGGTCGTCCCACAGTTACTAAAAACAACAGACATAACCCCACTCCACAAAGGGGGCAGTAAAGCAACAGCAAAGAACTACAGACCGATAGCACTAACATCCCATATCATAAAAATCTTTGAAAGGGTCCTAAGAAGCAAGATTACCACCCATCTAGAAACCCATCAGTTACACAACCCAGGGCAACATGGGTTTAGAAAAGGTAGCTCCTGTCTGTCTCAACTATTGGATCACTACGACAAGGTCCTAGATGCACTAGAAGTCAAAAAGAATGCAGATGTAATATATACAGACTTTGCAAAAGCCTCCGACAAGTGTGACTATTGCGTAATAGCGCAGAAAATGCGTGCTAAAGGAATAACAGGAAAAGTCAGTCGATGGATTTCAGCCACAGCACCGTGTCTTCCTTTGCAGATGACACCCGAATCTGCATGACAGTGTCTTCCATTGCAGACACTGCAAGGCTCCAGGTGGACATCAACCAAATCTTTCAGTGGGCTGCAGAAAACAATATGAAGTTCAACGATGAGAAATTTCAATTACTCAGATATGGTAAACACGAGGAAATTAAATCTTCATCAGAGTTCAAAACAAATTCTGGCCACAAAATAGAGCGAAACACCAACGTCAAAGACCTGGGAGTGATCATGTCAGAGGATCTCACCTTCAAGGACCATAACATTGTATCAATCGCATCTGCTAGAAAAATGACAGGATGGATAATGAGAACCTTCAAAACGAGGGATGCCAAGCCCATGATGACACTCTTCAGGTCACTTGTTCTATCTAGGCTGGAATATTGCTGCACACTAACAGCACCTTTCAGGGCAGGTGAAATTGCTGACCTAGAAAATGTACAGAGAACCTTCACGGCACGCATAACAGAGATAAAACACCTCAATTACTGGGAGTGCTTGAGGGTCCTGAACCTGTATTCCCTGGAACACAGGCGGGAGAGATACATGATTATATACACCTGGAAAACCCTAGAGGGACTAGTACCAAACTTGCACACGAAAATCACTCACTACGAAAGCAAAAGACTTGGCAGACGATGCAACATCCCCCCAATGAAAAGCAGGGGTGTCACTAGCACGTTAAGAGACCATACAATAAGTGTCAGGGGCCCGAGACTGTTCAACTGCCTCCCTGCATACATAATGGGGATTACCAACAGACCCCTGGCAGTCTTCAAGCTGGCACTGGACAAGCACCTAAAGTCGGTTCCTGATCGGCCGGGCTGTGGCTCGTACGTTGGTTTGCGTGCAGCCAGCAGTAACAGCCTGGTTGATCAGGCTCTGATCCACCAGGAGGCCTGGTCACAGACCGGGCCGAGGGGGCGTTGACCCCCGGAACTCTCTCCAGGTATACTCCAGGTAATGTATATGCTGGCCAAAGACATAGCAGGAGGTGACATTCATCTCTGCTCTAAGGTTTTTAAATGATTTGTTAATGGCTAATGGGATCACTCCCATTACTATCCTAGAAAATTTTAAGACGATTATGGCCCAACCTTCTCATAACAAGAAGTATGTTCCCTACTCTGAAACTATATACTGTGCCAAAACAAAAGCATTCACATTGCTAAACTCATAAACTAGTATTTAGTCACTTAGCCATAATACCAACTTACCTCATAATTTGTAATATTTTACAATTAAGAATAAAACTAAGTTTGCCCGAAATGCCTAGCCATGCTAAGCGTTCTAGTGGTACACTCTGTAATCACAATTTTACTACATGTAAACCAAACAATAACCAAATTTCTGTAAACTCAGCATTGTAATCCTTATAGAGAATAAACTTTGAATTTGAATTTGAATTTGAATACTCTACTTCTACAAATAAGTCTAATTCATCCCTTGTCCAGGGATCACCCACCTCGCATAACCAAGTTCTCAACTCCCCTTAACCCGAGTCAATACCTGACCCTAACGATGCCTCAGAGATTGGTGCTTACTCTTCCGCTATTGTAGCTGATCCTGTTGAACAGGAACTTTCCCAGGGTATTTCACCTGGCCTACCAAATATTCCCTTGGAGCCTCCACAGTCTCCCATTAACTCTCACGAGCCTCTGCTTCCTGTAACTGGGAATACAACACCTCAGTTTTATGTTGATGACTCTAATGACTCTAATGATTCTGTTAATATTACCAATTCTAGTGAAGATGATGACACTTATAATACACAAGCAACTACACAGAACTTCCCTCCTCCCCTTGACGAGTCCAGCAGGGATAGTGGGTATACCAAACAAGACATTACTTGCAGGCGTTCAGTCCGCAGTACACGTCCGAAGTGCACGAAATAATTGGAATTACAACAATTTTCCAACTTAATGTTCAACATTTCTTTAATAACCGTTACCTTCTTGAGGTTGAACTACATAACTACAATCCCGATGTTATACTTTTGAACGAGACAGCTGCAAGAGTTGATCAACATATTAAATTACGTGGTTACTCTACTGTGGAGAAATCAAGAGGACCCTATAGTGGCATAGCCATCTTAGTTAAATTAGGCTATACATTTAAAAATATTTATGTTGATGAAGATAACATTCTTGCAATAAAAATGACAACGTCTCATGGACAACTAGTGATAGGAACTGGATATTTTCCCCCGAGACAACAATATATAGAGTCAATTCCTCTACATAGGATATTAAGCAGAAATATTCCAACAATTCTAGCGGGAGATTTTAATGCTCATCACCCTGCCCTCTTCAACTGTGGAGCTGGTATTCCACTGGGTGACTTAAAAGGAAAACAACTATTTAATATCATGACAGCCAGAAACTTGTCATTTCAAGGCCCATTCTTTAAATCGTATATTGGTCCTCATCCAGGGACACCAGATATAGTACTGACAAACAGAGACTGTGACTTCTTGCATTACCTGGAGTTTACCTGGAGAGAGTTCCGGGGGTCAACGCCCCCGCGGCCCGGTCTGTGACCAGGCCTCCTGGTGGATCAGAGCCTGATCAACCAGGCTGTTACTGCTGGCTGCACGCAAACCAACGTACGAGCCACAGCCCGGCTGATCCGGAACTGACTTTAGGTGCTTGTCCAGTGCCAGCTTGAAGACTGCCAGGGGTCTGTTGGTAATCCCCCTTATGTGTGCTGGGAGGCAGTTGAACAGTCTCGGGCCCCTGACACTTATTGTATGGTCTCTTAACGTGCTAGTGACACCCCTGCTTTTCATTGGGGGGATGGTGCATCGTCTGCCAAGTCTTTTGCTTTCGTAGTGAGTGATTTTCGTGTGCAAGTTCGGTACTAGTCCCTCTAGGATTTTCCAGGTGTATATAATCATGTATCTCTCCCTCCTGCGTTCCAGGGAATACAGGTTTAGGAACCTCAAGCGCTCCCAATAATTGAGGTGTTTTATCTCCGTTATGCGCGCCGTGAAAGTTCTCTGTACATTTTCTAGGTCGGCAATTTCACCTGCCTTGAAAGGTGCTGTTAGTGTGCAGCAATATTCCAGCCTACATAGAACAAGTGACCTGAAGAGTGTCATCATGGGCTTGGCCTCCCTAGTTTTGAAGGTTCTCATTATCCATCCTGTCATTTTTCTAGCAGATGCGATTGATACAATGTTATGGTCCTTGAAGGTGAGATCCTCCGACATGATCTCTCCTGGTGGAAACGTAGGATCTGACCATATCCCTGTTATAATACAACTACAAACTTCTCCATTTAGAATACCTGTCCCTCCTAAACCCAATCTTAACACCCTAGGATTTGACCCCTTCAGGGCATATCTGGGTGAAGATGAAATTGTGTCATTGGAAAATCAACCTTCCAGTGCAATTGATGATGTGATGAGGTCCCTTCACAATCGAATAATTGAAGCTACTAATGCAACTTGCCACTTAGCTTCCACAAAGATCTATCAACAATATAAACCTATTAGGGAAATTAGAGACGCTTTAAGAAATTAACAAGCAGAATGTCGAAGGCATCTTCAAACGGGACAACCACCAGTAGCTACATTGAATAGATTGAGGCAAGAATTAATTAACATGATTAATCATCACAAACGTGACTTATGGAAATTACTAGTTCTCCAAGCTAATCAGTATAAACGTGAGCCAGCAAAATTTTGGAGTAAGATCCAACAACTTTTAGGGGCAAAGCACAAGGCTCCTAATACCTAGTTCATACCTTCACTGATGAGGATGATGAAAATGTGGAGATTAAACTAGACGATCCACAGGACCAGGCTAATTTGATGGGTGATGTATGGGAGAAAATTCTCTCCCACAATAGCAGTCGTTAATTTAACAATAATCACTATCAGTTAGTAAATGAATGAAGAGATGAGAACTTGGATGATCTACAACCACTACCTTCCATCGATACTTCAACTCTTGAAGATGCCCACCCGCTTACTAGACCTATCACACTACTTAAGATGAGTTAGGTTATTGGAAGAATGTGAAACAGAGCCCCTGGTCTCTCTGGAATAACAATGAAACAAATAAAGTTTCTACCCAGAAATTGTAAACAGTCTTTGGTAAATATCTTTAATGCCATCTTGGCCTCAGGACATTTTCCAGTGGTTTTTAAGACTGCTAGGATGATCTTTCTTGCTAAACCTAATAAAGACATCCATCAACCAGGGAACTATAGACCTATATCTTTACGTGAAGTCACTGGGAAAGTTCTTGAAAAGATCATTTCCAACAGACTGAACTACTATATGGAGTTTAATCACATTTTTACTGAAAAACAGTTTGGCTTTAGGACATATAGAGGTACCCATCATGCAATAAATATTATTTTCGATACTGCAGCGAGTCTAAAACATCAGGGCAATCTTGCCCTAATTGCCACCAGAGATGTTTATAAAGCATTTGATAGATTATAGCATTATGGTCTTATATACAAACTTATTGATCTACCTGACCATAACTGGACCTTTCTCAGATTAATATATAACTTCTTAAATCAAAGAAAAATCATTCCCACCTTTCACGGCAGGTCGACAGAGCCTTTTATACCGACAGCTGGTGTCCCACAAGGTCTTGTCTTAGTCCAATTCTATTCAACATTTATGTGAATGATCTTCCTCAACCAGAGTTTAATGATACAATTATAACACAGTTTGCAGATGATGTTATTCATGTCGTCTCATCAACTCCGCTAACAAGAAAATACAAGTATGAGAGAGTCATAGAAAAAATGAATATTGAACTTCGTCGAACATCTAATTGGGAAAAGAAATGGAGAATTACGACTAACCCTGACAAAGTCCTGGTTAGCACGATAGGATGTTTTGCATCAACCATCGAAGATAAAGGGGGTATCTCCATCAGAGGTACACCTGTAGCCATTAGAAACCCTAACAAGATCTTGGGATATGAAATAGACAGGCTGCTCCACTCAACATCTCATGTAAATAAAAAGATCAACATAGCCAAAGCCGGTCTTTGCAGTCTCTTTAGATTTAATCAAGCCCCTACATATGTCAAAAAACATCTGTATAAAATGATGATAAGACCAATACTCGAATACCCATGTGTCCAAATGTCGTTAACAACAAAGACCAACATGCTAAAGTTGCAACGGTCCAGAATAGAGCTCTCTGCTTCATTACGGGTACCAGGAGGAGAGACAGAGTTAAAATGGCAGATTTACACGTTCAACAGGATATTACTGCCTTAAATGTACGCCTTGACACCCTGAAGAAGAAACAACTCTATGCAATGCAAGAACTCTACATTCCAGATAGAGAACATCCTCTACAAGTTGAAAATACCACTGATTATATCATTAATATTCCTCCTCACAGGACCCAAAGAATGACTCTCCCACAGAGGCTGCGTCGCTTCATCCATAAAGACGATTACCATCGACCAATGATCTTGAGCAACCTCCCAGAAGTTGAAGATGATTGGGTAACACCAGAACCCTTCTATGTTTACTAAGAAAATCATCGCCCCCAATTAGGGAGACATCATGTATAACATTCTACTGTTAAAATTATGCTACATTTACTATGGCGAGACACCACCTTGTAAGAAGCTAATGTGTCAAGTAATTCTTTATAAACTGGACAGAAAATTATTGTCAAAGTCTCCCTCCAGCCTTCATTGCCGTTTAATTATTCGTTGTGCAATCGCAAAAAAAAAAGAAAAAAGAATTGCAACTTGTATATTTACTACCAATTCAGAGTCATGTACTTATATATCTGTTATATCTATGTGACTCTGATGGGTTAGTATTATACCCCATCAAGAATATTTTATTATTCCTAGTCCTAGAGGGACTAGTACCGAACTTGCACACGAAAATCACTCACAACGAAGGCAAAAGACTTGGAAGACGATGCAACATCCCCCCAATGAAAAGCAGGGGTGTCACTAGCACGTTAAGAGACAATAAAATAAGTGTCAGGGGCCCGAGACTGTTCAATTGCCTCCCAGCATACATAAGGGGGATTACCAACAGACCCCTGGCAGTCTTCAAGCTGGCACTGGACAAGCACCTAAAGTCGGTACCTGACCATCCGGGCTGTGGCTCATACGTTGGTTTGTGTGCAGCCAGCAGTAACAACCTGGTTGATCAGGCTCTGATCCACCAGGAGGCCTGGTCACAGACCGGGCCGCGGGGGCGTTGACCCCCGGAACTCTCTCCAGGTAAACTCCAGGTAAAGTGGTTGGGCCACTTACCTTTAATATCCTACCTCACTCCCCCCTCCCACCCTTTTCCAATATTTCTATCCTTACCCATCCTTCTTCCTTACCCATCTTACCGAAGACTCTGGTCATAAGAATCGAAAAACCAACTGAGCCCACGGAAGTCACCGAGATTATAAAGTCACTTAAAAATAATTCAGGGAATCTGTTTCACTTCCCACCATTATTGTGCAAGTGAGTGGCCCACATCTACCTGGAGTTTACCTGGAGAGAGTTCCGGGGGTCAACGCCCCCATGGCCCGGTCTGTGACCAGGCCTCCTGGTGAGTCAGAGCCTGATCAACCAGGTTGATACTGCTGGCTGCACGCGATCCAATGTACGAGCCAGAGCCTGGCTGGTCGGGTACTGACTTTAGGTACTTGTCCAGTGCATGGTTGAAGATTGCTATGGGTCTATTGGCAATCCCTCTTATTTATACCACGAGGCAGTTGAACAGTCTCGGGCCCCTGACACCTATTGTATTGTCTCTTAACGTGCTAGTGACATCCCTGCTTTTCATTGGGGGACACTGCATCATCTGCCGAGTCTTTTGCCTTCGTAGTGAGTGATTTTCGTGTGCAAGTTAGGTACTAGTCCATCTAGGATTTTCCAGGGGTATACAATCATGTATCTCTCCCGCCTGTGTTTCAGGGAGTACAGGTTCAGGAACTTCAATCGCTCCCAGTAATTGAGGTGTTTTATCTATGTTAAGCTTGCCGTGAAGGTTCTCTGTACATTTTCTAGGTCAGCAATTTCACCTGCCTTGAAAGATGTTGTTAGTGTGCAGCAATATTCCATCCTAGATAGAACAAGCAACTGAAGATTGTCATCATGGGCTTGGCATCCCTAGTTTTGAAGGTTCTCATTATCCATCCTGTCATTTTTCTAGCAGATGCAATTGATACAATGATATGGTTCTTGAAGGTGAGATCCTCCGACATGATCACTCCCACGTCTTTGTCGTTGGTTTTTTGCTCTATTTTGTGGCCGGAATTTGTTTTGTACTCTGATTAAGTTTTAATTTCCTCATGTGTACCATATCGGAGTAATTGAAATTTCTCATCATATTGTTTTCTGCAGCCCATTGAAAGATTTCGTTGATGTCCGCCTGGAGCCTTGCAGTGTCTGCAATGGAAGACACTCACATACAGATTCGGGTGTCATCTGCAAAGGAAGACACTGTGCTGTGGCTGACATCCTTGTCTATGCCACATATGAGGATGAGAAACAAGATGGGAGCGAGTACTGTGCCTTGTGGAACAGAGCTTTTCACCGTAGCCACCTCAGACTTCACTCTGTTGACTACTACTCTTTGTGTTCTGTTTGTGACGAAATTATAGATCCATCTATCAACTTTTCCTGTTATTCCTTTAGCACGTATTTTGTGTGCTATTACGCAATGGTCACACTTGTTGAAGGCTTTTGCAAAGTCTGTATATATTACATCTGCATTCTTTTGGTCTTCTAGTGCATCTAGGACCTTGTCGTAGTGATCCAGTCATTGAGACAGACAGGAGCGACCTGCTCTAAACCACGTTGCTCTGGGTTTTGTAATTGATGGGTTTCTAGATGGGTGGCGATCTTGCTTCTTAGGACCTTTTCAAAAATTTTTATGATGTGGGATGTTAGTGCTATCGGTCTGTAGTTCTTTGCTATTGCTTTACTGCCCCCTTTGTGGAGTGGGGCTATGTCTGTTGCTTTTAGTAACTGTGGGACGACCCCCGTGTCCATGCTCCCTCTCCATAGGATGGTAAAAGCTTGTGAAAGGGGCTTCTTGCAGTTCATGATGAACACAGAGTTCCATGAGTCTGGCCCTGGGGCAGAGTGCATGGGCATGTCATTTATCTCTTGTTCGAAGTCATTTGGCATCAGGATAACATCAGATAGGCTTGTGTTAGCCAACTTCTGTGGCTCTCTCATAAAAAAATCATTTTCATCTTCGACTCTCAGTCTGGTTAGCGGCTTGCTGAAAGCTAAGTCATATTGGGACTCGAGTAGCTCACTCATTTCCTTGCTGTCATCTCAGTAGGACCCATCTTGTTTAAGTAGGGTGCCAATACTGGATGTTGTTCTCGACTTTGATTTGGCATATGAAAAGAAATATTTTGGGTTTCTTTCGGTTTCATTTATGGCTTTTAGTTCTTCCCGTGATTCCTGACTCCTATAAGATTCCTTTAGTTTAAGTTCGATGTTTGCTATTTCTCTGACCAGTGATTCCCTACGCATTTCTGATATATTGGCCTCTTTAGTTGCTCAGTTATTCTTTTCCGTCTCCTGTAAAGAAAGAGCCTGTCTCTTTCTATTTTACATCTACTCCTCCTTTTTCTTAAAGGAATAAGCCTATAGCATACATCGAGTGCCACCGAGTTAATCTGCTCTAGGCATAAGTTGGGGTCTGTGTTGCTTAGTCTATCTTCCCAGCTTATATCATTTAGGACTTGGTTTACTTGATCCCACTTTATGTTCTAGTTATTGAAGTTGAATTTGGTGAAGGCTTCCTCGTGACTAATCTCATTATGTCGGTCTGGGGCTCTGTGCATACATATCTGGAACTCGATTATGTTGTGATCTGAGTATATTGTTTTTGATATGGTGACATTTCGTATTAGATCATCATTATTAGTGAAGATGAGGTCTAGTGTATTCTCCAGTCTAGTAGGCTCTATTATTTGCTGGTTTAAGTTGAATTTTGTGCAGAGATTTAAAAGCTTGTGTGAGTGTGTGAGTTCTCGTCAGAGCTGCCTCCTGTTGTTTCACTGCAACAACATTATTTGCTATATTCCTCCATTTTAGGTGCCTCATGTTGAAATCCCCCAGGAGCAAGATATTGGGGGCAGGAGCTGGCAGATTTTCCAGATGGTGGTCAATTTTCAACAGCTATTCCTGGAATTGCTGGGACATTGCATCTGGAGGCTTGTAGACTACCACAATGACTAGGTTTTGGTTTTCATTCTATACTACTAAAACTTCCACTACATCATTTGAGCCATTAAACAGTTCTGTGCAAATAAGTGACTCTGCGATATACAGGCCACCTCCCTCTTTTGCCTGTTCACTCTGCCGCATCTGTATAGGTTGTAACCTGGGATCCATATTTCTTTGTCCAAGTGATCCTTTATGTGGGTCTCTGTGAAAGCCATGAACATTGCATTTGCCTCTGCAAACAGTCCACGGATGAAAGATATTTTGTTGTTCATTGCTTGCTTTAGACCCTGTATATTTGCAAAGAAGAATGTCATCGGACTGGTGGTATTGGTTGTACTGGGAGCACTTTTTTACGGCATTAGTATCTGTATCTGTTGGTTTGGAGTGGAAGCAATCGACTGTGGTTCCACTCCAGAAATGACTGTATTTGGTGTACGATTTCTGCCATTTCTGCCAATTTTCTTTTCTTCGTGGCACTAAAAAAACCTCCCCTCTTGAGTGGCTGTGGCTACCCAGGCTTTCTCATTGCCTGGATGTTTTGTATCTTTTTTTTCCCCTTTCGATGGTGTGCCTGGCGATTTAAAGTTATAGCACAGTCTTTCCTGTATTGAAGAGGGACACATTTCAGGGTGAAAAAGCTTACAGGAAGGGAGTTTTCACTTTCCTGTTGTCATATGGGCACCGCATTTCTGGGTGGTCAAATTGCACATCCCATCTGTTTTACCAGATTTCCCATGGCTGCAGATACCTAGTGCATAGTATGTTCACAGGCTTGGTTTCCGTTTGCCTTGGGTTTCTGTGACTGTATTTCCTGTTGGGGGCATGTTTACCTGTTTTCCATTCCCATCCTCACTAGTACTAACAATGGAGCTCTCACCCGATGTTTCTGGTAATATATCCTCACATTTGCTTGTGGAGTCCCCTTGTTTTTTATCTCCTGTGATATTACTATTTGTAAAAATTGGTTTTATCTTATTCTTGGCTACACTTGTTTCTCCACTACAGCTCCTGTCTCACTCGAGGTATTTACATGGGATTCCCTTATGTGTACATTTACTGACTACCTGGACAGCATCTCCATCCTCACCATTACTGTCTCCCAGGGCAGCACCTCCATCCTCACCTTACTGTCTCCCAGGGGCGCACCTCCAGCCTCACCATTACTGTCTCCCAGGACAGCACCTCCATCCTCACCATTACTGTCTCCCAGGACAGCACCTCCAGCCTCACCATTACTGTCTCCAGGACAGCACCTCCAGCCTCACCTTTTCAGTCTACCAGGACAGCACTTCCAGCCCCACATTTACTGTCTACCGGGGCGCACCTCCAGCCTTACATGGCCAGCACCAAGGGTTTATACCATCCAGCCCAGACTTTTTATTTTTCCCCTCTGTTATAGAATGCTTCCAGGTTTTCTATGAAGGTTTCTTTGATGTTATCCTCTTTTAATACCAATTTGATTTTAGTCCACAGATTGATCTCATTTGGGCATACCCAAAAACACTTCCCTGATTTAATACTGCTTGTAGATAGTTCTTGGATATCTGCACAAGGGGCGTGACACCAATTTTCACAAAAATGGCAAGTAATCCATGTGGAAGCCCGTTTGTTTGATTTACTGCAGACTACACAGAGCTTCATAATGTGATTTGAATGGTTGATTTACTGTAAGTCTACTAGTAACTCCTTGAATATTCTACTAATAACCTCCTTAAAGTGAAGCTCTAGCTATTTGTATTTCTAACTGTACTTGTATATTAGGACGAATATATTTGTATATCAGACGAATAACCTCCTTAAAGTGAAGATCTGGTTATTAGTATTTCTATTTTTTAACTGTACTTGTATATTAGGACAGCTTACCGGTGTACGTTTCTGTTTTATATTTATTGTTTGTGTTTGATAAAGGCGCCTAAAACCCCATCTGTTTACAGTCTGCTTTATTGTCCAACGAATTTGTTTGAAACCGGTCAAGGGTTTGGACCAGTCAAGGGTTTGGAAACAGTCGGATCTGATCAGTGGGTCACTTATTTAAAGCATATCTGGTTGGTGATTTAGGCCAACACATGAAGGAACTACTGGAAATTATTTAACCCAGTAATATGTGATTTGATTGATACAAAGTTTAAAAAACTTGCGTGTTGAAGAACCAGGGGGTTGCTGGCAGCTCCTACAATGACGAACGGTCGAGCCTCAACCCTTGTTTATCAATCACTGTATCTAGCTTTTCTAGATTTTTCCTTTATAGACAGTTAATTGTCATTTGTAAGCCTGTATTAAGACTTTAAAAGGCTCAGAGTGTACTTCAGTGTAGCAACTCCTTACATTTGATAAATCAGTGTAATACATGCTCTGCTCAGTGTAACTGAACTATTAAATACGGTTACAAATTAAGTTGCTTGTCCTAGTGTCTTGTGTGTTTTTTTAATACATTTTCTCGTTCAGACTGAAACTTTACTGCTAAATTCCCAGTAATTTCAAATTTCAGTGTTCATCTGTGGTGTGATGTGTAACTTATGCTTTGTATTTTCTGTGAACAAGCTTACTGCTGCATAATGTTCAGTTTCATGAATACTTTCTTACTTTGAGTAATTTTAGTTACCTTAAACTGTGTTAACAAGAGTCAGCCCTGTTAAAATCTATGTTCCTTTCCACTCATCAGTGGGTCTAGCGCCTAGTTTTAAAAATTGTAATAGTAACAAATTTTTAATCATTATACTTCTAGTTATACATTGTGTAAATTGTTTTTTGACATTGATCACCCCATTGTAGTGTTTAACTTCTGATCACCAATTTTAATACTGCAACCCCGCACTGACACAAAAAAAACATTAAAAACGCTGGGACCCCCAGAAGCTGGGCCCAGTTGTGACCTTTAGAAATTAGTGTGTTTATTAGACCGCGGGGAACCCTCTCTTTTATTTACATCAAAAAAAGTGATTCTAATGATAAAGGTTTAAAATTGGTTACTTGGTAACACGTTATACATAGAAAAGGTGTGTAAGTAGATTTTTTAGGTACTTTGGGTTTATCTATCTACACTCACACTTTGCTGCAACAGTATAACATAGTAACGGGTTTAGTTACCCCGGATGGACCAAGGGAAGTCAAACCCAAAGGGTTTACTCATTTTCATTGTAACATTACCTATTTTTTTTTTTTTTTAGTAATACTGTTTACAATCAGGTTTGGGGGAAAGGTTGTCTTTTAGCATTTATTGTGATGTCTGCTATATTATTATTTTTAGTGAGGTACATTAGGTGGCAGTAAGCCTGAACTAACTCAAGTGGAATTATCTTGAATTCGAACCTCTTGTTTAATGTGATAATTATGTCAGAATTCTAATTTATGCTCAATATTATCTACTTGTTCTCCTCTCTCTCCTCTACTCTGCTCTCGTCCTTCTCTCTAT
Source organism: Cherax quadricarinatus (assembly GCF_026875155.1). Lineage (NCBI taxonomy): Eukaryota > Metazoa > Arthropoda > Malacostraca > Decapoda > Parastacidae > Cherax > Cherax quadricarinatus. The sequence continues at coordinate 33,624,858 of NC_069429.1, forward strand.
CTCTTCTCTCTCTCTCTCTCTCTCTCTCTCTCCTCTCTCCTTCTCTCTCTCTCTCTCTTTTCATCTTTGTAATTTGTGATAAGGTGTAAGACCTCGCCTGTACCATCCATTATATCATTATATGTACCATATTATTAACACACATACAAGAAGTCTCTGAATGTATTTTTAGTATGGTGTGTATCGTATTAAGTAGTAGTAACCTGAGTTAAGTATAATTGGAAGTGTTCATTGAACTTGAACACTTGTGTCATATGATCTATTTTAGACTTCTGACTTTACAGTAAATATTTACTCTTGCATAAGCTATAAGGGGAAGGTAAGCGAGGAATTCTTGTGCTGTGAGTCTTACACGAGATATCATCACTGGCAAACACTGTGAGTCTTACACGAGATATCATCACTGGCAAACATGGCAACTGTCATAGAGAAACATATTTCTGCAGGTGATGGAAATGATGATAGCTTCCAGACCTTTAAAAGTAAACAAAGGAGAAAAAGTGAGAAAGGACTAGAGCGCCGACGTAGTCAGACTCAGACTCGTAGACAATATGAAACTAAATGTCCTTGGTGCACAGAGGCTGCAAGAAGTCTTTCTTTAAAGTAAGAATGTGTTAAACTGAACTTCCCTGACAACACCCTGATGCCTGCTAAGTGTGCATGACAACACCCTTGATGCCTGCTAAGTGTGGGATGACAACACCCTGATGCCTGCTAAATGTGCATGACAACACCCTGATGCCTGCTAAAGTGTGCATGACAACACCCTGATGACTGCTAAGTGTGCAGGACAACACCTGATGCCTGTTAAGTGTGCATGACAACACCCTGATGCCTGCTAAGTGTGCATGGCTAATGGAACTGTAAAGAAGCATCCTAACTCAAGGATCCAATTTAGGAAAAAACACACACAACTTTGTGTTTGGTGGAACAGAATGAAGAATTGATCAATGATCTACTTAGTACACAACTTATGGGGATATTAAGCTGCTCCGACCTCCATCAGACACTCACCACTTTAAACAATGGGTCAGTATCATAATCTTTGGATACCCTCTCTACATGGACCCATCCCATCTGACTCTAAGTGAGCATATCATCAAGCCTAAAAGACTTAAAGGAAAATCCCAAATTATTGCCAGTTGGGTAGGTCCTGTGCCCCCCCCAAAAAAAAAATATCTGGGTGCATGGTTTACGTTTCCTAAACATCGAAGTGTACCTACCCCCTAAACGTAGGTGTTACAAATGCCAGCACTATGGCCATGTTGCAGTAGACTGTGGAATACTTCATTCTTGGTGAGGTAAGTGTGCTGGGAAACATTTCACTAGAGAAAGCACAGTAGGTCTTAACAGCCAAAAATTTAAGTGTATTAACTGTAAAGAAGTTGGGTTGCAGTTTCCCACAAGGACTGCAGTCAGAACCCAAACAACCTTCGATGTAAACCTGATAACAGTCCTTTAATGGTAACTGAGGATGAGGCCATCCAGTCTACCACAGCCAGATCTGAGACTGAACCTCTGCAAAGTGTGCAAGAACCCTACCTCACTGCAAAGGATTCTGGTGATACCAGAATGCCATCACACACACCAGCTGTGGAGGAGCTAGCCATCCCTGCTAGCACATGTGGAACTACTGATCTGCCACTACTGATACCTACGGCTACACCTGAATATGGGGATACACATAACTACAACAATACACATAACTACAACAGTCAGACAGACACAATGTTGTGATAGAAACACAGGCCTTACCTCTAGGCTTTATTGAACGTAGAATCTTCATAGTACTTCTGCAACAACAAAATATAATGACTAGTACATCTAATAACTGCTTCTACAGGGATGGTGATGTCTTGCATATGTCAAGAGAAAAGTTATAACTACAGGCCACATATTTAAACTCACCATGTAATCTGCATCACTAATATATAGATATAAGAGAAGAGAATAGCACACCATGTGTTGGAGCCCATGACACACACCAAGCTGTTGTTGTTGTTAAGGGCCACGAGAGGTGGTGCAGTATTATCCTGCTGCTGCTCCTCACAGAAGCAGTATCACTACAATCTCCCCCTTCTAAAATATCAGAGACAGTAATCTCCCAAACTGTTAGGTGGGCGACGTACACGTCCCGACCTTCGTAGCCTTTGAGCCTCTTCACCAGGTTCAATATTTTCCAGTGGGGTTTGACTAACTGCTAACATAATCCTCTATTTCCGTAGGGGTAGTCTCAAGGGGCTTTCCAGGAGAAAACGAAGCATCTTTCACATCTATTGGTGTATCTTGAGATTCCACACTAATGGGGATTTCAACTGGGGCTAAATGTCTTGTAGATACTGTAGTCTTTTCACCATTTTGGTAGTGAATGTGGGCGTAATGTGGATTAGCTTGCAGGAACTCTACCTCTTCCACTAAAGGATCTGTCTTGTTCATCGTATGTTGACTCTTCAGGAGAACGGGTCCAGGATGACATAACCAAGTGGGCACGGAGGCTCCCGTAGAGGAACGACGTGAATAGTTGAGGTGTCTTTCATGAGGGGTTGCATTAGTAGCTGTGCACAGCAATGATCTAATAGAGTGAAGAGCATCAGGTAGGACAGTTTGCCAGTGTTGAACAAGTAGATTGCGTGACTTCAATGTCATTGTAACTGCCTTCCACATAGTACCATTGAACTGCTTCACTTGACCATTGCCTTGAGGATTGTAGCTTGTTGTTCTGCTGCAGGCAATCCCCTTGCTAGCCAAAAACTCCTGAATTTTGTTACTCATGAACGAGGATCCCCTGCCTGAATGGATATAAGCTGGCATACCAAAAACAGAGAACAACTGTGAAAGACAACTAATAACAGTTGAAGCAGTCACATTTGCACAGGGGAACACAAAGGGAAACCTTGAATATTCATCTACTATGTTAAGGAAATATCTATTCTGATTTATGCTTGGTAGAGGTCCTTTGAAATCTATATTCAGTCTCTCAAAAGGCTGAGTGGATTTTATGAGATGAGTCTTCTCTGGCTGATGAAAGTTTGGCTTGCACTCTGCACATACTCTGCATGCTCTGATCACTTGTCGCACATCTTCCACTGAGTAGGGCATGTTCTTTGATTTGACAAAATGGTACAGGCGTGTAACTCCTGGGTGACACAAAGCCTTGTGGAGCACTGAGAGTGATTGCAGATCATGACATGCTGCTCCACAGTGGGACCTAGAGAATGCATCAGGTGAGATGTTCTCTTGACCCGGTCGGTACAGAATATCAAAGTCATAACACGATAGTTCCATCCTCCAGCATAATATCTTGTCATTCTTTATCCTACTTTTGTGCTTCTTGTCGAACATATACATCACGGACCGTTGGTCAGTCCTTATGGTGAAATGTCTACCAGTTAAATAATGCCTCCAGTGGCGAACTGCTTCTATGATGGCCTGGGCTTCCTTTTCTACAGCAGCATAACACTTCTCTGATCCTTGAAAAGCTCTCGAATAGAAGGCTACTGGCCATCCTGCCTGAGATAAGACTGCAGCAATGGCAATGTCAGATGCATCAGTTTCCACTTCGAATGGTAGGGACTCATCAATGGCTTGAACTACTGAGTTTTCAATGTCCTGCTTGAGAGTATGGAAAGTGGTTTCTGCTTCCTTTGTCACAGGAAATGTGGTAGCACTCAATGGGCGGACTTTACTTGAATAGTTGTAGATCCATTGTGAGTAATAAGCAAAGAGACCAAGAGTTCTTCGGAGTGAATTTTTGTCTTGAGGCATTGGAAGTTCCCATAGATCGTAGTCGTTCAGGGTCTGGGAATATTGAACCTCCTTCCACTACATAACCAAGAATGATAAGCCTTTTAGTTGAAAAAGTGCACTTTTCCTCATTGTAACTGATAGTTTTCTTCTTGCCGGCTTCCAAAAACTTATCAAGGTTTGCATCATGTTCCTCCTGGGTCTTGCCACAAATGGTAACATTATCTAAATATGCATAAGTTCCCATGAGTTGCTCTTCCTGAGTGAGTGAATAAATAATTCGTTGGAAGCAGGCTACCCCATTGGTGACTCCAAAAGGGACTCTGGTAAACTGATACAGGCCATCACTAGCCTGAAATGCTGTGTATGGTTTATCTTCATTCCTTATAGGGACTTGATGATAGGCACTCTGTAGATCAATTGTGCTAAACACATAGTACTGAGCAATTTTGTTCACTGTATCATCAATTCAAGGTAGAGGGCTCCCATCAAGAAGTGTAAATTTGTTGATTGTCTCGGAGTAATCGATAGCCAGTCTCCATTTCCTATAATCATCCTTAACAACAACAACCTGTGCACGCCAAGGGGAATTACTCGGTTCTATAATACCCTCCTTCAGCAGCCTCTGAGTTTCTTTCTCAATGAACATCCAATCCTCATAGAATAGCGGGTCGTGACTTAGCTGATATAGGATGGCAATCCGTGGTAAGATTTGCAAACAGCTTTGGTGGGTCTACCCTTAAAAGACAACAAGAGGAGGCAGTTCACCTCCATATGTTAAGGTGACACTACCATGCAGCTTCTGAAAGTCCTGACCAAGGATAACATCAGAGCACAGTTGTGGCAGAATAGCTAAATGTACATCTTGATAATCCTTTCCATTAACTCTGAGATTTACCTTACAAAACCCTAAGGTCTGAATAGAGAGAGATGTTGATGCCATGGAAACGGTAGCTGATGAGTGATGTACAGTCAAGGAGTGACGTTTAACTAAGTCAAGGTTGATGAAACTCTCTGAGCTGCCACTATCAATAAGACCAACTACTTCTGTTCCTTTGATGAACACTTTCACAACTGCCTTTGACAGTGAATTTGGAATAGCCGCAGAAGTCACTCTTGCTAGAGTCGCATGATCACTGGAATGTGTGGAGGCACTAGCTCTTGTTGATGCATTAGCACGACTTACTTTAGCAAAGTGACCTTTCTTGTGGCATTTATGGCACATTGCTTCACGAGCAGGACACTTTGGACGTGGATGTCTTGAAAAACCACAAAAAAAACACACCGTACCTGCTGCTGCTGTCACTGAGGCAGGTTCCACAGTAACTTCAGGAATTGCAGCACTTACCACTCGAGAAGGCTGAGTGGTACTGCATACTTCAGAATTCTTCTAGCTGAATCTAGAGCTCTTGCCTGGTCAAAGGCAGTGGCTAAGTCAAGAGTTTTGTTCTCCAATAAACGCTGCCTTATTATTGGTGATTGCAGGCCACTGATAAAAGCATCCCTGATGGACTCTTCACAATACTGAGCAGCTGTCACTGCTTGAAAGTGACAGTCCTTACCTAAAATTTTCAGTGCTTGAAGGTATTCCTCTAAGGATTCATCAATCTGCTGGCGGCGAGTTGCAAGGCGATAGCGTGCAAAGATTTCATTTGTAGGTTTAATATACGGAGACTTGAGGGTTTTGATAGCATCTTCATAGGTATTACACTCAGAAATAGCCTCATATATCTTAGGTAACACAAAATTGATGAGCAGACTTAGTTTATCTAGATCTTTTTAGGAATGGCTCCCAAGAAGTTTTCGAAAGTCTTAAACCAGTGCTTTCATTCCTTAGCAGCCGTTGATAAGTTGGGGTCACAGTCTAGCCTCTCAGGTTTCAGAAAGCGCTCCATGTTGTGATGTAGTCTAACACAGAATCAGCACCAGGTAGTCCAGGATTCTATGTTCAATAAATTGTTGTGATAGAAACACAGGCCTTATCTCTAGGCTTTATTGAACATAGAATCTTCATAGTACTTCTGCAACAACAAAATATAATGACTAGTACATCTAATAACTGCTTCTACAGGGATGGTGATGTTTTGCATATGTCAAGAGAAAAGTTATAACTACAGGCCACATATTTAAACTCACCATGTAATCTGCATCACTAATATATGGATATAAGAGAAGAGAATCACACACCATGTGTTGGCGCCAATGACACACACCAAACTGTTGTTGTTGTTAAGGGCCTCGAGAGGCGGTGCAGTATTAATCCTGCTGCTGCTCCCCACAGGAGCAGTATCACTAACACACCACACAGGTAACCCCCCTGGAAATGGAGATGAGTCAGATTGCACAGGACCTACCTGCAATTGAATGATGAAACAGACATGCAACAGGCACCATCAGAGAACACTAATGTAACCATGGTACCTGTTAAGGTGATAGGTGTTAAAGAAAGCACTAACTCAGAAGTTCCATCCTCCGGAGAGGCATTGGATTCGCCTGACCTTCCTCATATTATAACAAATTTCCAGAAAAAAAATTGAGCATCCTGAACAGATCCTGACAAGTTTAATAAATATATGTAATCAGGATGATGCTCTTGAGCATGGTGATGATGTCAACAGTTGCAGCAATCTCCGTTCAGTTTCAAGCAATTGTAAGAAAGAAGCCATGACTCTTGCCTTCAAGACTTTGCCTTTTAACTGGCTGCCAAGATGCCGAAAAATGCTATAAAAATAAAGGTCCTGAAGATGAAGACGTACAAACTATGCTATTTGCTCTTTAAATGCCTGCACACTGTGGCCAAAGGATAATAGTTTTACCATCTTAAAGA
>NC_069429.1:33631928-33650187 GCF_026875155.1 Cherax quadricarinatus
ATTTGCTTGTGGAGTCCCCTTGTTTTTTATCTCCTGTGATATTACTAGTTTGTAACATTGGTTTTATCTTATTCTTGGCTACACTTGTTTCTCCACTACAGCTCCTGTCTCACTCGAGGTAATTTACATGCATTCCCTTATGTGTACATTTACTAACTACCTGGACAGCATCTCCATCCTCACCATTACTGTCTCCCAGGGCAGCACCTCCATCCTCACCATTACTGTCTCCCAGGACAGCACCTCCAGCCTCACCATTACTGTCTCCCAGGACAGCACCTCCATCCTCACCATTACTGTCTCCCAGGACAGCACCTCCAGCCTCACCATTACTGTCTCCCAGGACAGCACCTCCAGCCTCACCTTTTCAGTCTACCAGGACAGCACTTCCAGCCCCACATTTACTGTCTACCGGGGCAGCACCTCCAGCCTTACATGGCCAGCACCAAGGGTGATACCATCCAGCCAGACTTTTTATTTTCCCATCTGTTATAGAATGCTTCCAGGTTTTCTATGAAGGCTGCTTTGATGTTATCCTCTTTTAATACCAATTTGATTTTAGTCCACAGATTTATCTCATTTGGGCATACCCAAAAACACTTCCCTGATTTAATACTGCTTGTAGATAGTTCTTGGATATCTGCACAAGGGGCGTGACACCAATTTTCACAAAAATGGCAAATAATCCATGTGGAAGCCCGTTTGTTTGATTTACTGCAGACTACACAGAGCTTCATAATGTGATTTGAATGGTTGATTTACTGTAAGTCTACTAGTAACTCCTTGAATATTCTACTAATAACCTCCTTAAAGTGAAGCTCTAGCTATTTGTATTTCTAACTGTACTTGTATATTAGGACGAATATATTTGTATATCAGACGAATAACCTCCTTAAAGTGAAGATCTGGTTATTAGTATTTCTATTTTTTAACTGTACTTGTATATTAGGACAGCTTACCGGTGTACGTTTCTGTTTTATATTTATTGTTTGTGTTTGATAAAGGCGCCTAAAACCCCATCTGTTTACAGTCTGCTTTATTGTCCAACGAATTTGTTTGAAACCGGTCAAGGGTTTGGACCAGTCAAGGGTTTGGAAACAGTCGGATCTGATCAGTGGGTCACTTATTTAAAGCATATCTGGTTGGTGATTTGGGCCAACACATGAAGGAACTACTGGAAATTATTTAACCGAGTAATATGTGATTTGATTGATACAAAAGTATAACTTGCGTGTTGAAGAACCGGTGGTTGCTGGCAGCTCCTACAATGACGAACGGTCGAGCCTCAACCCTTGTTTATCAATCACTGTATCTAGCTTTTCTAGATTTTTCCTTTATAGACAGTTAATTGTCATTTGTAAGCCTGTATTAAGACTTTAAAAGGCTCAGAGTGTACTTCAGTGTAGCAACTCCTTACATTTGATAAATCAGTGTAATACATGCTCTGCTCAGTGTAACTGAACTATTAAATACGGTTACATAATTAAGTTGCTTGTCCTAGTGTCATTGTTGTGTTTTCTAATACATTTTCTCGTTCAGACTGAAACTTTACTGCTAAATTCCCAGTAATATTTCAAGTTGCAGTGTTCATCTGTGGTGTGAGTGTGTAACTTATGCTTTGTATTTTTACTGTGAACAAGCTTACTCCTGCATAATGTTCAGTTTCATGAATACTTTCTTACTTGAGTAATTCAGTTACCTTTAAACTGTGTTAAGCAAGAGTCAGCCTGTTAACATCTATGTTCCTTGCCATCTCATCTAGTGGGTCTGGCGCCTAGTTAAAATTGTAATAGTAACAATTTGCAATCATTATACTTCTAGTTATACATTGTGTAAATTGTTTTAGACTATTTGATCAACCGGATTGTAGTGTTTAACTTCTGATACACCAATTTAATGACTGCAGACTCGCACTGACACATAATAAACACATTAAAACGCTGGTACCTCTCCAGAAGCTGGGCCTAGTGTGTGACCTTGAGAAGTTGAGAGTGTTTATTACGACCAGCGGTGTACCACTCTCACCTATATTTACATCAACAAAAGTGTATTCTAAGTGATAAAGTGTACACTTGGTGTACTTGGTAACACTTGTCATACATAGTAACGTGTGTGTAAGTGAGATTGTTTAGGTACTGGTTCATCTATCTACAGCTGCACACTTATGCTTGCATACATGTATAACATAGTAATGTGTGAGTTACCCAGGATGGACCAAGGAAGTCAACCAGAGTGATTTATCTCATTGTCATTGTAACATTACCTATTTTTTTTTTTTTTTAGTAATACTGCTTACAATCTATGGTTGGGGTAAGAGGTTGTCTTCAGCGTTCGTTGTGATGTCTGCTATATTATTATTTCAGTGAGGTACATTAGGTGGCAGTAGCCTGAACTAACTCAAGTGGAAGTTATCATTGAATTCGAACCTCTTGTTTAATGTGATATATGTCAGAATTCTAATTTTATGCTCAATATTACCTACTTTCTCTCTCTCTCTCTCTCTCTCTCTCTCTCTCTCTCTCTCTCTCTCTCTTTCTTTTCATCTTTGTAATTTGTGATAAGGTGTAAGACCTCGCCTGTACCATCCATTATACTTTGGCCAAAAGTATAAACGTAAGTAACCATTCTACAGAATTCATTACCTTTGTAACTTGTGAGCTCATTACCTTTGTACCTAGTTCAGCTATCAAAACTTTGGGGGCCCAGTCCCTGGACCCATTACGTACCTCTGTAATCTGTAAATACCTTTGTAACTTGTCATGATTGTGACCAGACTTACCTGGAGTTCATTACCTTTGTAAATTGTGAGTTCATTACCTTTGTAAATTGTGAGTTCATTACCTTTGTAAATTGTGAGTTCATTACCTCTGTAACTTGCTCAGCTATGAAAACTTTGGAGTCCAGTCCCTGGACCAATTATGTACCTCTGTAATCTTTTGACTACCGCCCACAGGATGGGTATGGGGTGCATAATAAACATATTAAACTAACTAACCATCCATTATATCATTATATGTACCATATTATTAACACACATACAAGAAGTCTCTGAATGTATTTTTAGTAAGGTGTGTATCGTATTAAGTAGTAGTAACCTGAGTTAAGTATAATTGGAAGTGTTCATTGAACTTGAACACTTGTGTCATATGATCTACTTTAGACTTCTGACTTTACAGTAAATATTTACTCTTGCATAAGCTATAAGGGGAAGGTAAGCGAGGAATTCTTGTGTTGTGAGTCTTACACGAGATATCATCACTGGCAAACATTGTGAGTCTTACACGAGATATCATCACTGGCAAACATTGTGAGTCTTACACGAGATATCATCACTGGCAAACATGGCAACTGTCATAGAGAAACATATTTCTGCAGGTGATGGAAATGATGATAGCTTCCAGACCTTTAAAAGTAAACAAAGGAGAAAAAGTGAGAAAGGACTAGAGCGCCGACGTAGTCAGACTCAGACTCGTAGACAATATGAAACTAAATGTCCTTGGTGCACAGAGGCTGCAAGAAGTCTTTCTTCAAAGTAAGAATGTGTTAAACTGAACTTCCCTGACAACACCCTGATGCCTGCTAAGTGTGCATGACAACACCTTGATGCCTGCTAAGTGTGCATGACAACACCCTGATGCCTGCTAAGTGTGCATGACAACACCCTGATGCCTGCTAAGTGTGCATGACAACACCCTGATGACTGCTAAGTGTGCAGGACAACACCCTGATGCCTGTTAAGTGTGCATGACAACACCCTGATGCCTGCTAAGTGTGCATGGCTAATGGAAGCTGTAAAGAAGCATCCTAACTCAAGGATCCAATTTAGGAAAAACACACACAACTTTGTGTTTGTGGAACAGAATGAAGAATTGATCAATGATCTACTTAGTACACCTTATGGGGATATTAAGCTGCTCCGACCTCCATCAGACACTCACCACTTTAAACAATGGGTCAGTATCATAATCTTTGGATACCCTCTCTACATGGACCCATCCCATCTGACTCTAAGTGAGCATATCATCAAGCCTAAAAGACTTAAAGGAAAATCCCAAATTATTGCCAGTTGGGTAGGTCCTGTGCCCCCCCCCAAAAAAAAAAATATCTGGGTGCATGGTTTAACTTTCCTAAACATCGAAGTGTACCTACCCCCTAAACGTAGGTGTTACAAATGCCAGCACTATGGCCATGTTGCAGTAGACTGTGGAATACTTCATTCTTGGTGAGGTAAGTGTGCTGGGAAACATTTCACTAGAGAAAGCACAGTAGGTCTTAACAGCCAAAAATTTAAGTGTATTAACTGTAAAGAAGTTGGGGTTACAGTTTCCCACAAGGACTGCAGTCAGAACCCAAACAACCTTCGATGTAAACCTGATAACAGTCCTTTAATGGTAACTGAGGATGAGGCCATCCAGTCTACCACAGCCAGATCTGAGACTGAACCTCTGCAAAGTGTGCAAGAACCCTACCTCACTGCAAAGGATTCTGGTGATACCAGAATGCCATTTATTTATTTATTTATTTCCAATTTGTGCACACATACAGAGGTACAAAAAAAATACAGATAAGATGTGTGATGGCAGTATGCCATCACACACACCAGCTGTGGAGGAGCTAGCCATCCCTGCTAGCACATGTGGAACTACTGATCTGCCACTACTGATACCTACGGCTACACCTGAATATGGGGATACACATAACTACAACAATACACATAACTACAACAGTCAGACAGACACAATGTTGTGATAGAAACACAGGCCTTACCTCTAGGCTTTATTGAACGTAGAATCTTCATAGTACTTCTGCAACAACAAAATATAATGACTAGTACATCTAATAACTGCTTCTACAGGGATGGTGATGTCTTGCATATGTCAAGAGAAAAGTTATAACTACAGGCCACATATTTAAACTCACCATGTAATCTGCATCACTAATATATAGATATAAGAGAAGAGAATAGCACACCATGTGTTGGAGCCCATGACACACACCAAGCTGTTGTTGTTGTTAAGGGCCACGAGAGGTGGTGCAGTATTATCCTGCTGCTGCTCCTCACAGAAGCAGTATCACTACAATCTCCCCCTTCTAAAATATCAGAGACAGTAATCTCCCAAACTGTTAGGTGGGCGACGTACACATCCCGACCTTCGTAGCCTTTGAGCCTCTTCACCAGGTTCAATATTTTCCAGTGGGGTTTGACTAACTGCTAACATAATCCTCTATTTCCGTAGGGGTAGTCTCAAGGGGCTTTCCAGGAGAAAACGAAGCATCTTTCACATCTATTGGTGTATCTTGAGATTCCACACTAATGGGGATTTCAACTGGGGCTAAATGTCTTGTAGATACTGTAGTCTTTTCACCATTTTGGTAGTGAATGTGGGCGTAATGTGGATTAGCTTGCAGGAACTCTACCTCTTCCACTAAAGGATCTGTCTTGTTCATCGTATGTTGACTCTTCAGGAGAACGGGTCCAGGATGACATAACCAAGTGGGCACGGAGGCTCCCTTTGAGGAACGACGTAAATAGTTTAGTGTCTTTCTGGGGGTTGCATTAGTAGTGTGCACGAAATGATCTAATGAGTGAGAGATCAGGTAAGACTTTGCCAGTTTTGAACAAGAGTTTTGGTGACTTAAAAGCATTGAAACTCCCTTTCCCAAATAGTACCATTAAAAAATGTTACTTGCCCATTTTTTTGGGGATTTTTTGCTTGTTGTTTCTGCGCGGGAATCCCTTGCTACCCAAAAAAACCCCTGAATTTTGTTACTCATGAACGAGGATCCTGTTGCCCCCCTGAATGGGTTCAATGATTATTATGTATATTGTAATGTATTTATTTTCTTTTATTTTATATTGCTTATTTTTGCGATAATAGCTAAATGTAAATATATTGTTTTATATTCTTAATTGATTATGTTGTTGGATGATATTAAATGGCCAGTTAGGTTTTGATTGTCAAAACTACTGTAATTATTGTTGTCGCCGTTATCTCCCGGCTTCTGAGCTGCAGTTGTCACGTAGTATCACGGTCGAGGGGGGGGTTTCTCACCTCTGTGAATTTTTCAGTCTGCGGGGGGCCGTTGGTGGTTGGCAGATTGTCTGTTCTTTATTCTTTTAGTTCTGTAGAACTCGTTCTGGGAAAATTGAAAAGTTTAGTGATTTTCGCGTTGTACTGGGTTGGTGTCATTAGACCTCTGAATGTCTCGGGCCCTTAGCTATAGTTCTAAAATAATTTTTACGGGTTTCCCTGTGTATTGTCAAGTCACATTTTTTCCCTATGCTGAAATAGTTCATATTATGGGATTTTTGAATTGTGGAGGTCTGCGATGGCCCCTATTAGGTCGTTTATTTTTTCCGTTTTGATTCTGTGTCGCAGTCGCTTGATATTGCATTGCTATTGGGCTTAGCATTTTTGTTGTTAAAGCAGACTGTTGGGTTGCCAGTCGGTCAAGAAGTTAGTTTTTTTGAGGATTTGTCAGTCACTTTTTAAAAGTCTTATTCGAGTCTTGGACATGCTAACTATTTAAAAGAGCATTAAACCCCCACATAACACATTTACTTTAATATTTGAATTTTTTTAAATGTTAATTTCCTGACGGTATTTAAAAATTATAAAGTAAATTGTGTTTTCAGCAAAAAATATTAAACTCGAGAGATTGATTTTATTTTGTTTGCGGGGAATTAATTTAATTTGATAATATCCCTTGACATTACTATTTAAATAAATTTATTAATTTTAATTTCTTAGTTGTAGCCTACCAGTTGTAACCCTAAAGAACTATTGACCATATAAATTTCAATGGATAATTGGAAAAGGGAACAATATTTGTTACAAAAAAACCCAGTAAAGGCTGGTGCTAAAAGGGCGTCCTTATGTTTTTCATGGAGATTTTAAAGTTTTTAGAATCGCTTTTTTTGTAACAAGGGGGCCTGTGGGAGGTTTTGACCCAAGGGTTTTGGAGAAATTGTCCATTTTGACATCTAGTGAATCTATGATAACATTTTGAGTTTTCCTAATCTGAAGACTTTGAGTTTAGTTTGTAAAAACATACCAGGTGGATGTATGTCCCTGACGAGTCTCTTGATCAAGGAGATGGAAATATGTTTTGGTTCTGTTAAGACAACCAACACTAAAATTCCTATTAGGATTATGTTTCCTAATCACTCTTCGTAGTACAATTTTTTTGGTGTATGCTAAAGTGAAAAGTTAATTAAACTCTGACTTTTTTGAGTTAAGTACATTAAAATTCAGAGTGTTGGCAAGTACCCAAGTTCTGGGGTTGTGGTATAACGGAATTACCGCAAAAATTGTAGGCTTAATTTAAAAATATATTGTTTCGCTCATACGAGATTTTGATTATGATTCAGATTGAAAGTCTAGTGTCACAATTGGGAAAGTATGATTATTTGATGAAGAAAGAGCAACTAGGCAGAAGTGAGCCTGTGTTGAGCTAGGTAGCCAGTTCTCGCCCTCCTTCCTTCTGACACTATTTAAGAGTATGCTGGTAGTTGACCAGTAATACTAGTACGTGTATATACACGTTTTTATTTATCCTAGACAGATCTAGACACTCTAGAGCGGTGGACAAGTGTCCGACCTAAGGCCCGTCCAGCCATTTTTTTTTTCCCCCTACTCCCCCATTACCCACTGGTCCTATCTCTCGGGAAAACAGTTTGAGAGGTTGGAACCCTCATTATGTTGCAGACTGCCAAATTGAGGCACAGAGGAGAAAACGAGAAGATTTCCAAAGAGAAAATGTTCGTTGTTGAAAAGACTGATAGACCAGGCCCATTTAATGTACAGAAAGCTGATCTTGGTTCCCTAATTTTTTTGAAAGTGATTTAGACAATATTTTGTGTGTTTGAAAACCAGGTCGTGCTTGAATGGCCACGTAAGCCTGGGAAACATTGTTCATACAGCGTTAAAGGGAAGGTAAAAGGTTCGCACCCTTTTTACCATTTCCCAAGTACTTATTTATGACGTTTTCAAACAAACTATTCTAGGACATATAATTGTTCCCTGAAAAGTTAAAAAAGAGCTTTTCGTACTTTAAACGACGAAAGACAAACTTTTTTAAGTTTGCCGTGAGAAAAAAAAGTTGCATTTGAAGAGGGACTGAGCGAAATGTCCAAACTCGACGCCTTTTTCAGTTTTTACTACACAAAGAGTTTTAAAAAACTGTATCCCGCTGCTCAAGAATATTGATCGATCATACTACCCGGTATTCGGGGGAAACTGCAGCTTGCAGACAATTAGAAATTTCCCAAAAAAACTTGTCGTACTAAAACACAAAGAAAAAAGGGGAAACTAAAAATTGCCCTAGAAGTGGCAACCTAAAATCGCTGTCTTTGCCGGCCTGATGCCCTGTACTTAACTTTCGTCCCTTTTACCGAAAAACTCCAATCTTAAATCGTCTTGTTGTGATGAAATCTGGTATCGAGAAAAAGAAAGTTAAAGTCCCTATTGTAACAAAAAAGGACATACTAGAGGTTTTGCTTTTTTAATTTAGAAAGGTACGAAAAACAGTGTGGGTGGCGCCCCCATAAAGCGTATCCTTTCCCGTGCAAAAGGGAACCCCAAAAGCCTGCAATGCCTTGATCCTACGTTTTAGAATGTTATCAGGATAGATGACTGCTAAAAAGGGTGTTTGACAAAAAGATTCTTTCAGCGATGAGTCCTTACTTTCGGAGTAAGGGATTTGACGAATCAATCTAACTGAGAAAATTTCTTTCAGAGAACGGCAGTTTTCCCGTTATTAAGAGAAAATGTAGCCATAATGCGTTTCCTTTGCAAGATAGTGATTGTTTGAAAACTATGGAGGGGTGTTAAAAAGGCCCCTGCCCCAAATTTTTTTGAAACAAGCTATTTATGGGGGTTTTTATTTAAAGGGTAATCCAGTGGTGTATTTCCTTTTGGTCAGTGGATTGTGATAGGGAACGATATCCTTAGCTGGTATATGTAAGGAGCCCCTTGTGATTGAAAACATGATGATAATTTTCCATTTAAGCTTGTAGAGGAAACCCATTTATTTCCTCTCGTGAATTATAGAGCTATTCAAAGTACAAAAACCATCTTGTCTCCCGTTGAGTTTGTGGGGTGCAAGATTTGGGGTTGAATATGTTGTTTAGTGACGCTCTGCGCCCGGTCTTAAAAACTGACTCCCCCGGTCATCAACCTACTCAAGACACAACGGGGTTAAATTTCAATCATTTATGATTTAATAGGATCGTTTGTTATCAGTCTTGGAAAGACTGAGAGAAAGCAGTTTCTGAGGTGAAGAAGGATCTCGATTTTGTTACTATTATAGTACGGTGTATGTAGGAAAAATACATTAAGTTGTCAGCGATTGTGTTTCCAACACGTCAAGCATCTCTTGTGTACCCGTTACATTTTTGTGAAAAGCATTGATTTTCCACAATAAATCCATAGGAGGCATTTGGGTGTCAGAGACACTCGGTAAACTGGAAAACATTTACTTCCAAAGTAAGGGCAGTAGCTGTCTGTGCGACGTTACCACGTGTGTCAAGTGGGCAGGCAAGCGACATCCCTCCAAATAACCTTCATTGAGCTCTGTAGGGAAAAATTCAGTTCATTTGGAATAGAGATTTTTTCAGATCGTTCAAAGGTTGAAGCGCTTGTTCCTGCTCCTGTGTTGAAGAGTCCTAATTTTAATCTTCCCCCTTTTTACATTAGATGCGAGTTGCTATGCAGTGGGTGCTTTTGTGCTCCAACAGTCAAAATCCCCTGATATTTTTCCCCTCCTATTGTTTTAATTTAAACAAGCTTAAACGACACCAGAAAAAATTTGCACTATTTAGAAAGAGGGGTCTAGCCTTGTGGTTATGGAACATTTTTACGTGTATTTGGGGGACTTCCCATTTAAAATTAAAGTTTTTCTGACAAATCCACTAAATTTTATAAATACTTGAAAAGAAAAAAAGCTGGTCATGAGGTGGGCCTCAGAAAACCAACTTATTCTATTAGTAAAAAACACATAAGTGGGCATTGTAATGTAATTGCTACGCCTGTCTGTCCTTAAAAATTATCAGTTACATTAAATTCGTAATTTTTTGCCAAAAACCTTTTGTTATTTCTTGTCAAATTCAGTAAAGTAACTTGATCCCTCCCGCCCCTTTTAATTATATATCTTTTCATGTTATTATTATATTTATTATTTACAGTATGTTTGTGAGGAGGAGACAAACTGAGTGTTGGTGGTGTGTGGTGGGGCGAAAGGGACTGGTGACCAACACTGCCTGCCCCGACCCCCCCCCCATACCCCTTAAGCTGTTTCATACTCAGAGTTCATAGCCTCGCATTTTCCCCAACACTACTTAAAAGTGGGAAAGAGTCTCCTTACTAGATCGAGCCTCAACTGCCCTCCTGTCAGCGCTATCCCGTCTTTCATGATGTAATAACCCCGAAAAATGGAGTTTCGATACGTGTATGCCCCAGTACATCCCAGTGACGGCGCTGTGAAAAAGTAGAGGTGCTTGGGACGAGAGTGACTAAATAATTTTTATATTATATAATATTTTTATGGTAACAGAAAAAAAAGTGGGACATTAATGCAACTCCTAGTGCGACCCTCTGTCGTGGGGGGGGGTGTTGCAACCCTGAATGGGGTTTCAATGATTATTATGTTAATGTAATGTAATTTCCTTTTCTTTAAAATTTTTTAATGAAATTTTCGATAATAGCTAAATCGTTAAAAAATTGCTTTATATTTTTTAAATTTATTATGTTGTTAGGGTAATAAAAAGTGTCAGTTAGGCTTGATTGTCAAACTACTGTAATTATGCTTGTCGTCGTTATACTGCGGCTTTGAGTGCGTTTCCCGTAGCTATCACGGGGAGGGGGGGGGGTTTTCTCACCTCTCGTGAAGTTTTCAGTTGGGAGACTCGCTTGGGGTTGGAAGATTGTCTGTCTCATTATTTTGTTAGTTTTGTCTTGTTTCGGACATTGTAAAAAACTTAGTGATTTGACGTTTTTTTGAGGTTGGGGTGTCACTTAGACACTCTGAAAGTCTCAGGCCTTTGCTATAGCTTTGACCTAATTTTTTTATGGTTCCGGTATTGTCACAGTCCAGTTTTCTATGTGAAAATAGGGTTCATTTATGGGGGTTTTGTAATTTTGGGGGGATTGAGATGTCCCATTTGTGTGTTTTATTATTTCCCAGTTCCCGATTCTGTGTCGCAGTCGTTTATATTGCTTGCATTGGGCTTGCATTCTTTGTTTTTCAAGCAGATGTTCGGGTAGCCAGTCGGTCAAGAAGTTAGTTTATTTGAGGATTTGTCATCATTGTTTAAGTTTATTTAGTTTGAGAATAGCTAATACTTAAGAGCACTTACACAATACACAATTTTATATTTGTATATCTTATTTAAAAGTTTAAGACTGACGGTACTTTAAAAATTTAAATGTGTATTGGGTTTCAGCACAATAATATTTAACTCGAGGATTGTTTTATTTTTATTGCTGTAATTAATTTAATTTGATAATAACCCCTAGCAATTCACTACTTAATAAAATTTATTTTAAAAATTTAATTTCTCTGTTAGTAGCTCAGTTGTAAACCTAAAGAATATTTAACCCTACTGATTCAAGGTAATTGGGCGGATACTGATACTTGTTACGAAAAAAAAGTAACAGGCTGGATGCTGAGGGCAGTCTTACTGTATTCAGGAGATTTTAAACTTTTAGAAAACGCGTTTTTGTAACAATCCCCCGCCTGAATGGTATAAACTGGCATGCCAAAAACAGAGAAAAACTGTGAAGACAACTAATAACGTTGAAGCAGTCACATTTGCACAGGGGGAAACAAAGGGAACCTTGAATATTCATTATATGTTAAGGAAAATCTATTTGATTTTGCTTTGGGAGAGGGCCCTTTTAAAATCTATATTCAGTCTCTCAAAGGCGGAGTGGTTTTTATGAGATGAGTCTTCCCCTGGCTGATGAAATTTTTGGCTTCCCCTCTGCACATACTTGCATGCTTTTTTTCACTTTTTTCACTTTTTCCACTGAGTAGGGCATGTTCTTTGATTTTAAACAAAATGGTACAGGGTGTGAACCGGGGTAAACCAAAGCCTTGTGGAGCACTGAAAAGTGATTGCAGATAAATGACATGTGCTCCACAGTGGGACCTAGAGAAGCATCGGGTGAGATTTTTCTCTTGACCCGGGGGGGACAGAATATAAAAGTAAAAACACGATAGTTCCATTCCCCCAGCAAAATATTTTTGTCATTCTTTATCCTATTTTTGTGCTTTTTTTTTTCCCGAACATATACACAGGGCCGTTGGTCAGCCCTTTTAAGGGGTGAAATGTCTACCATTTAAAAATAATGCCTCCAGTGGCAATTTGCTTCAAATGGGCCGGGTTCCCTTTTTTCTACAGCAGCATAACACTTTCTGACCTTAAAAACTCTCAAATTAAAAGGCTACTGGCCATCCTGCCTGAGTTTACGGCGGCAGCAATGGCAATGTCAGAGGCATCAGTTTCCACTTCGAATGGAAAGGGAAACTCATCAATGGTTAAAAACTACTGGGGTTTTCAATTTTCCTGCTTGGGTATGGAAAGTGGTTTCTGCTTCCTTTGTCACGGGAAAATTTGGGGTAGCACTCAATGGGGGGAAATTTTTTAAATTTTAAAATAGTTGTGGGATCCATTGGGGGGGGGGGAAATTTTTAAATAAGCAAAGGGGACCAAGAGTTTTTCGGAGTGAATTTTTGTCTTGGGGCTTTGGGAAAAGTTCCCAAAAATCGTAGTCGTTCGGTCGGGGGAAATATTAAAACCTCCCTTCCCAACTACATAACCAAGAATGTAAGCCTTTAAAGTTGAAAAAGTGCACTTTTCCCCCTTTTTAAACTGTTTAAGTTTTTCTTTTTGCCGGTTTCCCAAAAAAACTTTCAAGGTTTGCATCATGTTCCCCCGGGGCCCTTGCCAAAAAATGGTAACTTTACCCAAATATGAAATAATTTCCCCATGATTTTGCTTTTCCTGAGGGGAGTGAATAAAAATTCTTTGGGAAAGCGGCTCCCCCCTTGGTGACCCCAAAAAGGGACTCTGGAAAACCTGTACAGGCCATCATACCTTTGAAATGGGTGTATGGTTTATCTTCATTCCTTATAGGGACTTGTTTAAAGGGCCCCTCTGTAAAACAAAGTTCTAAACATATTTCCTGGCTTTTTTGGGTTCCTGAAACATAAATTTTCAAGGTAGGGGGCCCTCCCATCAAGAAGTGAAATTTGTTGATTGCCCTCGGAGAAAATCGATACCCCAGTCCCCATTTCCTATAATCATCCTTAACAACAAAAACCTGTGCACCCCCAAGGGGAATTATCGGTTCTTTAAAAACCCTCCTTCAGCAGCCTCTAAATTTTTCTTCTAAATGAAATGCAACCCTTCATAAGAATAGGGGGCGTGATTTAAAGCTGAATAGGAGGGCCCAACCCAGGGTTTAGTTTTGGCAAACAGTTTTTGGTGGGTCTCCCCTTAAAAAAGACAAAAAGGGAGGCATTTTCCCCTTCCATATTTAAGGGGGACACTCCCAAGAGCTTCTGAAAGTCCGGGCCCCAAGGTAACATCAGAGCCCCCGTTTGGCAGAATGGGTTTAAATAATCCTTTCCATTAATTGAGTTTTTCCCTTAAAAAACCCCTAAGGTCGAATAGAGAGAGATGTTGATGCATGGAAACGGTAGCGGGAGGAGTGATGTACATCGGAAAGGCTTTTAAAAACTAAAGTCACGGTTTGAAACTCTCTGGGGCTCACTTCAATAAGACCATCTACTTCTGTTCCTTTGATAAACCCCTTTTTCAAACTGCCTTTGACAGTAAATTTTGGAAAAACCCCGCAGAAGTCACTCTGCTAGAGCCCGCATGATCACTGGAATGTGGGGGAGGCAAGTCTTTTGATGATTAAACACGACTTACCCTTTTGAAAGTGACCTTTCATGTGGCATTTATGGCACATTCTTCACCCAGCAGGACACTTTTGGGCGTGGATGTCTTGAAAAACCACAAAAGAAACACACCGTACCTGCTGCGGGGGGTCACTGAGGCAAATTTCCCCCAGTAAAATTCAGGGAATTTCAGCACTTACCCCTCGAGAAGGCTGAGTTGGGGTGATTAAATTCAGAAATTTTTTTTGGCTGTCTAGAGCTCTTGCCCCGGGCAAAAGGGAGTGGCTTAAGTCAAGAGTTTTGTTCTCCAATAAACGCTGCCCTTTTTATTGGTGATTGCAGGCCCCTGATTAAAAACATCCCGATGGAATCTTCACAATACTGAGCAGCTGTCACTGCTTGGGAAAATGCAGTCCCTTTCCTAAAATTTTTTAGTGCTTGAAGGAATTTCCCCTTTAAAGGGTTCATCAAACTGCTGGCGGCGAGTTTTCAAAAGGGGATGCGTGCCCAAAAATTTATTTGTAGGGTTTTTTATATGGACTTGAGGGGTTTTTATAGATTTTTCATAGGTATTTCACTCAGAAATAGCCTCAAAATTTTTAAAGGGAACACAAAATTTATGACAGATTAGTTTATCTAGATCTTTTTAGAAATGGCTCCCAAGAAGTTTTCGAAAGTCAAAACCAGTGCTTCCATTCCTTTGAGGGCCCTGAAAAAGCTGGGGTAAAAAGTCTACCCCCTCAGGTTTCAGAAAGCCCTTCCCTGTTGTGATTTAGTCAACACAGAAACAAACCCCCCGGAGTCCAGGATTTTTTGTTCAATTAAAATTTTTGTGATAAAACACAGGCCCCTTTTCCCCTAAGCCCTTTTTTGAACGTAAAAATCTTCATAGTAAATTCTGCAACAACAAAAAAATATGAAATATACATCTAATAAGCTTTTACAGGGGGTGATGTTTTGCATATGTCAAAAGAAAAGTTTTAATACAGGGCCCCATATTTTAAAATCACCATGTAATCTGCTCACAAAAATTTTTGGATTTAGAGAAAAGTTCCCCCCAAAAAACCCTGTGTTGGCGCCAAAGAAAACCACCCCCAAAAATGTTGTTGTTGTTAAGGGCCTCGAGAGGGGGTGCAGTATTTCCCGCTGCCCGCTCCCCACAGGAGCAGTATCATACACCCCCCACGGTAACCCCCCGGGAAAATGGAGATGAGTCAGATGCAAGGATACCTCAATGAATGAAGAAACAGACTGCAACAGGCCCCCATCAGGAAACTTTGGTTTAAACCTTTTTACCCGTTTTAAAGGGGATAGGTGTTTTAAAAAAGGGGACTAAATCAAAGTTCCATTCCCCCGGGAGGCAATTTGGGTTCGCCTGCCCCTTCCCCATATTATAACAAAAATTTTCCCGAAAAAATTGGGGAAACCTGAACGATCCTGACAAGTTTAATAAATAAAATGTTAAACAGGTGATGCTCTTGAGCATGGGGATTATTAACAGGCAGCAATCTCCGTTCAGTTTCAAGCAATTTGTAAGAAAGAAGCCCATGACTCTTGCCTTCAAGACTTGCCTTTTAACTGGCTGCCAAGATGCCGAAAAATGCTTAAAAATAAAGGTCCTGAAGATGAAGACGTACAAACTATGCTATTTGCTCTTAAGTGCCTGCACACTGTGGCCAAAGGATAATAGTTTTACCATCTTATGAGCAAGAGATTGTAATAACCCAATACCATGGATATATTACAAATCTTTTCATGGAACATTGCTTCCATCAGGAAGCGGTTGCCTGACTTACATCATATTAGTGCAACCAAGAATATTGATGTCATCTGTTTGCAGGAATGTAGATTGAAAGATGGAGCACCTCCACCAAACTTGCCTGGATATGCAGCTTATAACTTAAGGTCAACCAACTCTTGTGTGATGTATGTCAGAAAGAACTTGCCACATTCACTCCTTTCCTTGCAGAGTCGAGTTAACAAGCAGTATCATGGTGTCAAAGTATATGCAGGCGATTTTTCCATAAACATTTTTAATCTCTATGCCCCAGCGAACCAGCTTCGACCTGATGCTTTACCAGATCGCATCAATAGTGAACCTACTCTCATTCTTGGAGATTTTAATGCCAGACATAAGAATATCGGTGGGTCTATAGCAAACACCAATGGAACTAAACTAGTGAAATTGCTAAATGAGCATGACAATGTTCGAATTGTGGGCACTCACCTAAACATATAGCTATAAGCTATGCTGATGATATCATGATCCATACAACAGGGCATAAGAAGATGAGTACCATTCTTAATCAAGTTCAAGCAATTTGTAATCGACTAGGCCTCATAATATCTTCCTCTAAAACAAAGATATTAAAAAGCAAACGACATCCCCCACCCATCTATTTGCAGGGTGAAATCATTAGCTACGTTAAAACTTACAGATATCTTGGTGTAGATGTACCCTTTAACAAATCCACTATACCACAACTAAATAAGAAATGCAAAGCTAGGCTAAATGCCCTCAAAGCTGTTGCTGGCTACAAACCCAACTAGGGTGCTAATGTGAAAATCGTGAGAATGATGTACATAGCCTATGTTAGGTCCTTAATTGATTATGCTGCTCCCATGTTGATATTAGCTTGAGAAAGATCTCTCCGACCCTTGGAGTTAATGCAAAATGAAGCTCTCAGAATTATTCTTGGCTGTCCAAGATATACAAAAGTTCTTAACATGAGGAAGGAATTTGGTATTTCTAGTGTCAGTGATAGGATTGTTGAGATTAACACTGTACTCGGTATTAGAATGTTGAGAAACGAACCAGACACTGTCACAATGAATCTTACCAAGTGTCGAGAGGTAAATACACACAGATCTAAATGGATTGTGAAAACGTGCAATTGCATTAAGTTTTATAACCTGCATGAACTGTATCACTGTAGGCAACAAAGCATTTCACCCCTCCATGGAAGATGTGTTCATTTAATATCACATACCTGCAAGTCCCTCCAAGAAGCTCATTGCTTGTAATCCCTTCCTTAAATCTCTTGTTAGAGCAACTGCTCAAGAAGAAATTTCTCACCTAGCTGGTAGTAATAAGTTATCACAAGTTATATACACTGATGGATCTAAACAGGAGTCTTCTGGCAGGGCTGCATCTGCTCTTGTTGCCTCCTCCCTAGTTAAGAACGATAATAAATTTGTTGAGTTAGGCATAAGAATTAACAACTGAGCGTCTACACTGCAAACTGAATTGTTTGTAATCCTAATGGCGCTAAAGCTAACCTATGACACTGATCTTGACTCTATCATCATTACTGATTCTATGTCATCATTGAAGGCTCTTGACTCATATAATGACACCAACAACATGCTCATTGTCCATGTCCTTTCGCATGCTATTTCATTACTTTTTAACAAGTCAATAGAGACTAGCACCTTCCCGAAACTACTCAAGATGGCAAGGGTTACACCAATACATAAAGGTGGTGACACTACAGACTTAAACAATCCCTGTAGCTCTTGGACTAGTCTTGTTGCAAACCTTTGCACTTTCTCTAATTTCTTGACGTGCTTGTCCAGGTGTGGATTCCAAACTGTTGCTGCATACTCCAATATGGGCCTGGCATAAATGGTGTACAGAGTCTTGAATAATTCCTTACTGAGGTATCGGAATGCTATTCATAGGTTTGCCAGGCTCCCGTATGCTGCAGCAGTTATGTGATTGATGTGTGCCTCAGGAGATATGCTCGGTGTTATACTCACCCCCAGATCTTTTTCCTTGAGGGTGTGTGTGTGTGTATGAGTTTGTGCATGAGTGTTTGTGTGTGTGTGTGTGTGTACTCACCTAGTTGTACTCACCTAGTTGAGGTTGCAAGGGTCGAGTCCAAGCTCCTGGCCCCGCCTCTTCACTGGTCACTACTAGGTCACTCTCCCTGAGCCATGAGCTTTATCGTACCTCTGCTTAAAGCTATGTATGGATCCTGCCTCCACTTATACATCGTTTTCCAAACTATTCCACTTCCTGACTACTCTGTGGCTGAAGAAATACTTCCTAACATCCCTGTGATTCATCTGTGTCTTCAGCTTCCAACTGTGTCCCCGTGTTGTGTCCAGTCCCTGGAACATCCTGTCCTTGTCCACCTTGTCAATTCCTCTCAGTATTTTGTAAGTCATTATCATGTACCCCCTATCTCTCCTGTCCTCCAGAGTCATCAGGTTGATTTTCCTTAACCTCTCCTCATAGTACATACCTCTTAGCTCTAGGACTAGTCTTTTTGCAAACTTTGCATTTTCTCTAGTTTCTTTTTTCATGGTTGGCTAGGTGTGGGTTCCAAACTGGTGCCGCATACTCCAA
>NC_069429.1:33650687-33669218 GCF_026875155.1 Cherax quadricarinatus
TGATGGAGGTCGGAGCAGCTTAATATCCCCATAAGGTGTACTAAGTAGATCATTGATCAATTCTTCATTCTGTTCCACAAACACAAAGTTGTGTGTGTTTTTCCCAAAATTTGGATCCTTGAGTTAGGAGCTTCTTTACAGCTTCCATTAGCCATGCACACTTAGCAGGCATCAGGGTGTTGTCATGCACACTTAACAGGCATCAGGGTGTTTTCCTTGCACACTTAGCAGTCATCAGGGTGTTGTCTTTGCACACTTAGCAGGCATCGGGGTGTTGTCATGCACACTTAGCGGGCATCAGGGTGTTGTCATCCCACACTTAGCAGGCATCAAGGTGTTGGTCATGCACACTTGCAGGCATCAGGGTGTTGTCAGGGAAGTTCAGTTTAACACATCTTACTTTGAAGAAAGACTTCTTGCAGCCTCTGTGCACCAAGGACATTTAGTTTCATATTGTCTACGAGTCTGAGTTGACTACGTCGGCGCTCTAGTCCTTTCTCACTTTTTTCCTTTGTTTACTTTAAAGGTCTGGAAGCTATCATCATTTCCATCACCTGCAGAAATTTTGTTTCTCTATGACAGTTTGCCATGTTTGCCAGTGATGATATCTCGTGTAAGACTCACAATGTTTGCCAGTGATGAAAATTCGTGTAAGACTCACAATGTTTGCCAGTGATGATATCTCGTGTAAGACTCAAACACAAGAATTCCTCGTTTTACCTTCCCCCTATAGCTTATGCAAGAGTAAATATTTACTGTAAAGTCAGAATTTCTAAAGTAAGTCATATGACAAAAGTGTTCAAGTTCAATGAACACTTCCAATTATTTTAAACTCAGTTACTACTACTTAATACGATACACACCTTACTAAAAATACATTCAGAGACTTCTTGTATGGTTTTAAATAATATGGTACATATAATGTTTATAATGGATGGTTAGTTAGTTTTAATATGTTTATTATGCACCCCATACCCATCCTGTGGGCGGTAGTCAAAAGATTACAGAGGTACATAATTGGTCCAGGGACTGGACTCCAAAGTTTTCATAGCTGAGCAAGTTACAGAGGTAATGACTCACAATTTACAAAGGTAATGAACTCACAATTTACAAAGGTAAAAGGAATCACAATTTACAAAGGTAATGAAACTCCAGGTAAGTCTGGTCACATCATGACAAGTTACAAAGGTATTTACAGATTACAGAGGTACGTAATGGGTCCAGGGACTGGCCCCCCCAAAATTTTGATAGCTGAACTAGGTACAAAGGTAATGAGCTCACAAGTTACAAAGGTTTAATGAATTCTGTAGAATGGTTACTTACCCTTTTTACTTTTGGCCAAAGTATAATGGATGGTACAGGCGAGGTCTTACACCTTATCACAAATTACAAAGATGGGAAAAAAAAGAGAGAGAAGAGAGAGAGAGAGGGAGAAGAGAGAGAGAGAGAAAGTAGGTAATATTGAGCATAAAATTAGAAATTTTGAAAATATAACACATTAAACAAGAGGTTCGAATTCAATGATAACTTCCACTTGAGTTAGTTCAGGCTACTGCCACCTAATGTACCTCACTGAAATAATAATATAGCAGACATCACAATGAACGCTGAAGACAACCTCTTACCCCAACCATAGATTGTAAACAGTATTACTAAAAAAAAAAAAAAAATAGGTAATGTTACAATGACAATGAGATAAATCACTCTGGTTGACTTCCTTGGTCCATCCTGGGTAACTCACACATTACTATGTTATACATGTATGCAAGCATAAGTGTGCAGCTGTAGATAGATGAACCAGTACCTAAACAATCTCACTTACACACACGTTACTATGTATGACAAGTGTTACCAAGTACACCAAGTGTACACTTTATCACTTAGAATACACTTTTTGTTGATGTAAATATAAGGTGAGTGGTACACCGCTGGTCGTAATAAACACTCTCAACTTCTCAAGGTCACACACTAGGCCCAGCTTCTGAGAGGTACCAGCGTTTTAATGTGTTTATTATGTGTCAGTGCGAGTCTGCAGTCATTAAATTGGTGTATCAGAAGTTAAACACTACAATCCGGTTGATCAAATAGTCTAAAACAATTTACACAATGTATAACTAGAAGTATAATGATTGCAAATTGTTACTATTACAATTTTAACTAGGCGCTAGACCCACTAGATGAGATGGCAAGGAACATAGATGTTAACAGGCTGACTCTTGCTTAACACAGTTTAAGGTAACTGAATTACTCAAGTAAGAAAGTATTCATGAAACTGAACATTATGCAGCAGTAAGCTTGTTCACAGTAAAAATACAAAGCATAAGTTTTCACACTCACACCCCAGAATGAACACTGAAACTTTTAAATATTACTGGGAATTTAGCAGTAAAATTTCAGTCTGAACGAGAAAATGTATTAGAAACACAACAATGACACTAGGACAAGCAACTTAATTATGTAACCGTATTTAATAGTTCAGTTACACTGAGCAGAGCATGTATTACACTGATTTATCAAATGTAAGGAGTTGCTACACTGAAGTACACTCTGAGCCTTTTAAAGTCTTAATACAGGCTTACAAATGACAATTAACTGTCTATAAAGGAAAAATCTAGAAAAAACTAGATACAGTGATTGATAAACAAGGGTTGAGGCTCGACCGTTCGTCATTGTAGGAGCTGCCAGCAACCACCGGTTCTTCAACACGCAAGTTATACTTTTGTATCAATCAAATCACATATTACTCGGTTAAATAATTTCCAGTAGTTCCTTCATGTGTTGGCCTAAATCACCAACCAGATATGCTTTAAATAAGTGACCCACTGATCAGATCCGACTGTTTCCAAACCCTTGACTGGTCCAAACCCTTGACCGGTTTCAAACAAATTCGTTGGACAATAAAGCAGACTGTAAACAGATGGGGTTTTAGGCGCCTTATCAAACACAAACAATAAATATAAAACAGAAAACGTACACCGGTAAGCTGTCCTAATATACAAGTACAGTTAAAAAATAGAAATACTAATAACCAGATCTTCACTTTAAGGAGGTTATTCGTCTGATATACAAATATATTCGTCCTAATATACAAGTACAGTTAGAAATACAAATAGCTAGAGCTTCACTTTAAGGAGGGTTTTTAGTAGAATATTCAAGGAGTTACTAGTAGACTTACAGTAAATCAACCATTCAAATCACATTATGAAGCTCTGTGTAGTCTGCAGTAAATCAAACAAACGGGCTTCCACATGGATTATTTGCCATTTTTGTGAAAATTGGTGTCACGCCCCTTGTGCAGATATCCAAGAACTATCTACAAGCAGTATTAAATCAGGGAAGTGTTTTTGGGTATGCCCAAATGAGATCAATCTGTGGACTAAAATCAAATTGGTATTAAAAGAGGATAACATCAAAGCAGCCTTCATAGAAAACCTGGAAGCATTCTATAACAGATGGGAAAATAAAAAGTCTGGGCTGGATGGTATCACCCTTGGTGCTGGCCATGTAAGGCTGGAGGTGCTGCCCCGGTAGACAGTAAATGTGGGGCTGGAAGTGCTGTCCTGGTAGACTGAAAAGGTGAGGCTGGAGGTGCTGTCCTGGGAGGGCAGTAATGGTGAGGCTGGAGGTGCTGTCCTGGGAGACAGTAATGGTGAGGATGGAGGTGCTGTCCTGGGAGACAGTAATGGTGAGGCTGGAGGTGCTGTCCTGGGAGACAGTAATGGTGAGGATGGAGGTGCTGCCCTGGGAGACAGTAATGGTGAGGATGGAGATGCTGTCCAGGTAGTTAGTAAATGTACACATAAGGGAATGCATGTAAATTACCTCGAGTGAGACAGGAGCTGTAGTGGAGAAACAAGTGTAGCCAAGAATAAGATAAAACCAATGTTACAAACTAGTAATATCACAGGAGATAAAAAACAAGGGGACTCCACAAGCAAATGTGAGGATATATTACCAGAAACATCTGGTGAGAGCTCCATTGTTAGTACTAGTGAGGATAGGAATGAGACAGGTAAACATGCACCAACAGGAAATACAGTCACAGAAACCCAAGGCAAACGGAAACCAAGCCTGTGCACATACTATGCACTAGGTATCTGCAGCCATGGGAAATCTGGTAAAACAGATGGGATGTGCAATTTTGACCACCCTAGAAAATGCGGTGCCCATATGACAACAGGAAAGTGAAAACTCCCTTCCTGTAAGCTTTTTCACCCTGAAATGTGTCCCTCTTCAATACAGGAAAGACTGTGCTATAACTTAAATTGCCAGGCACACCATCGAAAGGGGAAAAAAAGATACAAAACATCCAGGCAATGAGAAAGCCTGGGTAGCCACAGCCACTCAAGAGGGAGAGTTTTTTTAGTGCCACGAAGAAAAGAAAATTGGCAGGAAATGGCAGAAATCGTACACCAAATACAGTCATTTCTGGAGTGGAACCACAGTCGATTGCTTCCACTCCAAACCAACAGATACAGATACTAATGCCGTAAAAAAGTGCTCCCAGTACAACCAATACCACCAGTCCGATGACATTCTTCTTTGCAAATATACAGGGTCTAAAGCAAGCAAGAACAAAAAAAATTCTTTCACCCGGGACTGTTTGCGAGGCAAAGAAATTTTCATGGCTTTCCAAGGCCCCCAACTAAAGGATCACTTGGAAAAGAAATATGGCCCCCAGGTTAAAAACCTATACAGATGGGGCAAGTGAACGGAAAAGAGGAGGTGGCCTGTATATGCAAGTCACTTATTTGACAGAACTGTTTAAGGCTCAAAATGATGAGGGGGAATTTTAGTATAAGAAAAAAACCAAAACCGTCATTGGGTAGTCACAAGCCTCCAGATGAAATGTCCGCAATTAGGAATAGCGTTGAAAATTGCCACCATCGGAAAATCTGCAAGCCCGCCCCCAATATCTTGCCCCGGGGGGAATTTAACAGGGCACCAAAAAATGAGGAATTAGCAAATAATGTTGTTGCGTGAAAAACAGGAGCAGCTCTGACAGAACTCACCACCACACAAGTTTTTAAAATCTCTGCACAAATTCACTTAAACCAGCAAAAATGGCCTACTAGACTGGAGATTACACAACCCTTCTTCACTAATAATGATGATTAATCGAAATGCCCCCCCAATCAAAACAATATCTCAATCACAACAAAAATTGAGTTCCAGATATGTATCACAGGCCCCAGCCCAAACTTTAATGAATTGTCCGGGGAAGCTTCACCAAAATTCAATTCAATAACTGAACATAAAGTGGGATAAAGAAAACCAAGTCCTAAATGATATAAGCTGGGAAGATGCAAAGAACACAGACCCCACTTATGCCTAGAGCAGATTAACTCGGTGGCACTCGATGTATCTATGGTTTATTCCTTTAAAAAAAAGGAGGAGTAATGTAAAAAAGAAAGAGACGCTTTTCTTTACAGGAGGGGAAAAAAGAATAACGGCACTAAAGGGCAAATTATCAAAAAATGCGTAAGGACACTGGTCAGAGAAAAGAAAAACCAAAAATTTAAAAACTAAAGGAATCTTATAGGGTTCAGGAATAGGGGAAAGAACAAAAAAGCCTAAATGAAACCAAAAGAAACCAAAAATATTTCTTTTATATCCAAAATCCAAAAGTCGAGAACAACACCATTTTTGGACCCTACTTAAAAAAGATGGGCCTACGAGTGACAGAAAGGAAAGGTGAGCTACTCGGGGGCCCAATATGATTAGCTTTCGCAACCCGCAACCAGACTGAGGCGAAGAAAAAAGTTTTTTTTATGGAGAGCCACAGATTTGGGTTTAACAACCTTCTGATGTTACCTGATCCCCAAATGACTTCGAACAAGAGATAAATGAATGCCCATGACTCTGCCCAGGCCAGACCCTGGAATCTGTGTTCATCAAAAAACTGAAAAGAAGCCCCTTTCACAATTTTTTACCACCCTTGGGAAAAGGGAGCGGGGACACGGGGGTCGCCCCACAGTTACAAAAGAACAGACATACCCCCACCCAAAAAAAGGGGGCAGTAAAGAAATAGCAAAAAACACGACGAAAGCCAAACACCCCACATCATAAAAATTTTTAAAAAAGGTCCTAAGAAGCAAGTCGCCACCCTCTAGAAACCATCAATTAAAAAACCCAGGCAACGGGGTTAGAGCGGGTCCCCCCGTCTGTTCAATGAGGATCATACGAAAGGTCCTAGTTTCCTGAAGACCAAAAGAATCAGATGTAATATATACAACTTTGCAAAAGCCTTCAACAAGTGTGACCAGGGTAATACACCAAAATAGTGCAAAGGGAAAATAACGGGGAAAAGTGATAGATGGATCTTAATTTCGTCACAAACAAACCAAAGAGTGTAGTAAACAAGTAATTTGAGGTGGTGGGTGAAAAAGCTCGTTCCAAAAGGCACAGAAATCGCTCCCATCTTGTTTCTCATCCTATAGTGGCATAGAAAGGATGTCACCCACAGCACAGTGTTTTCCCTTTTGCGATGACACCCGAATCTGTTTTGGAGTGTCTTCCATTGCAGACACTGAAGGCTCCAGGCGGAATAAACAAAATCTTTAAAGGGCTCAGAAAACAATAATGAAAAATTTAAATTACCCGATATGGTAAACATGGAAATTAAAACTTATCAAGTACAAAAAAATTTCCGGGCCCACAAATAGAGCAAAAACCAACGAAAAAGAGGGGGAGTGTCTGTGGGGATCTCACTTCAAGAACCTTCTTTTGTATCAATTGCATCGCTAAAAAAAGACAGGATGGATAATGAGTTTCAAAACTAGGGATCAGCCATGAGACAATCTTCAGGTTGCTTGTTCTATCTAGGATGGAAAATTTCTCCACTAAAAAACATCTTTCAAGCGGTGAAATTGCTGACCTAGAAAATGTAAAGAAACCCTTTACGGCAAGCTTAACATAGTAAAACACCTCAATTCTGGGGGCGATTGAAGTTCCGAACGTCTCCCTGGAACCAGGGGGGAGGATACTTTTTGTAACCCCCGGAAAAACCCAGATGGACTAGTACCAACTTGCACACGAAAATCACTCACTTGGGGGGCAAAATTCCCGGGAGATGATGCAGTGTCCCCCCCAAAGAAAAACAGGGGGGGTCCTAGCACGTTAAGAGACAATAAATAGGTGTCAGGGGCCGAGACTGTTCAACTGCCTCGTGGGTTTAAAATTTTTGGGGGTTGCCAATAACCCCTAGCAATCTTTAACCAAGCCTGGACAAGTACCTAAAATCAGTACCCGACCCCCAGGCTCTGGCTCGTAATTGGATCGCGTGCAGCCAGCAGTATCAACCCGGGTTTATCAGGCTCTGACTCACCAGGAGGCCTGGGCACAGACCGGGCCTGGGGCTTTTTCCCCGGAAAAATCTCTCCCGGTAAACTCCAGGTAGATGTGGGGCCCCTCCTTGCAAATAAAGGGGAAGTGAAACAGATTCCCTGATTTTTTTTTAAGTGACTTTAAATTCGGTGACTTCCGTGGGCTCAGTTGTTTTTTTGATTTTATGACCAAGTCTTCGGTAAGTGGGGAAGGAAAAAGGAGGGTAAGGATAGAAAATTTTGGAAAAGGTGGGGGGGGGGGAGTGAGGTGGGTATTAAAGTAAGTGGCCCAACCAAATTTACCGGGTTTACCTGGAAGAGTTCCGGGGGTAACCCCCCCCCGGCCGGTCTGTGACCGGCCTCCTGGGGATCAGAGTGTCAACAGGTTGTTATGCGGCTCACAAAACCAAAGTGAGCCACAGCCCCGGGTGGTCAGGTACGATTTTGGTGCTTGTCCGTGCCGCTTTTAAGACTCCCGGGGTTGTTTGGGAACCCCCTTTTTGTTGCTGGGGGCAATTTAAAAGTTCGGGCCCCTGCACTTTTTTTTTTTGTCTCTAACGTGCTAGTACACCCCCGCTTTTCATTGGGGGGATGGTTGCAGTCTTCCCAAATCTTTTGCCCTTCGTTGTGATGATTTTCGGGGCAAATTCGGGCTGTCCCTCTAGGTTTTTAATAAAAAATATTCTTGAAGGGGTAAATATAACCCATCAGGTCACATAGATATAAAAAGATATATAAGTACTGCTCTGAATGGTAGTAAATTTACAAGTTTCAATTCTTTTTTTTTTTTTTTTTTGCGATTGCACAAACGAATATTTAAACGGCAATGAAGGCTGGGGGAGACTTTGACAATAATTTTCTGTCCCGTTTTAAAAAATTACTTGACACTTGCTTTTACAAGGTGGTGTCTCGCCATAGTAAAAAGTAGCAATTTTAACGTAGAATTTATACATGATGTCCCCTAAATTGGGGGGGATGTTTTCTTAGTAAAATAAAGGTTTGGGGTTACCCAATCATTTCAATTTTGGGGGGTTGCTTTAAGATCATTTGGGGATGGTAAACTCTTTATGGATGAAGCGACGCACCTCGTGGGAGAGTCATTCTTTGGGGCCTGTGAGGGGGAATATTAATGATATAATCAGTGGTATTTTAACTTGAAGGTGTTCTCTTCTGGAATGTAGAGTTTTGCATTGCTAGAGTTGTTTTTCTTCAGGTGTCAAAAGGGGTCATTTAAGGGGAGTAATTCTGTTTAGTGTAAATCTCCATTTTAATCTGTCTTCCTCCTGGAAAAAGTAATAAGCAGAGAGCTTATTCTGGGCCGTTGAATTTAGCTTTTTGGGCTTGTTTTTAAAGCATTTGGGCACATGGGGATTCGAGTATTTGGGCTTACATCATTTTTTAAAAAGTGTTTTTTGACATAGTTGGGGGTTGATTAAATCTAAAGCGCAAAAACCGGGTTGGCTATGTTGCTTTTTATTTTCTGAGATGTTGATGGAGAGCCCGTCTATTTTTTCCCAAAATTTTTTAGGGTTTTAATGGTGGTGTACCTTGATGGAGAACCCCTTTATCTTCGTGGTTGATGCAAAAAAATCCTATCGTGCAACCCGACTTTGTCAGGGTTTTCGTAATTCCCATTTTTTCCCAATTGATGTTCGACGAAGTTCAAAATTATTTTTTCTAGACTCCTCATACTTGTATTTTCTTTTTAGCGGAGGATGAGAAAGAATAAATCACTGAAACTGTGTTATATTTTTTTTCAATTTAACTCTGGTTGGGAAGATCATTTCCCTAAATTTGAATAATTTGGGTAAGACAAGACCTTGTGGGCACCACTGTTGGGAAAAAGGCTCTGTCGACCTGCCGTGAAAAGGTGGGAAGATTTTTTTTTGATTTTAAAAATTAAATTTTTTAATTAGAAAGGTCCAGTTATGGGCAGGTAGATCAAAAAGTTTTTATTTAGACCATAATGCTATAATCTATCAAATGCTTTATAACATCTCTGGTGGCTAATTGGCAAGATTGCACCTGATGTTTTTGACTCGCTGCAGTATCGTAATAATATTTATTGCATGATGCGGTACTCTATATGTCCTAAAGCCAAATGTTTTTCAGTAAAATGTGATTAAAACTCCATATAGTAGTTCAGTCTGTTGGAAATGATCTTCAAGAACTTTCCCCACAATGACTTCACGTAAAGATTTAGGTCTATAGTTTCCCTGGTTGATGGATGTCTTTATTAGGTTTAGCAAGAAATATCATCCAAGGCAGTCTTAAAACCCACGGGAAAATGTCCTGAGGCAGATGGCATTAAAGAATATTTACCAAGACTGTTTACAATTTTGGGGTAGAAACTTTTATTTGTTTCATTCGTTA
Source organism: Cherax quadricarinatus (assembly GCF_026875155.1). NCBI lineage: Eukaryota > Metazoa > Arthropoda > Malacostraca > Decapoda > Parastacidae > Cherax > Cherax quadricarinatus. Next base: position 33,660,386 of record NC_069429.1, read on the forward strand.
TTTCCAGAGAGGCCAGGGCTCTGTTTTCACATTCTTCCAATAACCTAACTCATCTCAAGCAGTGTGATAGGTTAGTAAGCGGTGGGCATTCTTCAAGAGTTGAAGTATCGTGGAAGGTAGTGGTTGGTAGGATCATCAATTTCTCATCTCTTCATTTCATTTACTAAATGATGTGATTATTGTTAAATTAACGGACTGCTATTGTGTAGGAGAGAATTTTCTCCCATACATCACCCATCAAATTAGCTGGTCATGTGGATCGTCTAGTTTAATCTCCCACATTTTCATCATCCTCTTCAGTGAAGGTATGAAACTAGGTAGTTAGGAGCCTTGTGCTTTGCGCTAAAAGTTGTTGTGATCTTATCCAAAATTTTGCTGGCTCACGTTTATACTGATTAGCTTGGAGAGAACTAGTTAATTTCCATAAGTCACGTTTTGTGATGATTAATATGTTAATTATTTCTTGCCTCAATCTATTCAAAGTAGCTTATGGTGGGTTGTCCGTTTGAAGATGCCTTCGACATTCTGCTTTTAATTTCTTAAGGTCTCTAATTTCCCACCACTTAAAACAATAATAAATAACAAATTTCTTCACCTATTCCATAATCCAAATACTCAACCCAAACAACTAAATATCCTTTACCACACACAAAAACCAATCACCATTCCTTAAATCAAAACCCCATCCCCCCCCAAACAACAACCCCCTAACTTCCCATCCTACCCCCCCCCCCCCCCCAGCAACCCCCCCTATCCACTGCCAACACACTCGCTCCCCCCCCCCCAAAACACCACACTTAACCTAATCACAAAACAATAACTTTCTAAATTAATAAATCCCCCCCTCCCCCACAAGACCACACATACCCAATAAATAGAGACCCCCCCTCCCCTAACCCCCGTAAATCCCCCCCCCCCCCCCCCCAAGACAAACCCCACTAAATAGAGATAAACTACTTCCCCCCCCCCTACCCCCCCCCCAAAGTTAGATGGGATCAAGTGATCACTAGGGGTGTTATTGCCATTGGCCCGTTCTAGCCGAGGGCACAGGTAATGTTCTAAGTTGACGTGAGATGTTTGTAGTTGTCTTATAAACAGGGTTATGGTCAGTCCTACGTTTCCACCAGGAGAGATCTTGTCGGAGTGATATCACTTCAAGGACCATAACATTGATCAAAGACATCTGCTAGAATATGACAGGATGGATTATGAGAACCTTCAAACTAGGGTGGCCAAGCCCAATGATGACACTCTTAAGGTCACTTGTTATATGTAGGTGGAAATATTGCTGCACAACTTACAGCACCTTTCAAGGCAGGTGAAAATTGCCGACTAGAAAATGTACAGAGATCTTGCACGGCGCGCTTAACGGAGATAATTACACCTCAATTTTGGGAGCGCTGAGGTTCCTAAACAGTTATCCCTGGAACGAAGGAGGGAGAGATACATGATTATATACAACCTGGAAAATCCTAGAGGGACTTGTACCGAACTTGCACACGAAAATCACTCATACGAAAGCAAAAGACTTGGCAGACGATGCACATACCCCCAATTGAAAGCAGGGGTGTCACTAGCACGTTAAGAGACCATACTATAAGTGTCAGGGGCCGAGACTGTTCATCTGCCTCAGCTCACATAAGGGGGATTTACAACAGACCCCTGGCAGTTCTTCAAGCTGGCACTCGGACAAGCACCTAAAGTCAGTTCCGGATCAGCCGGGCTGTGGCTCGTAGTTGGTTTGCGTGCTGCCAGCAGTAACAGCCGGTTGACTCAGGCTTGATCAACCAGGGAGGCCTGGTCTCAGACCGGGCCGCGGGGGCGTTGGACCCCCGGATACTCTCATCCAGGTAATCTACCAGTATTGCAAGTAGTCACAGTTATCTGTTTGTCAGTACTATATCTCCTGTTTAGTGTCCCTGGATGAGGACCAATATACGATTTAAAGAATGGGCCTGAAATGACAAGTTTCTGGGGCTGTCATTGATATTCAAAAGTTGTTTTCCTTTTAAGTCACCCAGTGGAATACCTGCTCCACAGTTGGAAGAGGGCAGGGTGTGTGCATTAAAATCTCCGCTGATTTGTTGGAATATTTCTGTTAATATACTATGTAAGAGGTTTTGACTTATATATTGTTGTCTCGGGGGAAAATATCAGTTTCCATATCACTAGTTTCCATGAGACGTTGTCATTTTATTGCAAGAAGTTATCTTCATCAACATAAATATTTTTAATATGTATAGCCTAATTTAACATGATGGCTATGCAACTATGGGTCATCTTGATTTCTCAACAGTTGAGTTAACCACGTATTTTTATATTGTTGATCACTCTTGTGCTGTTCTCGTTCAAAAGTTAGATCATCGGGATTGTTGTTATGTAGTTCAACCTCAAGAAGGTAACGGTTATTAAAGTAATGTTGAACATTAAGTTGGTAATTGTTGTAATTCCAATTATTTCGTGCACTTCGGGTGGTGTATGCGGACTGAACGGCTGCTTTGTTATGTCTTGTTTGGTATACCCACTATCCCTGCTGGATCGTCAGGGGAGGTGGGAAGGGTTCTGTGTAGTAGCATTGTGTATTATAAAAGTGCTCATCATCTTCATAGAATTGGTAATATTAACAGAAATCATTAGAGTCATTAGTGTCCATCAACATAAAAGAACTGAGGTGTTGTATTCCCAGTTACAGGAAGCAGAGGCTCGTGAGAGTTAATGGGAGACTGTGGAGGCTCCAAGGGTATATTTGGTAGGCCAGGTGAAATACCCTGGGGAAAAGTTCCTGTTCAACAGGTTCTGCTACAATAGCGGTATGAGTAAGCTCCAATATCTGAGGGCATCGTTGGGTCAGGTATTGACTCGGGTTAAGGGGAGTTGAGAACTTGGTATGCGTGGTGGGTGATACCTGGACAAGGGTATGCAATTAGACTTTTTTGTAGATGTATGAGTATTAAATCAAATTCAATGATAGTTTATTCTCTATAGGATTACAATGCTGCAGTTTACTGATATTTGGTTATTGTTTGGGTTACATGTAGTAAAAATTGTGAGTACAGTGTGTACCAACTTAGAAACGCTTTGAATGGTAGGACATTTTTTTTTTTCCCTCGGCAAACTTTGTTTTATTCTTTATTCGTTAAGTATTACAAATTATGAGGTATGTTGGTTTTATGGACTAGTGGTACTATCTTCTAGTTTAGGAGTTTTGCAATGTGATCGCTTTTGTTTTGGCACAGTATATGTTTCAGAGTTAGGGACATACTTATGATATGAGAAGGTTGGGCCCATATTCGTCTTTAAAATTTTCTAGGGGATTAAAATTTTTTTGGGTAATAATGGGAGTGATCCCAATTAGCCATTATCAAATCATTAAAAACCTTAGAGCACAGAGATGAATGTACCTCCTGCTATGTCTTTGGCCAGCTTATACATTTACCTGGAGTATACTGGAGAGAGTTTCGGGGTCAACGACTCCCTCGGCCCGGTCTGGTGACCAGGCCTCCTGCGTGGATCAGTGCATGATCAACCACGCTGTTACTGCCTCGGCTGCACGCCAAACCAACGTACGAGCCACAGCGGCCGATCAGGAAACCGACTTTAGGTGCTTGTCAGTGCTGCTGAAGACTGCACAGGGTCTGTTGGTAATTCCCCATTAGTATGCAGGGAGGCTGTTGAACAGTCTCGGGCCCCCTGAAACTTATTGTATGGTTCGCTTAACGTGCTTTAGTGGACACCCCTGTTTTCATTGGGGGGATGTTGCATCGTCTGCCAAGTCTTTTGCTTTCGTACGTGACGTGATTTTCGTGTGCAAGTTTGGGACTAGTCCTCTAGGGTTTTCCAGGTGTATATATCATTGTAATCTCTCCCGCCTGTGTTCCAGAGGCAATACTGGTTTCAGGAACCTAATGCTCTCCCAGTAATGAGGTGTTTTATCTCTGTTATGCGTCGTGAAGGTTCTTCTGTACATTTTCTAGGTCGCAATTTCACCTGCCCTGAAAGGTGCTGTTAGTGTGCAGCAATATTCCAGCCCTAGGATAGTTCAAGTGACCTGAAAAGTGTCATCATGGGCTTGGCATCCCTCGTTTTAAGGTTCTCATTATCCATCCTGTCATTTTTCTAGCAGATGCGATGATTCAATGTTAGTCCTTGAAGGTGAGATTCCTTCTGACATGATCACTCCCAGGTCTTTGACGTTGGTTGTTTCGCTCTATTTTGTTGGCCCAGAATTTGTTTTGAAACTCTGATGAAGATTTAATTTCCTCGTGTTTACCATATCTGATAATTGAAATTTATCATCGTTGAACTTCTTATTGTTTTCTGGCAGCCCACTGAAAGCGGTTTTGGTTGATGTCCACCTGGAGCCTTGCAGTGTCTTGCAAATGGGGATGGAAGGACACTGTCATGCAGATTCGGGTTGTCATCTGCAAAGAAGGCACGGTGGCTATGGCTTGAAATCCATCGGACTGACTTTTCCTGTTATTTCCTTTAGCACGCATTTTCTACGCTATTACGCATAGACACTTGTCGAGTTTTGCAAAGTCTGTATATATTAAATCTGCACTTTTGACTTCTACGTGCTTCTAGGACCTTGTCGTAGTGACCAATAGTTGGCACAGACAGGAGCTACCTTTTCTAAACTGTTCACTGGGTTGTGTAACTGTTGGGTTTTGATGGGTGGTAATCTTGCCTTCTTAGGACCCTTCAAAGATTTTTATGATATGGGATGTTAGTGCTATCGGTCTGCTTAGTTCTTTGCTGTTGCTTTAATGCCCCCTTTGTGGAGTGGGGTTATGTCTGTTGTTTTTAGTAAAATGTGGGGTCGCAACCCCCCGTGTCCATGCTACCTTCTCCATAGGATCGGGTAAAGAGCTCGTGTTAGGGGCTCTTACAGTTCTTGATGACACAGGAGGTTCACATTGAGTCTGGCCTGGAGCAGAGTGCATGGGAATGTCATTTATCGCCTGTTCGAAGTCATTTGGCCCGTAAGGATAACATACATGGCATTGTGTTAAACCAATTCTGTGGCTCTCTATAAAAATTCATGTTTTGTATCTTCGACTCTCAGTGGTTAGTGGCTTGCTAAAAAATGAGTATATTGGGACTTGAGTAGCTCACTTATTGCCTTGCTGTCATCTGTGTAGGGACCCATCTTGTTAAAATAAGGGACAATACTGGAAGCGTTGTTCTCGACTTTGATGTGGCGTAGGAGTAGACAATACTTTGGGTTTCTTTCGATTTTTTTATGGCTTTTAGTTCTTCCACGTTCCCTGACTCCTATAAGATTCCTTTAGCTTAAGTTGATGTTTGCTATTTCTCTGGACCAGTGTCTCCCTACGCATTTTCAGAATTTATGACCTCTTTTAGCCGCTCTTTGTTATCTGTTCCGTCGCCTGAAAGGGAGCGCCTGTCTCTATTTTACTTTACTCCTTCCTTTTTCTTAGAGGAATAAGCCTTGTGATACATCGAGTGCCACCAAGTTTATTCTGTTCTAGGCATAAGTTGGGTCTGGGTGCTTAGTAATATCTTCCCAGTTATATCGGTTAGGACTTGGGTTTACTTGTCCTCTTTATGTTTTTGTTATTGAGTTGAAATTTGGTGAATCCTTCTCGGGGAATATCTCTTTTTGTCGGTCTGGGGTCCGTGCATACATGTCTGAACCTCAATTTTGTTGTGATCTGGAGTATATTTTTTGAATATGGCTGACATTTCTTAACAGTTCTTCATGTTTGTAAGATGAGGTCTAGTGTTTTCTCAGTCTAGTTGGACTCTATTATTTGCTGGTTTAAATTGAATTTTGTGCAGGAGATTTAAACAGCTCGTGTGAGTTTTGGAGTTTTCAGCAGCGCTGCCTCTGATGTTATTACTGCAAACAGTTTTATTTGCTTTATTCATCCATTTTAGGTGCCTTAAGTTGAAAACCCCCAGAGCAAGATGTTTGGGGCAGGAGCTGGAAGATTTGCCAGACAGTGGTCAAATTTTTAACAGCTGTTTTTCCTGGAATTGTGCGGAGGTGTTGCATCCGGGAGGCTTGCTAGCTACCACAATGACTAGTTTTGGTTCTGATCTTTACTGCTAAAAACTTCCACTACATCATTTGATGGCATTAGCAGTTCTCATTGTGCAAAACATAAGTGGACTTGCAATGTACAGGCCAACACCCCCCATCCTTTTGCCTGTCACTATGTCTACTCTGTATAGGTTTTATCTGGGTTCCGGTATTTCGTTGACAAAGTGATCCTTTATGTGGGTATCAGTGTAAGCCCACGAACATTGCCTTTGCCTCATGCATGCTGTCCACGATGATGAAAAGGCATTTTGTTGTTTTGTTGCTGGCTTTTGACCTGTTATTTGCAAAAAAGAATGTCATCAGACTTGCGGTATTGTTGGTACTGGGGGGGGGGGATTTTTTCCGCTTAGTATCTGTTTCTGTTGGTTTGGGAGTGGAGGGCAATCGACTGTGGTTCCACTTCAGGAATGACTGGATTTGACGTGTACATTTTCTTGCCCATTTCCTGCCAGTTTTTTTCCCTTCCTGGCTCTAAAAAAACTCTCCCTCTTGAGTGGCGTGGCTACCCATGTTTTCCATGCATGGTTGTTTTGTATCTTTTTGTCCCCTTTTGATGTGTGCCTGGCACAAATTTAAGTATAGCACAGTCTATTCATGTTACCTGAAGAGGTACACATTTCTGGGTGAAAAAACTTACAGGAAGGGGGGGTTTGCATTTTCTGTTGTCATACTGGAGTTTACACTGGAGTTTACCTGGAGGAGTTCCGGGGGTCAACGCCCCGCGGACGGTTCAGAGACCAGGCCTCCTGGTGGGATCAGAGCCTGATCAACCAGGCGTTTCTGCTGCTGCTCGCAAACCAACATACGAGCCACAGCCCCCCGGCTGTTCTGGAACTGCTTTAGGGGGCTTTGTCCAGTGCCAGCTTGAAGTCTGCCAGGGGTTGTTGGTAATCCCCCCTTATGTGTGATGGGAGGCAGTTGAACAGTCTCGGGCCCCTGACACTTATTGTATGGTCTCTTAACGTGCTAGTGACACCCCTGCTTTTCATTGGGGGGATGGTGCATCGTCTGCCAAGTCTTTTGCTTTCGTAGTGGGTGATTTTCGTGTGCAAGTTCGGTACTAGTCCCTCTAGGATTTTCCAGGTGTGTATATAATCATGTATCTCTCCCTCCTGCGTTCCAGGAATACAGGTTTTAGGAACCTCAAGTGCTCCCAATAATTGAGGTGTTTTATCTCTGTTATGCGCACCGTGAAAGTTCTCTGTACATTTTCTAGGTCGGCAATTTCACCTGCCTTGAAAGGTGCTGTTAGTGTGCAGCAATATTCCAGCCTAGATAGAACAAGTGACCTGAAGAGTGTCATCATGGGCTTGGCCTCCCTATTTTGAAGGTTCTCATTATCCATCCTGTCATTTTCTAGCAGATGCGATTGATACAATGTTATGGTCCTTGAAGGTGAGATCCTCCGACATGATCACTCCCAGGTCTTTTGACGTTGGTGTTTCGCTCTATTTTGTGGCCAGAATTTGTTTTGTACTCTGATGAAGATTTAATTTCCTCATGTTTACCATATCTGAGTAATTGAAATTTCTCATCGTTGAACTTCATATTGTTTTCTGCAGCCACTGAAAGATTTGGTTGATGTCTGCCTGAGCTTTGCAGATATATGTCTGCAATGGAAGACACTGTCATGCAGATTCGGGTGTCATCTGCAAAGGAAGACACGGTGCTGTGGCTGACATCCTTGTCTATGTCGGATATAAGGATGAGGAACAAGATGGGAGCGAGTACTGTGCCTTGTGGAACAGAGCTTTTCACCGTAGCTGCCTCGGACTTTACTCTGTTGACGACTACTCTCTGTGTTCTGTTAGTGAGGAAATTATAGATCCATCGACCGACTTTTCCTGTTATTCCTTTAGCACGCATTTTGTGCGCTATTACGCCATGTCACACTTGTCGAAGGCTTTTGCAAAGTCTGTATATATTACATCTGCATTCTTTTTGTCTTCTAGTGCATTTAGGACCTTGTCGTAGTGGTCCAATAGTTGAGACAGACAGGAGCGACCTGTTCTAAACCCATGTTGCCCTGGGTTGTGTAACTGATGGGTTTCTAGATGCGTGGTGATCTTGCTTCTTAGGACCCTTTCAAAGATTTTTATGATATGGGATGTTAGTGCTATTGGTCTGTAGTTCTTTGCTGTTGCTTTACTGCCCCCTTTGTGGAGTGGGGCTATGTCTGTTGTTTTTAGTAACTGTGGGAAAGACCCCCGTGTCCGTGCTCCCTCTCCATAGGATGGAAAAGGCTCGTGATAGGGGCTTCTTGCAGTTCTTGATGAACACAGAGTTCCATGAGTCTGGCCCTGGGGCAGAGTGCATGGGCATGTCATTTATCGCCTGTTCGAAGTCATTTGGCGTCAGGATAACATCGGATAGGCTTGTGTTAATCAAATTTTGTGGCTCTCTCATAAAAAATTAATTTTGATCTTCGACTCTCAGTCTGGTTAGCGGCTTACTAAAAACTGAGTCATATTGGGACTTGAGTAGCTCACTCATTTCCTTGTTGTCATCTGTGTAGGACCCATCTTGTTTAAGTAGGGGCCCAATACTGGACGTTGTTCTCGATTTTGATTTGGCATAGGAGAAGAAATACTTTTGGTTTCTTTCGATTTCATTTATGGCTTTTAGTTCTTCCCGCGATTCCTGACTCCTAAAGGATTCTTTTAGCTTAAGTTCGATGGCTTGCTATTTTCTCGACCAGTGTCTCCCTACGCATTTCAATTATTACTCTTTTAGCCGCTTTTATTCTTTTTCCCTGCCTGTAAAGGG
>NC_069429.1:33669718-33694718 GCF_026875155.1 Cherax quadricarinatus
CATCAACCCCGTGAGTAGGAGGCACATTCTCAACATCCACATGAGGTCGGGGAGAAGACGCGATGGTAGGAGGGGCAGCAGCAGCATCTCCATACGGATGGGTAGGAGGCGGGGTGGATCTCGCTCTAACAAAACCCATCAACTCGCAAATCATTTGCTCCTGTCGGATTTGATTTGCGCGAATAAGTTCCAACATCCGCATTATATTCACATCTGGCAAAGAAAAAAAAAATTCCCGATTAGAAGAATAAGGTGTACCTTTATTTGCATTAAAGTATAAAAGTTTTTACTGGTTAATACATACACTTCTAAAAATCATTTATGTGTAAAAGAAAAAAGATTTTTTCAATATTACAACAAGATTCACTTGGTTAATGAACAAAAATCACTTACCATTTTCCGCAGGAGGATGAAGTTGATTAATCCAACATACACAGGGATATTGTCTTCCCTCCTCCTAGCAGACACCTCCAACGGGATACTGAATTGGATTCATCCTTGACGCTACTTGTTCTTGAATTACAGTAGATCCAAACAGTGACCCAGCACGGGCATTTATACCAGAGTTGTTACCTTTGCTCCGCCTCTAAACGCCTCAGGCTCTACCCGCCGTACGATAATTCCAATATTTTACACAGATTTTCATAATTCCACGTTGAATTATTAGCAAATACACTTGAACATGAGGGTATAATGAAATACTCATATGCATATTTCATTATAAATTGATCATTCTTTAATTTATTTCTACCAAAATCTTTAAACAAATTCGGTATAATTTTTTTACGCTATAATTTGTTAACTTATACACAAAATATATGACATATAAGCCGCACATCAATTATTTTTCATGTTGAATCCTCTGATTAATACCGTACATGAAATTTCTCTTGTATATAATTTTCTCATATATATTTGTATAATGTTTTAAATCCACCCCGAAACTATCTAAATATAATAATATGTGTTTGTTCACATATATAGTAATCCAATGACCAATATTTTCGTCTTGATCGTTCAATATATTAATGATGAAAATTACCGGCTTATCTTTTATCCTCATAATAACTTCATTTATATTATTTGCGGCAAAACATCCCAAATACGAGGCGTATCTTCCCGTATGATGTTTCAAGGCAATATTTATTTCTTCACAATTCATGATCTATACTCGCGTATGCACTATCACTGTTCTATTTTTATTTATATTTAAAATCGCGTTAGTTTCACCAAACATCAGACAAATTCTATTCTCATCTTTCGGTTTACCAAATGTCATATCTATTCTCAAATTACCATTCTTCTCGACAGATATAGCATTCTTGACCTGTTCACTTCTCAGGTCAACACCTAATATTGTTCAGCCTTGGAGAAAACTCTTATATGTAATCAGATGATCAGTCTCCAAACCCAGAGATTTCAAGGTAGCGTAATATAACCTACCCGCATGTGTAGGGAACTTACAGTCAATATTAAGAATCATTTCTAAATTAATTGTAACCCCGAAATGAGTCAAATCTTCATACTGAAATTATATTGGATTAAAAATATATCCTCCATTATATGTCTTCATATCAACTATTATAATAAATAACTTATCGGGTATGACTTGCCCCCAAGGATTATCTGCGATGGTATAAACCTTGGTAATAAATACCGACAAGTTGGTTTAGAAAGACACGTAAGCAAACACTATGACATATTTATTAGAAAACGTTTCGGTCCTGGGACCTTGATCACTTCTAACATACAGAGGTAGAAAGGCATTATAATATATATATATATATATATATATATATATATATATATATATATATATATATATATATATATATATATATATATATAATATATATATATATATATATAAAAATATATATATATATATATATAGGCGGAGAGTGAGGTGTGACGCACGTGACCTGAGGAATGTCATAGGAACATAAGAACATAAGAATGGAGGAACACTGTAGAAGGCCTACTGGCCCATGCGAGGCAGGTCCTTATCAAAACAACCTCTGCCTATGATGAAGAGGTGGACGTTGAAATCATGTGACTCCTGTGTTGTTGGGTTGGTGCTGCTTAAGTATCATGTATGCCAATGTTTTTGAAATTTTGTAGTTTCCAGTGTTGCGTTCTATAGTGTCGGTGACGGCGATTAGTGAGGCTTCTAGGCACCGTCGGCGTCTGAGGTCTGGTTCGGTGAGAACGAGTTGTGCCTCATTTCAGTTCATCAAATGCCCCGTGGAGTCTCTGTGGAGGACACAGGCGTACCTTACATCGTCTCTGTTAGAGGCATTTCGAAGCTCATTCAAGCGGACTGCAAGATCTCTGCCTGTCTCGCCTACATATTTCTTGGGACAGAACCCACAGGGGATAGTGTAGACGCCTGCTGTAGAAGTTAGAGGTGTGGGGCTGCGTTTCGTAGTGAGGTCTTTGATAGATGATGTGTTTATGGTGGAAACGTTGATGTTACTCATAGAAAGTGCCCGGCGAGTATTCGGGGCAACATCACCACATGGGAGTACTATGAACTGCTTAGGGGGCTGTTCCATGGGCGGTTTGTTGAGAATAGCTTGTGCCTTAAGTCTGCAATCTCGGATGAAGAAAGATGGGAACTGAAGACGTGTAAAGGCTTGTGTTATGTAAGTGCATTCTTCTTCTAGAAAACAAGGGCTGGAGATGCGAAGAGCTCTCAAGAAGAAGCCAATGAAGACTCCTCTCTTAGTGCGGGTGTCTTGGTGTGAATAAAAGTGTATAAGATCGTCCTTGTTGGTAGGTTTTTCTATACACTTTGAAGAGAAGTTTGTCACTGTCGGGAGATCTGCACAGTAGAACGTCGAGGAAAGGAAGTTTGCCATCATTTTCGAGTTCAAGTGTAAACTTTATTGATGGTTCAACTGCATTGATCTTGTTGAGAAGGGCCTGGATATTAAGACGTCTCGGATAGAAAACCAATACATCATCAACGTATCTTAGCCAGGTAACGGTGTTGGGAATGAGGGTGCTGAATTTCTCTGCCTCCAGGTTTTCCATGAAGAGGTTGGCAAGCACAGCACTGAGCGGGCTGCCCATTGCCATCCCAAAGCATTGTTTGTAACAGTTGTCCTGATACTTGAAGAAGTTGAAATTAACACAAAGTTCCACATTGGCATACATGATACTTAAGCACCACCAACCCAACAACACAGGAGTCACATGATTTCAACGTCTACCTCTTCATCATAGGCAGAGGTTGTTTTGATAAGGACCTGCCTCGCATGGGCCAGTAGGCCTTCTACAGTGTTCCTCCATTCTTATGTTCTTATGTTCCTATGACATTCCTCAGGTCACGTGCGTCACACCTCACTCTCCGCCTATATATATAATGCCTTTCTACCTCTGTATGTTAGAAGTGATCAAGGTCCCAGGACCGAAACGTTTTCTAATAAATATGTCATAGTGTTTGCTTACGTGTCTTTCTAAACCATTATCTGCGATCAATTGTGTTTGATTAGAAGCCAGAATATATGATTTAAATAATGTCTTCTTGAATAGATATTCACACCCCTGCGGGTTTACCCTCATGCTTGAATTTAATGCAATTAATGCATTCGTATACATAATAACTTTATCGATCCATAATTTAATGGAATTAACATTATATTTATATGTTTTTTCCGGTTAATGGTGTCATAATTGCCCATGCGGGTGAATGCAATTCAAGTCTCAATCGACATTCGACACTATCCAGGATATATTCGTGAAAACTACTCACATCCAGCATCAAAGGGAAGCAAGTATTCACTTCATGCGATAATTTACCTTCATCTTTCTTAATAGCATCGAAATCAGCCACTGTAATAGTACTACTTGTTGTTTCATTATTACGAAAGAATTCTATTCTTCCCAATGTATCTAATTTTGATGGGGATAAATGCTTAAGCAGTTTAATATAACCCGCATATGAATAAAATGGATTCGATTCTATAAGTTGTTCATTGAGATACAAACACACAGATTTGAATATTGTCTGACTTATAGAATTCACAAATATGGCCTTATCTCCGTCTCCCAGTGCACTCCCATCCTCATTTGTTATATTTATGTTCATTTCCAAGGCCAGACTCGTTAAATCTAAAAAATGACCTTCTGAACTTTGTATTCTAAATTCGAGAAATTTATCTGATCCTTGATTTACCGGTAATACTTCACAGGTGCGTCTAGCTGCTATCGAGGATTCAATAATGGTGTGTCCTGGTAATTTTGGGAATCCATCAGTTATGAAATGAGAATAACTGGGAACGGGGGCGTTGAGCCCCCCTGGTGTAACGTATAGAGCACCAGCCGACATACTAACAATATGACAGCTAACAATAAACTAAAATTAATTAAATATTCCAGTTTCTTTTATTATTAAATTTCAATCGTTTCAAACCAATCTTTCTACTTCCTCCGGTTAATAACTTTTGTCCGACACCTTCAATGTTTCTTCACCTCTATTTCTCGCAGAATTTTTCAATGCAATACCATTATTAACATCGTTCAACACATTTTGTCCGTATTGTAATACTCCCGGAGCAAAGGTATTCAATAAGAATGGTATTGCTTTTCTGGCCATCCCACCGAGAAATGACAATAATCCTCCGCCCCTCCCTCTAGCTTTATATAATATAATATCATCTAAACCTCCCCCTTTCACCCTCGAAGTATCAAAGAGTTTCAGGAATGATTCCACTGAAGGAGGGGAGAAACTGGTTCTCATCTTGACGGTTCGTTCAATATTCACTCAACTTGATCATTCACTCTCGTTTTATAGGTCTTAAATGTAGTACACATACAGTAGAACACTTATCATTATATTGAATTAACCTTCCTTTCTGATCAGCGAGCTTAATACTCACTTGATCAATTATCTTTTTATTAAGTGGTTTGTACATTGTGGGATCATAATTAGATCTTAATGTATTAATATCAACTACTCCCGAAAGAGATACCAACTGATTGCCAAAATTAATGGATCAATCAAATCACTATATATTAACATATAATTAATACCTGATTCAGGATCGGGTGGATTTTCTGCCTTCACACCAAACTCGTTAAAAATAATCTTTTTTTTATTAGTAAAGACATACAAAATTTCATTACCTGAGAACCCCAACATATCACATCATTCTCTATCAAATTCCAACCCTACATAACCGCTAGTAATATCAGAAGGTAGTATCTTTTTTTTTTTGAAGTTAATAACCACTCTGTTTATTCCTGGATGATATGTGAACAGAATTGAATTTTTGGGGATGATAATACCCGTTATCTTTTTAACTGCTCTTATCAGATTTTCATTAATATCCTTATTGCCACTAAAATCTTTGCCATATCACCTCCAATAATTTTGCTCATATCAATTTTATGGATATATTTATTTAATGTAGATTTCTCATATTTAATACAAACATTCAAATTCTTTTGTGGTATATAATGTGTCTTGGGGTAAATTATATATTTTAGAGCAACCTCATAATAAATTTTATTATCTAATATAATGGAATCATAATTTATTAATGAAAGCTGAAGGTGTATTGGCGGGAAATAAATCAAGACTGGAATCGCTACAGACGTATAGAAGACGTTCAGCCATCTCCGCACTCTTATAACACACACTGAGTAAAAACATATCATCACAGAGTTTATATACTCACCTAATATGTTATCCACGATGATTCCTCTCTCCATACACCGCCTCCTTTATGTAATAATTGTTTTCTCACTTTTGTATTCCTCACAAAATTAAAATATATACCTGTTATATTTAATAAATGCTTTATTTCTGATAAGTAATCAGAATCGATTCTTTTCGCTGATTTCACATTGTTTTCTGATAAAACATTTAATATTTCAATAATATTACGTCCAGTAATGGGGTAAGAAGGTCACCATTCTCATACCAACTCACCAAAGGATTTCTTTGCAATAATACCAACATTGATTTCACATATTCTATATTTTTCGCACCCACTCTTATGTGCATGAATCTTGACAAATCTGGGGTTTTCTGAGGTTTCACCGAGGTGAGAGCAGGTGGGTTGACTTCCCTGACGGGACTGAGCTTAATCTTGCGTTTAACACCACGCTTCAAGCATCCACCTCCTCCTCCTAAATTCCCATCATCCCCTGATTTTACTATCTCGAGGAGTTTCCGGTTCATAACTGAAGTTCGTACAAGATAGAATTCTTTCATGATTTATTAAACAATCTTGAAATAATATTTACTGCTAGAGGTAATATAATACTTAGAAGATTTCCACCTCTGATACTCAACAAATATTTCTTTTTACACTGAAAACCAATTTTCTTACAAGCTAATGATCTAATCTCGTTCTTGTACTTTTTAAATATTTTAGGGTCTAATGGTATTTTATTCTTGATTAAATTCTCGAAAATCTCACTGATACAACTTATGTGTGCTTTCTTAAACTGTTGTAATAAACTCTTCCGTTGATTGTCTGGGAGACTACTAAGTAATGTAATTAATTCTTTAAATTTTTCTAATAATGATTTTTTCATTGTACCTTCAACAAATCTCCTTCTTTGACCCACGAATTAAAAGTGGAATCATAACCTTTATAAGATACCAAATAATGCGTAATTCCACCAATTTTTTTTCGTTTCATTACTCTGTCGATAATATATTCTGGAGGTGGTATGACTGGGATCAATTCTTCGCGATAAAATGATCCTTTAATCTTTTCACCTTTCAAATTATCCAAATGATATGTCGTTATAGGTTGAGAATTATTAATTCTATATATTTTAAATATTTCCTCTGTTTTTGTGTGTGAAATCCTCGGTTAAACGTGGATGATCTCCTGCTCAGAGTCACTCTTGTTGTGTCTCCAACAGCCAATTTCTTACTGATTCGTTTCTTATTAGAACTCTCATTTTTATAATTTATGCGATCAACCAATTCCGTAATACCATGGACTTGCAATGGGGTTTTACCACCAATCCCAGAGTGTGGAGTTGAATTATACGCATCTACCAATGCATTTAACACTTTTGAATAATTAAATGTATTGGCACTTGCCATATACTTGTATAATTTACGTTTCAACGTTTGCAAGCCTCTCTGTGCAATGGCAGCTTTTGTTTCATTCGAAAATACACGATATAGCTTTATACGTTTACTCTTGAGATAATTCTGTACCTGTTTATTTAGAAACTCTCCACCTTTATCTGTAAATAATCTCGATATATTCTTCGCCTTTTCATTCTCCAATATGTTTTGTAATGCATGTAAAGTGCTCGGTCCGTCTTTCTTTTTCATGAGTACTGCTTGTAAATATCTTGAAAAAACATCGATGCACACGAGAATGTATTTATATCCATCATTATATCTGGATAATTTAGACATATCACCCAAACCACAGGTTAATATCACTCTGGGTTTGGGAGCAATTATTTTCCTACGAGGAAACTTCTTAGGTTTAAGAACATGTAAAGTATATGATCTTTCTGAATTTAAGATATTTCTGACCTCTTTCAAGGTAATGGACGGAATTCAATCGAGTTTTTAAACAGCTGCATATAAATTGTATACCACCATAGAATGATCCCGCAGAACCAGGATCTCTATAAACCTTTTCAATTATTTTGTTTCGCTTCCATTGGTATTCAATTTCGTAGGAAATCCCTGGCCGTAACACATTGGTTCGCAACTGTAAATGGCTTCTAGGTGTCTTTAATGCTTCCTGGTCTATGAATAAATAACAAAGGGGTGATCGATTTATGGCCAGATTTATATATATTACAAATTCTTTATTTTTTAAACCGAAAACTGTGTCGCCCCAGAATCCTAACTTGTCCAAGATCCTCATTTTAATAAAGCAAAATGCTTGGCTTTAAAGCATGGTACGACTATAGATCGTCCCCCCGTGAAATATATTTTGAGTAATCAGAATATGCTTATATATGATGTCTACCTTTAGTAAAACATTCGAGAAATAATTTCACTGTTACAGCTTTTAAAAAATAGGTCATCAACAATAAATTATGTATTTTCTCAGGTGATGCCAATGACATTCAGCGGGTCGATAATATCTTTACTTAATGTTAATTTATGAGATATCACTGAATCCTTGTTCTAAGAGATGTTGATGTCACCCCGCATATTATATTGATATATGAAATTTCTCATGGTATAACTTTTAATAATTTTGATGGTAAATAAGATTTGCCACTATTTCGAATAACCGCAATGATAATCCTTTGACGGATAACGAAAATATCAACGTCAGCAGATGTGTAAATGTTGTCATGTTCAATTGTACTGTCGGAGAGATTAATGTTTACCATAGAGTAGGTGACTTGTACACTGAAGTGTTTAATGTGTTTTCAAGATATATATCAGCAAGTTAATGAGGTAGCAACTCTGTTGCGGAGCGGGACTACCTCCACCAAAATTATTTACTTTAATGGTACAGATTGACACGGATGCTTCAGTAAGTAGATACGTAATGATCGTGTGATTTTCTATCCTTGAGTGTGAACAACCATGTCAATGGCGTCCGTCTGTAGACTTGTGTTGACACAGTGTTCAGTAAGGAGAATTAAATCCGTCCGGAGGGGGTGTAACAAAATCATGACGCAATACTTTGGGTGACCCCATATAAGGTCAAGGAGTCTCCAGAGCGGGAATTGTGTTCCATCTCGTCAAGCCTGGCCTGGACCTCATCTTCCAACGGTGAATCCCACACACATCATGGAGAAAGGTAAGTTGTACTTAGAAAATCTTGATAGGGTGAGAACAGATATTATTTAACAAGTGGATATATAACGGAAAAAAATGTTTTGGTTAATTTTGTTTTGGAGCATACGAGTGAAATTTTTTACTGGAAGAAGTTGCTTTATAAGTGAAATTCTTAACAGAGATAAAAAAGAATATACGCGAAATTACTTGGAAGCATTAGTGAAGAGGAGATTGTCGATAAGAAGACGACGATCGTTTTCGAACTCAAGAGAGGGTGTGTACATCGCAATGAGAGGTTGTTAGAATTACAGAATGAGGAGATCGCATAGATTTATGATGGAAGAAGGCTCAAGAAACAGGATTGTATCCAAAATTGTGATCACTGTTCTTTACTTTTGTTTTAAAATTTGTGTGAAAAATATTTATCGTAAATTGTGTTAGTCACTCGAGAAGATTTTGTTCATTCATTAAAATCTTAATTCGTAATATGTAAAAACCCGAGAACGGTGAAAAGATTTTGTTCTATTCATTTAAATCTTAATACGTAATATGTAAATATATTTTTTGGGGTTATGAAATTGGATATCACTTTTTCCTCCTGGCGGAAATACAGACACCTGGTACAGTTGTGAATGAAACCGAGTAATGACGCACAGCTTGGAGGTGCGATGGGGAATGGAAGAAGAGAGTGCATAGTTCTGCTAGTGTTGGTACCTCACAATGCGGAGGAGCGGCAGGAGGTGTGGAGACTTCGTCCCCATTAATGAAATGATAAGACAACTACCTCACAAGATGTGATCTGTCAGTAATGTCGCACACATTAGTGGAGGTGAAGATGCGAGATCAACTACCTCACGTGCCGCTTCTGACAGTAAAATGTCGCACACAATAGTGGAGGTGAAGATGAAGAGCAACTACCTCACATGTTGGAGACAAAATTAATCACATACATCCCGAATTTAGAGGTAGGCACACAGTGAGGAAATATAGTGTTCCTTCAACTTATAACAGAGAGTTAAAATGTATTTACATGCTTATAGGATTATTTTATAGATCAGATGCGAGATTCTGTATAGATAGAACACGGCGTGTGCGTAGGCACTATGTCGCTCAGAATCCACCCGATTATAGTTTATAAGGACATATACGTCAAAACCATATCGGGTGAAGATCAAAAAGGACAATTTGTGGATAATTTTAGCGTTGAGTTAGTAAGTGAAGAGAAATCTCTGAAGTTATTGATCGATGGGTGGGAACGATATTAGAAAGATACGAAGACAGATTGCAAGATACAGAAGGATATGTTGGATCATAGATCAAATCGAATCTTTCAGTATCGAATACGTTAAAGGTAGAATTCAGAGTACAAGTAGGATCATATTGGCATATCCATCCTAAGAAACTGCTAGGGGACCAATAATGTATTTAATTCCAGAGATTAATGATGGGTGTGTGTACTGCGTTCTTTGCTGGCTATCATTGTCATAAAAAAACATTCATGGGTGATATCCCCCAGAGCAGTTTAATAACTAAGAAAAGTGATGTCTTAATCCATGCAAAAATCTTCTATAAGATGATTTTCCATTACACGTGATAAGTAGTATATTAGAGAAGGAAAAATAAAAGTGTCATTATATGTTTTAATCAATTAAGAAAGGATCAAGGGTGGGACATTTATGGCTATGTGTCCGTTAAGGGGAAATAAGAAATATAAGGACAATTATGTGCGCGTTTATTGTTGAATGAAAGTCAATTTGGTTTTAATCAAAGATTTTGATGGGTATGTTAGAACGATAATGAAGGCTCATGTGTAAAGAACACTGTCATCGTTGTTTGATGAAGTTGAATACACAGTGAAGAGTTTAGATATCCACGAAAGATGATGTAAAATCAATCAGATTCTACGTATTCCCCCCGGAAGGAACAACAGATACACTAAAAATTTTAGTCATACACATCCAGCGAATATATCGGTGTATTTGATTTCGAATGTGCATTAACACCACCTCCCGGCAGGTAAAATGAGTCTCGTCATAAAGCCATTCAGCCTATTGTTATATTATATCTGATAGCAAAGGGAAATGGGTTATGAAGAGTTATAAGGGGGAGGATGCTGTTATTATTTCATTTTAAATGTTAGTGGTGAATGAGGAGTAAATAAAGATTAGAAGAGAGGATCATGTAATCCATTAATGACAGAGGATGAAAGAAACCAAACATGATTCTCAGATCACTTGTAATATTAGTAACACCATCAAAAATGCCCAAACAAACATAAACATCATGACCACACTTTAAAATCAATAAATATATTGTGCATATTGGCTCGTTGTAATTTGCAGTGTAAAGATAAGAGTGAGAAATTATTACTTTTTTGCCAAAACATGTCCGTAGATTTAGGAATAATTTTAAAGGGAACTGCAGGTTGATAAATATGAAATTGAACTTCATTCGAAACAAGGTTCAAATTCTTTGAAAGTAGACATAGTAAGGTTAGGCTTCAAGATTTCTCTGTCTTTAATTGAATGAGTCCTCTTTCCACTTTAACAGATCAACATATCAAGGCAGGTAAAATCACTGAAATATATACAGAGGCTAATTCTGAAAGTGTGTGCCTCAGGATGTGTTGCCTTTTATTATTGTAAAGGAAACAGTTTTGTCTATGATTATATTGATATTTTAAAGAAGCTCGATGAAACAAAATTACCGAGTAAAGAACATTTTTTTAATTCTTTGAGAAAATAGTGCTATTAGCCAGGGAAGATTAGATCATGCATTGAAAGTGTTTGACTTGGGTAAAATGTATAGACTTTAGGAGATTACTTGAGTTATATCCAAGAACAGATGTTGGATGTTAGCCGATGTCTTCATGGAGTGGCGTAAAAACACTCAAAAGATATTTATAAGCTAGATGTTAGTAATTATATAAAGTAAACCTTCATTTCAGTTGGGACGCCATTCCTCTTGAAAACTAATGTGAAATTAGATATAATATATTCTCATGAGTTTATATGACTTGATTAAAAGGAATCCTCAGAGAGGGTATACATGTGCAATAATCAATATAACTAAGCAGATTAATCCCTTAATTAATCCCAATTTTGATGTTGAGAGTGGAATGGCACCATATTTTATATGTTTGAAGCTCTTCCACAGTAATGGCATCAGAAAATTATCGAATGAGGAGAAGATTGCTTTCCTCGATGTGGTATTAAGGTAATGTTTGGTGTGAAGGACAAAAGGAATGGATAGAATGTGAAACCAAGCCCATGTCCCCTGAGGTAGCTAGACGTACTGATGAACTTCCTTTGATATTATCACACATGAATATATCACAAGAGGATTGTTATCTCCTTATAGTGAATCTATATTAAACCAATGAAGGGTAGAAAGATCCCCAAATCCTAATTGCAAATTAGGGCCAGTCATCTACCCCAGAAAAATTATTTACTGTCTAGATTGCTAAGTTACTAATGGAACTTGGGTTAGAGGTGGAAAAGTTCATACCGTATATGAATATACACCGTCAAATTTTTAGACCTTTCATAAACACTAATATCGCTCGCACAGTGACAGCCACCACAATGCCCTATCAAATTAAAAGCTTTTCAATTACTATAACGTCAAATATGGGAAATCATTGTGAAATAACACAAAGTATGTTGAATCTTATAGATATATCAAGAATGAGAAAGCATTTGCTAAGAGCGGCTAAAGAATCATTTCTTAAAAAAAAATCACACATGTGAATCAAGACAGAGTGATTTGTACATTCAACAAAGAGAAATTTAGAAGTTAAACAACCATTTATTTGAGATTGCTAAAAGAAATTTGTAATCATTTTTGGTATAAAGTTTGTAAAACAATCATTATTGGATGATGTAAGACTTCTGTATACGCGATACTGACTTCGTATATTTTTAGCTTTGAAATGTAAAGATTTTGTACACAGAGTTAAAAAGTGAACCATTGTTAGGATATATGGATTTTTAAAATTTCAGTCCTGATCACCCCTTATATGATAATAGTAGAAAAGGTGAGCGGGGTTATTGAAATCTGAAATGTGTGATAATTATATTAGTGAAAAAATAGGGTGATAGCACTGAAACTAAAATGTATTCTGTTAAGATTACTGGAATCAACACTGTCAGCAGAGCCAAGGTACCTGCCACAATTTATGCCATTATTAACTCATGCAAGATACAAGAATGTTTTTAACAAATGTTAGATAGAGAATTTTCACGTGTATCTATAAGTAACGTAAAAGGTGAAATATGAACAGTAAGAATTAACAAGAGAGGTCCTGTCAGCCTTTGATGATAAAAGGTATCATTGAATACTAAACAATTCTTGGCTTGATGGAACACCCTGATATTCCACCATCTAAACGTAGGAGAATGGAGTGATTCCATTTTGTAATATACCAGAAATGTATATGAAATGCATTGTTGTATAATAAAATAAAGAAAATGAAAAATATTTTGTATTAGTGTTATCCTGCATTTTAAAGTTAAATTGTATGGTCCGACCGAGATCAGCCGTGTGTGTGAGGTAATCGCGTGACGTAACTGAACCGCCGAGTAAACACAGTGGGGTGACTCACACTTGTTTTAGACCTGTAGCCAGAGAAGTACCATGCCCATTAGGGGGAGTTTAATTTTGAATGCTACTCCCCAGAGGGGGAAATCCAAAAAAACTTTGATCCATGGAATGGAGTCTTTGTATTATTGATATCGAAAAAACTTGATCCGAGGAGATTGGAGCAGGAACTATTTGGAGTAGAGTAGATGGTGGGAGGGTGTGGGGGAGTGTGTTGGAACCGAGAATTGGAGGCAGGGAATTTGGGATGCAAGAGGGAGTCCATTTTGAATGGCTTACCCCCCCAGAGGGGGAATCCCAAAAAACTTGGATCCGAGGAGATGGAGTATTTTTATTATTGATATGAAAAAACTTGATCCAAGAAAAGTAGAGTAGGAATATTTGGGTTGGAAGTGGATGGTGTGGGGGGGGAGGCTGTTTGATCCGAGGAGTTTGAGGAATACAAGAAAATTCGAAACTTCATAGGGGGAATCCAAAAAATTTGATCCAAGGAATGGAGCTTTGTAATTATTGGATATCGAGAAAAACTTGATCCAGGAGATGGAGAGCACAAAGAAATGAAATTCGAAAAATTGGAAAAAGTCGGAAAAAAAAAATCGGGGAGCGGGGCGATAGCCGGACGAAGCTGCAAGAAGGCGCTGCAGAAGGCGTCCGGGCGGCGCGAGGGCGGGCGCGGGGTCGGCGCGGGCGGTCCCCTGGTCAGCGGGCGCGCGGGCGCGCGGGCGCGAGGGCGCGGCACGGAACCGCTCAGGAAAGGATAGCACTCAGCCGCATACGGCAACTCTGTAGAAGGTCTCCTTTTCGGGAGGAAGCCCTCAGGAATACGGCGCTCAGTAGAAATCATGACTACTTATATATATAATATATACATTTATAATATATATATATATATATAAATATATATATAGTATATATATAAAATATATATATATATAAAAAATATATATATATATATATAAATAAATATATATATATATATATATATATATATATATATATTTTCAAACAAGTCGGCCGTCTCTCCCACCGAGGCAGGGTGACTAACCAAAAAAAAAAAAAAAAAAAACCCCAAAAAGAAAATTTTTCACATCATTCAACATTTTCCACCACACTCACACATTATCATGTTTTTTGAGAGGTGCCAGAATACAACATTTAGAAGCATATACGTATAGAGAATACACAACATATCCCTCCCCAAACTGAAAAAAAAGGGGGGGGGGGCGCCCCCGGGGGGGGGGGGGGGGGGGGGGGGGGGGGGGGGGGGGGGGGGGGGGAAGCCCCCCCCCCAAAAACCTCCTTTACCCCCTCTTTCCAACCCTTTCGAGACGACCCCACCCCTCTATTATTTTAAAAATATATTTATATAATATTATATATAATATATATATATATAATATAAAAATATATATATAATTTCCTCACAATTCTATGATTAACCCACCTTCATAAATCCATCCCCGATACGCAACCCCAAGTACTGAAAAATTCACTTTTTTTGAAGGGGGGAGTATGGAAGAAGTGAATGTTTCGATACTTGGGAGTTGACGTTCAGGGGAGGATTTATGAAGGAGAGGTTATTCATGGAATTGGGTGAGGGAAAAAAGGTGAGTGGTGCATTGGGTAAGTGGAAAAAAAAAACGTTACTATGGAGGCAAAGAGGGGAATGTAAAATTAAAATAGTCCAACACTCTATTTGGGTGTAAAGCGGGGGTTATATCTGCACGGGGAGGCGGTTGAGGCAGTGGAGAGTCCTGTCTAAGGGCAATGTGTGGTGCAAATATTAGCGAAAATCGGGGTGTGGAAATTAAAGAAGGGGTGGAGTTAATAAAATATAGTTAGAAGGCGAAGAAGGTTGTTTTAGGTGGGTTTGGTCATTTTGAGAGAAGGGTCAAAACAAATGACATGGCGACATTTAAATCTCGGGGGAGGGAAGGCGGGATAGGGTCGTCCCGAAAAGTTGGGAAAGGGAAAGGGGGAAGGAGGTTTTGGGGCGAGGGGGTTGGGCTTTCCCAGGCGTGCATGAGCGTATTCGATAGGAGTGAAAGGGGACAATGGATTTGGGCCTGACAGCTTTTGGGGTGTGAGCAGGGTAAAAAATTGAAGGGATTCAGGAAACCGGTTTTTTTTAATAGCCGGGCTTGAGCCTGCAAATGGGAAATTTCAATGCCGCACTCTAAAGGAGGGGGGGAAGTACAGTTTGGAGGGATAATTTGTTATCTTTTACGATATCGCAAAAACAGGTTTATGTGTGAGTGAGGTGAAAGTGTTGAATAAAGAAAGATTTTCTTTTTGGGATTTTCTTTCTTTTTTGGGTCACCCGTCTCGGGGGGAGACTGCCGACTGTTAATATATATAATATATATAAATATAAATATATAAAAAATTAATAAATTAAATAATATATTATATAATAATATATTAAAAAATATATTTTATATAAAAAAATAAAACCCTCGGAAGTGCAAAAAAAGGCTTCAAGGAAGAATTTGGATTTCTTCCTGAACCCCGTTTGAATATTCCACTTCCCCTACCCCCCCCCCATCTTTTAGTATATTTTTTTTTACCAATAGGAATATTTATTAAAAAAATTTGGTACAGAAATTTAAAATCTTTGTTGATATAATTTTGGCATAAAGGTACATGTTTTTCTTGTATCACCAAAATTAAAGGCAAAAAATCTCACCAGCTCCTCAGAGCTGGGGCGTGTTCCAAAATAACAGGCAACCCTTTAATACCGCCTGAGCCGCGGGAACAGAAAACTGCTGCCCTGGGCCTATTTCCCCGTGATCTTTTTTCCCAGCCCTTTAAGGGAATTTAATGCACTTTTTCCCCCCCATACCCAAGGGTCCTGACCTATGGGAACAAACATAAAAAGAGGCAATTTCCCATATTTCTAACTTTTGGACTCCCGCAGCGGGCAGCTGCCCCCTCCTCCCGGTTAAATTGGAGAAATATCACCAAGTAGATGCCTGTTAGTCCCACACCACCTGTTTCCCCTGTCCAGGCTTGAAGGGTATACCACCCCGGCGCTTCTGGCGCCATCAGATCTAAATATTGGGGGGCCCCCTTACGCGGGCATCCAGCTGTTTGAGGCTCCTCTTGATAATGTTTTTAACCTCCTCATGTCTTAAAACTTTCCCTCATTTACGGCACACAAACCAAAGGTACCCGAAGGGTCGCTTTTTACCCCACAAATACACCGTGTTGGGCAGAAAGGGGCGGCAATGAAGGCAACCCGATCGGATGGTCTGGGGTCGAGGCGTGTGCCAAGGCTGGATTTGGGGAAACACCAACAGAAAGTCCCCAGCATGAGGGGTTTCCCCACTGCCAGCACGGGTTTCTATCCTTCCCTGAACCCCCTTAAAGCATTTTTTGGAGGCTATATTTTCCACATTGGACCACCCCATGCGATTGTTTGTATTTTTTGGGGGAGCGGGTCTGGTTTCTGAGCCCGTAATTCCCAGATAAATTGTCCGTCAATAAATTTTTTGGTCATGGACCCAATCTTGCCCCCTAAGATGTTCACGGAAATCCCGCAAAAGCTCTCTGGATGCAATACACGGGACAGAAAAGCGGGTAACGCAATCTGTGAGGGTTTGCGGACCCCAATGCCCCTAGTCTGACTGGAAGGTAGCTTTGGTTCCACGCCCGCTTCTAGAGTAAGGTTAAGTACTTTCAAAAAAATCTCCCAAATACTGTCATATTCGTGCAGTATAGGGTTATCATATAAGGGTGCACATCTTAGGAAATGTTTCAACCGGGCAGACTAAAGCACTTTTGAGAAGGTAAAAGGGACGGGGGTTCCAGATGCCTATTGGGTTTCCATTCTCCTTAACTCTTCCAATTTCTTCCTGAAGTTTTCAATGGCATTGCTTCCCAAGGGGTGCTCCTAGCAAGACCATTTGTGGGGGCAATGACTGCTGCTCCTGGTAGTTTGACTCACTGCATTTATCACTTGTTGACTGACTGAGATTTTTTCACATTGGTGGATTCAGGACGAGACCCTTTTCCCCTGTCCTCGTTCATTGCCTGTGTAAGGCTGTGGGAGGGACTCCTTTGTTCCTGCTAGGTGCCATCATCTAGGAACCGATGTTTAGCTCGCGGTCAGTCGACTGTGATTTCCCAAAACGCAATACAAAGAGAAAGGGGGAAAGGGGAGGAAATCTCCTTGGGACACCCCCGATGATGTATTTCCGCTCTCCAAAGAGAAGCATTGATTTCCTTCTAAAAAAAACCCAGCGAAACAAAGGGGAAGAGGCCCAGGGGAAAATTTTCTTTATGCGCTAATACCCTCTCTTTTTCAGGAATTGACGCATTCTTTGAAATCAATTTTTACGACTCTGTCCTCGGGCAGGTTGTTGATAAAAAGCCCTTGTTGATGAACCGCTGGTTTTCCTTCCTTAGAGCCCCCCAAAGCCAAAGCTTTTTTGTTGAAGCATAAAGGCTGCTGTGCACCGGGAAACTTCGGACAGCAGCTTTTGGGAAACGAGGCGGCGTAACGTGTTGCCTACTTGCAATTGCCGAATTCCTCCATCCTTCTTCTTAAGTGCACAAAGTGCACCAAAAAAAGAAAAAGGTCAACTTCATCAGGAAAACCACCAAGGAATTTTGACGAACCTTGTACTCTGAAAGGGCAGTGTCTCTGCAAAAATTTTCCCCAATAAACGGGTTAACCTTTCCTTAAATGCTGTGCCTTATTCCAGGTAACCCCCAGCAGAGCCAGATGGGAACGACAATATTGCTTTGTAAATGTCGGTCTTCCAAAATCAAATTTTTTTCCCAATGGGGGACGAGGTGTTGGAAGGGGGGGGGGGGGGTTTGGTTTTGGGATTTTTTTTTCCCTGGCAGGGTGCTTTCCTTAAGTGCTTCAGGTGTCAGCATCCCTGGGGCATGTATCTTTTACTGGTAATAATTTGATTGCCCCCACTGTTTCCCCCTTTAAAATTTTCTTCCAGGATTTTTTTTTTTTCCTTTCAAGAGTAGGGGGGTTTTGGGCCTCCCCCTTTTTGGTTGAGGGGGCAAAGGTTTCAACTCTAGGAAACCCTGGTTTTAATTTCGTTGAGCTAGTTTTTCCCCTTCTTTCCCCACACTAAGCAGACATTGCCCAAAATAAAAGGGCCTCCTTATTTTGGTAAAAATTTAATAAAAAAGCATCTTTTATTTTTCAGGAGGGGGAAGTTTCCCAGCTCGGTGGCGGGCTGTTGGGAAAAAAGGGGGGTTGCCCCGTCCCCTGTTGTTAATTGCTTCCAAGGATGCTAGAAAAAAACAAGGAGGGGCCGGGACGGAGGAAATCCGAACCAGGAATCCCTTTTTTCGGAGGAAAAAATTGGGTTTGGAAAACGGGCTATAACTGACCAAAATTTTTGGTTTTTATATTTCAGGGTGATTTCCCGGGCCCCTTTTTCCCCCTGTTCATCCTTCAGTGCAAAGGAGTGGATTGACATTGGGGGGTTTTTGGCTAAGTTAATTTGCCCGGTGGCCCGGGGATTTTGGGGGTTTTAAGGGGGGGAAAACTTCCCGGGAAAGGGGGGGACCCCTTTTTGAGGGGCCCGGGGGAAACAATAACTTGGACCAAATAATTTTCACACGACAATACACATAACTTTATTTTTCCCAGACCATGGACAATGGGGTAGGGCCGTTTAACCAATGTGTTCACTCAAAACATCAGTTACACACCCACCTTTTTACCCACCCCCCCCCGTGACGTGGGGGGGATGCACTACGTCACTCCCTCGTTAACATTAATTTTAAACATTTTTTTCCATAAAAAGGGGCCTCAAATAGCCCGCATCGACACGATCTTTCCAAGTTAACTGGAACATGGTGCGGATAATATATATATAAATATATATATTATATATATAATATAATTATAAAATATAAAAAATTTATAATATATATATATAAATATAATACTGGGTAGTGGGTTTTGGTGGGACAGCAACCGCCCAGGGAGTAAAACTGCCTGCCAAGTGAGTGAAAACGAAACCTTTTTTGTTTTTACATATGTAGATGCCCGGTGTCCTTGTTTGTCTCAAAAAAACAAGGTTTCAGGGACCCGTCTTGCTACTTCACTTCACTTAGGTCACACTACCATACATGCAAGAGTATATATATACACACCCCTCGGTTTTCTTTTCTATTTTTTTTTACTAGTTTTTGTTCTTTTTATTTCCTCTTATCTCCATGGGGGGAAATGGGGGCAGAAAATTTTTTTTTTTCCTCCTAAGCTACTGGGGTTTTAAGAGGGGGACTAAAATGCCGGGGGAAGGGGTAGAACCCCTTTTCCCGTATAAAACTAAAAATTTAAAAAAAAAAACTTTTGTTTTTCTTTTTGGGGCCCCCCTGCCTTGGGGGGGATACCCGGGCCGGGGTTTTTTGAAAAATAAAATATATAATAATAAAATTTTTTTTATATATATAATAATATATAATAAAATAAAATATAATAAAATATATATATATAATATTATATATTATATATTATATATATATATATATTATATAATATAATTTATATTGCGTGTTAGTGCGTTTCACACCTTTAAACATGTGCCGTCTTAAAGACTTTATGGAGTAACTTTCATGTGATTAAACGGCGTTGGGAAATTTAAAAAGCGAAACTTTAAGGGGGTTTTTCGTCAGTTATGTTCAAGTCATGATTATTTGTCGTCCAGACTTTTAAAAAAAACTTGTGAAATAGTGAATAAAGTAAATTTTTGAGTTTAACTCCCGGGTATCTAAACAAAACGTGTTGTCAGAGCGCACCTGCTGTCAAGCCCGCACCTCTTCAGAGCCACCTGCTGCAAGCACACCTGCGTCAAGCCACCTCTTCAGAGCACACCTGCGCAAGCACACCTACTGTCAAACAGCACCTACGTCAAGCAGCACCTGCGTTTAAACAGGGACCTTCTGTCAAAACGACCTCGTCAAGCAGCACCGCTGTCAGAGCAGCACCTGCGTCAGATCACACCTGCTACAGAGCAGCACCTCTGCAGAGCAGCACCACTTCATAACAGCCCCTACTGTCAGAGCACACCTGCTGTTAAGAGCAGCACCTCTGTCAGAGCACACCTGCTGTCAAGCCACCTCTGAAACAGCACCTGCTGTCAACAGCACCCCCTATCAGAGCAGCACTTGCTGTCAGACAGCACTACTGTCGGGCAGCACCGCGTCGGCACACCTGCGTTAAAGCAGCCACCTGCTGTCAGAGCAGCACCGCTGCAGAGCCACCCGCGTCAGAGCAGCACCTGCTGTCAAGCAGCACCTCTATCAAAGCAGCCCTGCTGTCAGAGCAGCACCTACTGCAGAGCACACCTACTGTCAAGCAGCACCTGCTGTTAGAGCAGCACCTGCTGTCAAGCAGCACCTGCTGTCAGACACACCGCTTCAAGCAGCACCGCTGTCAAGCGCACCTCTGTCAAAGCACACCTGCTGTCAACGCACCGCTGTCAAGCAGACCTCTGTCAGGGCAGCACCTGCGTCAAGCAGCACCCGCTGTCAAGGGGAAACCCGCTGCAGGGGAGCACCTGCTTTAGGGCAGCACCCGCTTTAGAGCAGCACTCGCGAGCACACCTGCTTCAAAAGCAGCCCGCTGTCGAGCAGCACCTGCGCTAGCAGCACCTCTGTCAGAGCTGCACCTGCTTTAGAGCAGACCTGCTTCAGGGGAGCACCTGCTGTCAGAGCCACCTCCGTCAAGCAGCACCCTTCTGTCAGGGGGGCACCTCGAGAGCGCACCCGCTTCAGAGCAGCACCGCTACAGAGCAGCACCTGCTGTCAACCACACCCGCTGCAGCCAAACCTGTTGCCAAGGGCCCCCTACTATCAGGCACACCTACTGTCAAGCACACCTGCGCAGAGCAGCACCTCGTAAGAGCAGCCCCTCTATCAAGCACACCTGCTGTCAGAGCACACCTGCTGTCAGGGCGCACCTGCTGTCCCGAAAACGACCTCTGTCAGAGCAGCACCTGCTGTCAGGGGCACACCTGCTGTCAGAGCAGCACTGCTGTAAGGGCAGCACCCTATCAGAGCAGCACCTTTTTGTCAGGGGACACCTCTGTCAGGCAGCACCTGCTTCAGGGCAGCCCTCTGTCAACAGCCCTGCTGTAGAGCAGCACCTCTGTCAGAGCAGCACCTGCGTCAACAGCACCTCTTTCAAGCAGCACCTGCTGTCAAGCAGCACCGCTTCGAGCAGCACCTGCTGTCGGAGCAGCACCTGCGCAGGGGAGCCCGCTGTCAGAGCCCGCACCTCTGCGGGGAGCACCTGCTTCAGGGCGCACCCTTCAGAGCACACCTGCTGCAGGGCACACCTCGTCAGGGGACACCTGCTGTCGACAGCACCGCTTCGATGACAGGTGCTGCTCGATAGATACTATCAAAATTTACAAACTAAGCATAATAAACATAATATAAATGAATGAAAATACATTCACTTATTATTAATTAACGCACGGTCGGAGTTTTGAGATCACCCGGGTTCAGCCCCGCCCCTGGGAAAAGGGTTCATTAATTTTACTTGATAAATATTTTTTTTTAATATTTTTAAGTTTTTTTTATTTATATATATGAATAGGGAAATTTTTAAATTTCCCTTGCAAATTATACTTATATTTTTTTAAGTTTTTAAATACAATTACTTTCATAATTATCTATAATCTGTTAACGATATTTCTTCATTATTCTAAAGTTTATAAGTGTTGTAAATTTTAGTGGGGGCAAAATCCTGCTTGAGGGAATTAAAAAGTTAGTGAAAAGAGAGTGTTGTTGAAGGGGCGGGGGGGAAACATTGATTTTTTTGGGAGTAAACAACATGTGGAGTCTTTACGACGTCACAATACAACAAGCACGTCAACAATACAACAACCTCAACAATACAACAAGCACGCAACAATACAACAACCGTCAACAATACAACAAGCACGTCAACAATACAACAAGCACGTCAAAAATACAACAAGCACGTCAACAAAACAACAAGCACTCAACAATACAACAACACGTCAACAATACAACAAGCACTCAACAAACAACAACCGTCAAAAATACAACAAGCACGTCAACAAACAACAAGCCGCAACAAAAACAACAACACGTCAAATAAGGAACGGAAAAATTATTTCGCAAGAACGAAAAAAACAGCACACAAGAAACAAAAGTACAATATCATAAAAGAAAGGTATATAACATGCCCCAAGAACAGGGGAGTAAAAGAAAAGAAAAGGGATTAACGCAAAAGTCACCTCAACATAAAAAACTAAAGGGTACAACAATATGTAAAAAAAACAAAAAAAGTCATTCACAAAAAAACAGAACATAACCACAAAAACATAAAAACGTACAATAACAAAAACAGAACAGTGGCAAGTACCGCCCAAAAAAACAATCTAAAACAGTTTTTAAACGGGGAAGTGGAACAACTTTTATAATACAAAAAAGAGAATCAAAACAATAACAGAAGTTCCGTAAGAGGGTATAAAAATAACCGACAAGATAAAATTAAACACAGGGTTCAACACCTTGGGTACTTTTTTGGGAAAGTTTTCCCACCAAATGGGTTTATCAATAAAAAATTCTGGGACAAAAACGGAAACAGTAGAATTTATTACAAAAGAGAGGTAATCAGTCCCTCAACCAAGGATTTAGGTGCGAAGAGCACCGAGCCCGTGGAGATTCTGAACAGAAAAAAAGGGAAAGCCTGGCGCTTATATAAACAAAGGTGAAAGGCAAGGGAGGGCAAAGTCCTGGTGGGCGGGTTTCCCCCAGGGGAAGTGGGCCCCTTCCCAAAGAGATGGGTTAGTTTGTAGTATAGTTGTCGTAGCCGGGAAAAGGGGTTTAATTTTAACATTCCTAAAAATAAAATTTCCCATAAAGTTGAGGGGGCCCTGACAATTTTGTGAAAAAATTGGTTATAATCCCGCCCAAAAAAGAAAAAAAGCCCAAAAGGCCCAAACATTTTGGTATCAAAAATTTGAAACGTTTCGCCCCCCATTTGGCTTTTTTAAATTTAAAAATTTCCTGGGGGACATAACTAGAAGACAGTAGAACTAGTACAAAAAAAGAACCCCTGCCCTTACTAAAAAACGCCGGGCTCCTTTTTTTCGGGCCTTCAGAATCTCCACCCCTACGGTGCTCTTCGCACCTACTCCTGGGTTAAAGGGACTGATTACCTCATCTTCTGAAACAAAATTCTACTGTCTTCAAGTTATGTCCTAAAATTTTTGTATTGATAAAGATACTGGGGGGCGAAACGTTTACGTAAAGATACCCACATTTGCACATGCGCCCTTATTTTCAACAAGTTTTCCCGCAGCCATTGTGGCAAACAACAGTTAAAATACTTCTTGTCCCCTCCAGTCCCCAAAAATTGTCCTTTAAATTTTTAACATAATTTTTTTATTTTTATTTTTTTTTTTTTTTGTAACTGTGAATATTTTTTTTGAGAATACTGAAAAAAGACCCGGGAAAATAACCAAAGTAAAGATAACAGAAAGTAAAGATAACAAATAAAGGGTAACAACGTTTAAATAACAGAGGGGAAAATAACAGACGGAAAATAACAGACTTTAAGGGGAAAAAAGACGAAAAAATAAAAGACGTGAAGGGAAAAAAACGTAAAGAAACGACCCTGAAGATAACAGAAATTTAAAAAAACAAGTGAAGATAACAAACGTGGGAAAAATAACAGAAAGTGAAGTAACAGACGTAAAAAAAACAGACGTAAAGATAACAGACTGAAGAAAAACAGACGTTAAGATAACAGACGTAAAAATTTAAAAACGTGAAAATAACAGACGTAAAGATAACATACGGAAGATTTAAAAACGTAAAAATAACAGACGTAAGATACAGACGTGGGAAAATAACAGACGTAAAGATAGCAGGGCGGGGAAGATAACAGACGTTAAGATAACAGACGTAAAGAAAACAGACTGAAGAAAAACAAAGGGAAGAAACAGACGTAAAGATAACAGAAATGAAATAACAGACTGAAGAAAACAACGTAAAGATAACAAGTAAAAAATAACAACGTGAAATAAAAAGAGGTGAAAGGGTAATTTTAAGATAACAGACGGGAAGATAAAAAACTAAGATAACCCGACGTGAAATAACCCGAGGTGAAATAACAGAGGGAAAGAAAACAAAACGTGAAAATAACAGACGTTAAGATAACAACGTAAAGATAGCAGACGTGAAAAAATAACAGACGTAAAGAAAAAAAGACGTGAAGATGGGCAGAAAGTGAAGATAACAGACGTAAAGATAACAACGTAAAGATAACAGACTTTAAAATAAAAAGAGGTGAAGATAAAAGGAAAAATAACAACCCTGAAGATAAAAGACGTAAAGATAACAACTTTAAGAACATACGTGAAGATAACAGAGGTGAAATAACAACGTGAAATAACAACGTGAAGAAAACAACGAAAGATAACAACGTGAAGATAAAAAGACTTTAAAAATAACAGAGGGAAAGATAACAACGTTTAAAAAAACAGACGTAAAGATAACAGACGAAAGAATTTAAAGGAGGTGAGAAAAACAGAGGTGAAGATAACAGACGTGAAGATAACAGACGGGAAAGATAACAGACTTGGGAAAAAACAGACGTAAAGATAACAACGTAAGAAAACAGACGGAAGAAATCGAGGGTGGGAAATAACAGAC
>NC_069429.1:33699718-33721198 GCF_026875155.1 Cherax quadricarinatus
TCACCCTCCAGACCATCACACTCACCACCAGTATATTACCCTCACCAACAGTCCATCACCCTTACCACCAGTCCATCACCCTCACCACCAGTCCATCACCCTCACCACCGGTCCATCACCCTTACCACCAGTCCATCACTCTCACCACCAGCCCATCACCCACACCACCAGTCCATCACCCTCACCACCAGTCCATCACACTCACCACCAGTACATCACCCTCACCACCAGTCCATCACCCTTACCACCAGTCCATCACCCACACCACCAGTCCATCACCCTTACCACCAGTCCATCACCCTCCCGAACAGTCCATCACCCTCACCGTCAGACCATCACTCTCACCACCAGTCAATCACCCTCACCACCAGTCCATCACCCTTACCACCAGTCCATCACCCTTACCACCAGTCCATCACCCTTTCCACCAGTCCATCACCCTTACCACCAGTCCATCACCCTTACCACCAGTCAATCACCCTCACCACCAGTCTATCACCCTTACAACCAGTCCATCACCCTCACCACCGGTCCATCACCCTTAGCACCAGTCCATCACCCTCACCACCGGTCCATCACCATTACCATCAGTCCATCACCCTCACCACCGGTCCATCACCCTCAGCACCAGTCCATCACCCTCACCACCAGTCCATCACCCTCACCACCAGTCCATCACCCTCACCACTAGTCCATCACCCTCACCACTAGTCCATCACCCTCACCTCCAGACCATCTCATTCACCACCAGTACATCACAAGCAAGAGAAATGTGGAAGGGAGTTCATCTGAGGGGACACAGATGGACTTCTGGAAACACAGACCTTCACCCTCCCGACCAGTCCATCACCCTCACTGTCAGACCATCACACTCACCACCAGTCCATCACCCTCACCACCGGTCCATCACCCTTACCACCAGTCCATCACTCTCACCACCAGCCCATCACCCACACCACCAGTCCATCACCCTCACCACTAGTCCATCACTCTCACCAATAGTCCATCTCCCTCACCATCAGTCCATCACCCTCACCACCAGTCCATAACCCTTACCAATAGTCCATCACTCTCACCAATAGTCCATCACCCTCACCTCCAGACCATCACACTCACCACCAGTACATCACCCTCACCACCAGTCCATCACCCTTACCACCAGTCCATCACCCTCACCACCAGTACATCACAAGCAAGAGAAATGTGGAAGGGAGTTCATCTGAGGGGACACAGATGGACTTCTAGAAACACAAATCTTCACCCTCCCCACCAGTCCATCACCCCTCACCGTCAGTCCATCACCGTCACCACCAGACCATCACCCTCACCACAACACCATCACCAGGAAGGAAAGTAAGGAAGGGAGTTCATCTGAGGGGACAGAGATGGACTTCTAGAAACACAAATCTTCACCCTCCCCACCAGTCCATCACCCCTCACCGTCAGTCCATCACCGTCACCACCAGTCCATCACCCTCACCAGCAAACCATCACCCTAACCACCAGCCCGTCACCCTCACCACCAGTCCATCACCCTCACCACCAGTCCATCACCCTCCCCAACAGACCACTGCACTCACCATCAGTCCACCCTCACCACTAGTCCATTACACTCACCACCACTACATCACCCTCACCACCAATATTCGCCTCACCGCCAGTCCATCACCCTCATCACCCTAACCACCAGTTCATCACCCTAACCACCAGTCCATCACCCTCACCACCAGTCCATCACCCTCATCATCAGTCCATCACCCTCACCACCAGTCCATCACCCTCACCACCAGTCCATCACCCTCACCACCAGTCCATCACCCCCCCCAACAGACCACTGCACTCACCATCTCCACCCCCCCCTTTCCATTACACTCCCACCACTCCATCACCCCCCCCATATTCGCCTCACCGCCAGTCCATCACCCTCATCACCCTTCCCATCACCTCACGACCAGTCCAACACCCTCACCACAAACTCATCACCCTCCTACCATCCTCACCCTAACCACCATTCATCAACCCAAACCCCCCAGTCCATCACCCTCACCACCAGTCCTCACCCCTCATCAGTCCACCCTCACCACCATCCATCACCCTACCACCAGTCCATCACCCCTACCAGAGACCACACCCCACCACCATCCATCACCCAAACCCCCTTCCATCCATCACCCTAACTCCACCATCCCTCACCACCATCCACCCCCCTCACCACCAGTCCTCCCCCCCCCACCATCCATCCCCCTCACCCCCCATCCACACCCCACCACTAGTCCACACCCTCACCACCATAATCCCCTCACCACCATATATCACCCCACCACCATCCATCACCCTCCCCCCAAACCATCACCCTCCCCACCAATCCATCACCCTCACCACCAGACCAACGCCCCACCCCAAACCATACGCTACCACCAATCATCCCACACCACCTTTTCCACCACCCTCACCACCATTCCACCACCCTAAACCACCGTCCCCACCCTCACCCCCAGTCCACCCCCATCACACCAGTCCACCAGAAAAGGGAAGTGTGAAGGGATTTCTCAGGGGGGACACAGATGGCTTCTGAAACAAAAACCCTTCACCCTCCCCTCCAGTCCTCACAATCACCACCATCCATCATCACCACCAGTCCATCACCCACCTCCGCCCCTTTACCCTAAACACCTTCCATCACCCTCCCCCGGGTCCATCCCCTCACCACTATCCTCACCCTCACCACCAGCCCATCACCCTCACCAATGTACACCCCCTTCCCCAAAAATCCATCACCCTCACCCCCGCCCATCACCCTTACCACAATCCATCACCTAAACCACCGGTCCATCACCATTACCACCAGTCCATCACCCTCCCCCCCCAAAAGGGGCCCATCACCCTCACCATCATCCATCCCCCTCACCATCAGCCCAAACCCCCTTTTACCACCGTCCATCCCTTTAAAAAACCAGTCCATCACCCTTACCACCTTCCATCACCCTTCCCCAGACCTCACCCCACCACCTACTAAACAAGGGAAGGTGGAAGGGGATCATCTGGGGGGACCAGATGGACTTCAGAAACACAGCCCTTTCACCCCCTCACCATCCATCACCCTCACCGTCTCCACCCCCACCGTAAATCCATCACTCTCACCACCAGTTCTTCACCCTCACCACCATCCTTTCACCGTCACCGCAGTCCTTCCCCCTCACCAAAACTACATCACCCTCACCACCACCCAGGACACTCACCACCAGCCCACCACCCTCACCACCATCCATGACACTCACCACCATCCACCACCCCCCCACCATCCAGACACTCACCACCATCCATCACCCTCCCACAATCCATCACCCTCACCACTATCCATCACCCTCACCTCCAACCGTCACACTCCCCAAACCAGTACATCACCCTCACCACCGTCCACACCCTTACCACCATCCACACCCTCCCCCAAAAACACCAACAAGAGAAATTTGGGGAAGGAGTTCATCTGGGGGGACACAGATGGACTTCTGGAAACACAAACCTTAAACCCTCCCCACAGCCCACACACTCACCACCACCTCACCCTCACTACCAGCCCACACCCCACCACCAGTCCTCACCCTCCCCAAAGACCACTGCACTCACCACGTCCCCCTCACCACTAGTCCATACCCACCCACTCCACACCCTCACCCCCAATTTTCCCGCCTCACCCCTCCATCACCCCACACCCTTCCTCACCCCACGACCATCCAACACCCTCACCACAAGACTCATCACCCTCACCCCAGTCCATCACCCTAACCCCCAGTTCATGACCCTAACCCCCCGTCCATCACCCCCCACCAGTCCTCACCCCACCACCATTCCATCACCCTCCCCACCAATCCATCACCCTCACCACCAACCATCGCCCTCACCACCAGACCATCCCTCACCACCAATCATCACTCACACCACCATTCCACCACCCTCCCACCGGGTCCATCCCCCTTAGCACCATCCATCACCCCACCCCCGGGTCCATCACCCTTCCCCACCAGTCCCACCCCACCACCAGCCCCAAACACCCTCACCACCACCCATCACCCTCACCACTAGTCCACACCTCACCACTATCCTCCCCCCACCTCCAACCATCTCCTCACCACCAGTAAAACACAAGCAAGAAAATGTGGAAGGGATTCACTGAGGGGAACAATGGACTCTGAAACACAGACCTTCCCCCTCCCACCATCCTCACCCTCACGCAACCACACCCTCACCACCATCCATCCCCTCACCCCCGGGCCATCCCCCTTTCCCACCAGTCCATCACATCACCACCAGCCCATCACCACACCACCATCCATCACCCTCACCTCATCCATCCTCTCACCAAAGTCCACACCCTCACCTCCAGACCTCACCTCACCACCCTCATCACCCTCACCACCACCATCACCCTTCCACCAGTCCCACACCCTCACCACCAGTTCATCACAAGCAAGAGAAATGTGGAAGGGAGTTCATCTGAGGGGACACAGATGGACTTCTAGAAACACAAATCTTCACCCTCCCCACCAGTCCATCACTGTGGCATGCAAAGAGTACGTATCCTTTATTCGGCGCATGTACACACCCTCATTTACAGGCTGTCTCCCCCAACCAGCGAACCAGGTTGCTAAGAGTTGATGATGGGGCCCCGTCGTTCAACTAGTGACCAGGTTCTAGCCAATAAGAAGATGGTTTTGGCAATCGCAGAGGTTATGTGGGTACCGCTCTCCTGTCTGCCCTTGTCATTCCCATTCTAGAGCTGGTTGACGCACGGTCTGCTATCTTGTGGCTTCTATTTCTGCTTTGCTTACCGTGGAGTGCACTATACTTTTCACTGTACATAGTGTACATATTGCTGTTCTAAATTGGTGAAGGATAATATGTCTAAACTTTTTCTACTGTGTTTATTTGCTCCCATTACACCCGGGGTAACAGGCCATTTGGAATCCTGGGTTGTAATAATCACCCCTCACCGTCAGTCCATCACCGTCACCACCAGACCATCACCCTCACCACAACACCATCACCAGGAAGGAAAGTAAGGAAGGGAGTTCATCTGAGGGGACACAGATGGACTTCTGGAAACACAGACCTTCACCCTCCCGACCAGTCCATCACCCTCACCGTCAGTCCATCACCCTCACCGTCAGTACATCACCTTTACCACTAGTCAATCACCCTCCCCAACAGACCACTGCACTCACCATCAGTCCACCCTCACCACCAGTCCATTACACTCACCACCACTCCATCACCCTCACCACCAATATTCGCCCTCACTGCCAGTCCATCACCCTCATCACCCTTCCATCACTCACGACCAGTCCAACACCCTCACCACAAGACTCATCACCCTCACTACCAGATGATGAGGGTGATGGACTGGTGGTGAGGGTGATGGACTTAGTTCATCACCCTAACCACAAGTCCATCACCCTCACCACCAGACCATCACCCTCATCATCAGTCCACCCTCACCACCAGTCCATCACCCTCACCACCAGTCCATCACTCTCACCAGCAGACCATCACCCTCACCACCAGTCCATCACCCTAACTTCCAGTCCATCACCCTAACTACCAGTCCATCACCTCACCACAGTCCATCACCCTCACCACCAGTCCCATCACCCTCACCACCAGTCCATCACCTTCACCACCAGTCCATCACCCTCACCACCTGTCCATCACCCTCACCACCAGTATATCACCCTCACCACCAGTACTATCACCCTCACCACCAGTCCATCACCCTCACCACCAGTCCATCACCCTCACCACCAGTCCATCACCCTCACCACCAGTCCATCACCCTCACCACCAGTCCATCACCCTCCACCCCACCAGTATATCACCCTCACCACCAGTATATCACACCTCACCACCATCCATCACCCTCCCACACCATCCATCACCCTCCCCACCATCCACACCCTCACCACCATACCATCACCCTCACCACCAGTCCATCACCTCCACCACCATTCCACCACCCTCACCACCAGTCCACCACCCTCACCACCATTCCACACCCTCACCACCAGTCCACCACCCTCACCACCAGTCCAACCACCAATCCTCACCACCAGTCCATCACCCTCCCACCAGTCCCAATCATCATCCACCAACCAGACCATCACCCTCACCACCAGTCCATCACCCTAACTTGCCATCATCACCCTAACTCACCAGTCCATCACCCTCACCACCATCCATCAACCCTCACCACCAGTACATCACCCTCACCACCAGTCCATCACCTTCACCACCATTCCATCACCCTCACCACCATGTCCATCACACCCTCAACCACCAGTATATCACCCTCCACCACCAAATACACCCTCACCACCAGTCCCACACCCTCACCACCATTCCATCACCCTCCCACCAGTCCATCACCCTCACCACCAGTCAACCACCCTCACCACCAACTCACCCTCACCACCATATCCACCCCCTCACCACCAGTCTCACCACCACCCTCACCACCAGTCCACCACCCTCACCACCAGTCCACCACCCTCACCACCATACCCCACCAGCACGGGAATTCAGAAGGGAATTCATCTAGGGACACAGAATGGCCATCTGGACACACAAACTCTACACCCTCCCCACCAGTCCATCACCACCCCTCACCACCCAGTCCATCACTCTACCACCAGTCCATCACTCAACCAACAGTCCATCACCCTCCCACCACCAATCAAAACATCACTCACTACTCTACCACCACCCATCACACTCACCACCAGTCCATACCCTCAACACCAGTCCATCACCCTCACCACCGGTCCATCACCCTCACCACCAGTCCATCACCCCTCACCACCAGTCCATCACTCTCACCACCGTCCATCACCTCACCACCGTCCATCACCATTACCACTCTCCCATCACCCTCACCACCAGTCCATCACCCTCACCACCAGTCCATCACCCTCACCAACAGTCCATCACCCTCACCACCAGTCCATCAACCTCAACCACAGTGTTCACCCTCGCCACCAGTCTATTACTCTCACCACCAAACCATCACCTCGCCAGCTTCCACCCCCCTCACCACCTCCATCACCCCACCACCAGTCCACACCATCACCACCCACACCCCCCCACCACCACCCCCTCACCCCCACCACACCCTCACCAAAGCCCATAAACCCCTCACCCACCATCACCCTCACTCCCATCCATGACCCCAAAACCCGGTTTCATCACCTCCCCACCACCATCACCCCCCCAAGCCACACCCTACCACTGTCCTCCCCCTCACCCCAGCCATCACCCTCACCACCTTCCCACCCCCCACCATCCTCACCCCACCACAAGTCCATCACCCCAAACCAGTACCCCCCCACCGGTCCCTTCCCCCCACCACCATTCCTTTCACCCTACCCCCAGTCCACCCCTCACCACAACCCATACCCTAGCCACAATTTCATCACCACACCCCATCCACCCCCCACCGCCTTCCATCCCCCACCCCAAATCTATCACTCTCACACAGTCAATCACCCACACAAGACCATCACCCCCACCACCATTCATCACCCTCACTACCAGTCCCCCACCGTCCCACCATCCATCATCTCCCCCCAAAACCCCCAAACTCACCGCCAGCCCCGCCCTCACCCCCTTTCCCATCATGCACCCCCAGTCATCCCTTCACGAGTACACCCAAGCAGCTCCAGCCCCATCACCCCACTAGAGTCTTCACCATCCCACAACACTAACTACAAGGGAAAAGTGGGAGGGAGTTCATCTGAGGGACACAGATGGACTTCTGGAAACACAGTCCTTCACCCTCCCCACCAGTCCACCACCTTCACCAACAGTCCATCAACCTCAATACCAGTCCACAGCCCTCCCCACCAGTCTATCACCCTCACCAACAGTCCATCATCCTCGCAATCAGTCCATCACTCATAGCAATAGTTCACCACCCTCACCACAAGTCCATCACCCTCGCCGCTAGTGCTTCACCCTCACCACCAGTCCATCACCCTCACCATCAGTCTTTCACCCACACCACCAGTCTATCACCCTCACCACTAGTGCATCACCCTCACCGCCTGTCCTTCACCCTCACCACCAGTTCATCGCTCTCACCACTAGTCCATCACCCTCACCACCAGTCCATCACTCTCTTCCCCTGTCCATCACCAGGAAGGGAAGTGTGGAAGGGAGTTTATCTGAGGGGACACAGATGGACTTCTGGAAATAGTCCTTCACCCTCCACTCCAGTCCATCACCCTCACCACCAATCCATCACCCAGTCCACCAGTCCATCACCCTCACCACCAGACCATCACCCTCACAACCAGTCCATCATCAGAAAGGGAAGTGTGAAAGGGAGTTCATCTGCGGGGGACACAGATGGACTTTCTGGGAACA
The DNA here is from genome assembly GCF_026875155.1 of Cherax quadricarinatus. Lineage (NCBI taxonomy): Eukaryota > Metazoa > Arthropoda > Malacostraca > Decapoda > Parastacidae > Cherax > Cherax quadricarinatus. The sequence continues at coordinate 33,708,134 of NC_069429.1, forward strand.
CAGTCCTTCACCCTCACCACCAGACCATCACTCAAACCACGAGACCACCACCCTCACGCGCAGTCCACCACCCTCACCACTAGTCCATCACCCTCATCACAAGACTCATCACCCACCCCACCAGTCCATCACCTTCACCACAAGTCCATCACTCTCACCACCAGTCTCATCGCCCTCACCACCTGTCCATCACCCTTACCACCAGTCTCATCGCCCTCACCACCAATCCATCACTCTAATGCAAGACTCATCACCCACACCACCAGTCCATCACCCTCACCACCAGTTCACCACACCTCACCACCAGTCCATCATTCTCACCCCCTGTCCATCACTCTCCCCCTCAGCCTCACCTCCAGTTAATCTCTCTCACCACCAGACCTTGACTCTCTCCTCCAGTCAATCACCTTCACCACCAGTCCATCACTCTCACCACCAGTCTATCACTCTCACCACCTGTCCATCATTCTCACCTCCAGTCCAACACTCTCCCCATCAGCCTCATCTCCTGTCCATCACTCTCACCAGCAGTCCATCAGTCTCACCAGCAGTCCATCACTCTCACCACCAGTCCGTCTCCCTCACCACCAGTCCGTCTCCCTCTCCACCAGTCCATAACCCTCTCCATCAGTCCATCACTCTCCCTATCAGCCTCACCTCCAGTCCATCACTCTCACCATCAGTCCATCACCCTCACCTCCAGTCCATCAATCATCCCACCAATCCATCAATCTCACCTTTAGTCCATGACTCTCACCACCAGTCCATGACTCTCACCACCAGTCCATGACTCTTACCACCAATCTATCTCCCTTACCCCCAGTCCATCACCCTCACCTCCAGTCCATCAATCTCCCCACCAATTCTGCACTCTCATCTCCAGTCCAACCCTCTCACCACCAGTCCATAACTCTCACCATCGGTCCATCACACTCACCTCTCGTGCATCACCCTCACCAACAGGTTACCCGCTCACCACCAGTCTATCACCCTCACCTCCAGTCCATCACCTTCACCTCTAGTGCATCAATCTCCCCACCAGTCCATTACCCTCACCTCCAGTCCATCACACTCACCTCCAGGCCATCACTCTCACCACCAGCGCATCACCCTCACCTCCAGTCCCTCAGCCTCACCTCCAGTTCATCAGTGTCTCCTCCATTCCATCATGCTCACCTCCAGTCCATCATGCTCGCCTCAAGTCCATCATGTTCACCTCCAGTCCATCATGCTTACCTCCAGTCCATCACCCTAACCACCACTCCATGTCTCTCACCACCAGTCCATCACTCTCACCGCTAGTTCATCACCCTCACCACCTTTCCATCACCCTCCCCACCAGTCCATCACCCTCACCAGGAGCCATTACCCTCACCGCCAGTCCATCGCCCTCACCACAACACCATCACCAGCAAGGGAAGTGAGGAAGGGAGTTCATCTGAAGGGACACAGATGGACTTCTGGAAACAGTCCATCACCCTCACCACCAGTCCATCACCCTCTGCATGGGCTCCTAGCAAGGTCTAATATGCGATACAACATGTATCCTTAGAAAGGTCTCTGATGACTTCATAAACTGCATGAGCCCTTAGCAAGGTCTAGTCCGTCCCCACAAGTAACATAAGCCCTTAATTAACAATGTCACAGATAATCACATAAGTTACAGGAACCGCTAATAAAGTCTGTTAGGACCATACAAGGTAACTGGGACCCTAGAAAGGTCTTGGATGACGACATAAGGTACATACGCCCTTAGCATGGTCTGGAATGACCATACAAGGTACAAACGCCACTAGCAAGGTCTGCGAAGGGTGTCTGTGCCCCTAGCAAGGTATAGGATGGCAACACAAGGTGCCTTGGCCCCGCAAGGCTGCATAGGGTGATTGGGATTCAAGCAGGTTCTAAGGAGCTTCATATTGTGCCTGGACTAAGTAAAGTCTGAGAATGCTACGTAAGGTGCTTGACTTCTTAGACGTTACTAAGAAGTACAAAAGGTACGTGCCTTGGAAAGCCAGACATTCTTGTGTGTGAAATCACTGCCAGAGAACATAATATCGATGGGAGACCAAGATATCTATAAATATATTTCTAAATTGCTTGAATATTTGTGATTCATTTATGTTTCAAAGACTATAGATAGAAATGGAATGAGAAACAAGAGTCAGTGAGGTGTCAGCACAGTACCTATGTTAGCAGCTAGCCCGGGTCAGTGAGGTGTCAGCACAGTACCCATGCTAGCAGCTAGCACAGGTCAGTGAGGTGTCTGGATAGTACTCTCGTCAGCAACAAACACGAGTCAGTGAGATGTCAGCACAGTATCCATGTTAGCAGCTAGCATGGGTCAGTGAGGTGTCAGCACAATACCTTCGTCAGCAACAAGCGCGGGTCAATGAGGTGTCAGCACAGTACCCTTGTTATCAACAAGCACGGGTCAATGAGGTGTCAGCACAATAGCCTCGTCAGCAACAAGCACGAGTCAATGAGGTGTCAGCACAATACCCATGTCAGCAGCTAGCATGGATCAGTGAGGTGTCAGCACAGTACCCTCGTCAGCAACAAGCACGGGTCAGTGAATTGTGTCAGCACAATACCCACGTCAGTAGCTACCGCGGGTCAGAGAGATGTCAGCACAGTACCCTCGTCAGCCACTAGCACAGGTCAGTGAGGTGTCAGGATAGTACTCTCGTCAGCAACAAACACGAGTCAGTGAGGTGTCAGCACAGTATCTATGTTAGCAGCAAGCATGGGTCAGTGAGGCGTCAGCACAATACCTTCGTCAGCAACAAGCGCGGGTCAATGAGGTGAGAGCACAGTATCCTTGTTATCAACAAGCACGGGTCAGTGAGGTGTCAGCACAGTACTCACGTCAGCAGCTAGAACGGGTCAGTGAGGTGTCAGCATAGTACCCACGTCAGCAGCTAGCACGGGTCAGTGAGGTGTCAGCACAGTACCCACGTCAGCAGCTAGCACGGGTCAGTGAGGTGTCAGCACAGTACCCACGTCAGCAGCTAGCACGGGTCAGTGAGATGTCAGCACAGTACTCACGTCAGCAGCTAGCGTGAGTCAGTGAGGTGTCAGCACAGTACCCACTTCAGCAGCTAGCATGGGTCAGTGAGGTGTCAGCACAGTACCCACGTCAGCAGCTAGCATGGGTCAGTGAGGTGTCAGCACAGTACCCACGTCAGCAGCTAGCATGGGTCAGTGAGGTGTCAGCACAGTACCCACGTCAGCAGCTAGCATGGGTCAGTGAGGTGTCAGCATAGTACCCACGGCAGCAGCTAGCATGGGTCAGTGAGGTGTCAGCACAGTACCCACGTCAGCAGCTAGCATGGGTCAGTGAGGTGTCAGCACAGTACCCACGTCAGCAGCTAGCATTTGGGGCAGGAGCGCACACAGTACCCACGTCAGCAGCTACATTGTGATGAGGGGTCAGCACAGTACCCACGTCAGCGCTAGCATGGATCAGGGGTTCAGCCATACCCACGGGAGGGAGCACCACCAGTCCATAACCTCAACCCCATTCATCACACCCTCACCACCGGGTCCATCACCCTCTACCCACCATCCATCACCCTCACCACCAACGATCACTCTCACCACCGGTCCATCACCTCACCACCGGTCCATCACCATTACCACCTGCCCATCACCCTCACCACCAGTCCATCAGACCCCACCACCAGTCATCACCCTCACCAACAGTCCATCAACCCTCACCACCAGTCCATCAACCTCAACAACAGTGCTTCACCCTACTGCCACCATCTATTACTCTGCTACCACCAAACCATCAACCTCGCCAGCATTCCATCACCCTCACCACCAATCCATCACCCTCACCACCATTCCCTCACCATCACCACCAGTCCATCACCTCACCAACCAGTCCATCACCCTCACCAACCAGTCCATTCACACCCTCACGCACAAGTCCATCACCCTCACCTCTAGTCCATCACCCTCACTCACCAGTCCAGAACCCACACACCGGTTCAACACCCGCACCACCAGTCCATCACCCGCACCACTAGTCCATCACCCTCACCAACTAGTCCCAATCACCTCACCACCATCCATCACCCTCACCACTGTCCATCTACCCTCACCACCAGTCCACAACCCTCACCACAAGTCCACACCCTCACAACCAGATCACCCTCACGACCGGTCCTTCACCCTACCACCATCCTTCAAACCCTACCCACCAGTCCATCACCCCTCACCACAAGTCCTCAACCCTACCACAAGTTCACACTCATCAACCACCAGTCCACTCCCCTCCCGCCATTTCCATCACCCACGCCACAAATCTATTCACTCTCACACGATCAATACACCCCACCACAAGACTCATCACCCTCACCACCAGTTCATTCACCCACACTACCAGTCCACACCACCCGTCACCGACAGTCCAGCACTCTCACCACCAATCCGCCTCAACCAGCCAGTCCGCCCTCACCACCATTCCATCAAATGCACCACCATCAGTCACCTTCAACGATATAACATCACAGGTCAGCTCCAGTCCATCACCCTCACTACGAGTTCTTCACCATCACCACACACACCATAACTAGCAAGGAAAAGTGGGAGGGAGTTCATCTGAGGGGGACACAGATGGACTTCTGGAACACAGTCCTTCACCCTCCCCACCAGTCCCACCACCTTCCCACCAACAGTCCATCAAACCTCAATACCAGTCCACAGCCCTCCCCACCAGTCTTATCACCCTCACCAACAGTCCCATCATCCTCGGCAATCAGTCCATCACTCATAGCCAATAGTTCAACACACCCTCCACCACAATCCATCAACCCTCGCCGCTAGTGCTTCACCTCACCACCATTCCAATCACCCTCACCATCAGTCTTTCAACCACACCACCCGTCAATCACCCTCACCACTAGTGCATCACCCTCACCGCCTGTCCTTCACCCTCACCACCAGTTCATCGCTCACACCACCTAGTCCAACACCCTCACCACCAGTCCCATCACTCTCTTTCCCCAGTCCATCACCAGGAAGGGAAGTGTGGAAGGAGTTTAATCTGAGGGGACACAGATGCTTCTGGAAAATAAGTTCTTTCACCCTTCCACTCCAAGTCCCCATCACCCTCACCACCAATCCATCACCCAGTCCACCAGTCCATTCACCCTCACCACCATACCATCACCCTCACACACCAGTCCATCATCAGAAAGGAATTGAAAGGGAGTTCATCTGCGGGGACACAGATGGACTTTCTGGGAACACAGTCTTCACCTCACCACCAGACCATCATCAAACCACGAGACCACCACCCTCACGCGCAGTCCCACCACCCTCACTCACTAGTCATCACCCTCAACACAAGACTCACACCCCCACCCCACCATCCACACCTTCACCACAGTCCATCACTCTCACCACCAGTCTCACGCCCGCACCACTGTCCATCACCCTTACCACCAGTCCATCCGCCCTTAACCACCAATCCATCACTCTAATGCAGACTCATCACCCCACACCACCAGTCCATCACCCTCACCACCAGTTCACACCCTCACCACCAGTCCATCATCATCACCCCTGTCCATCACTCTCCCCTTCATCCTCACCTCCAGTAATCTCTCTCACCACCTACCTTGACTCTCTCCTCCAGTCCAATCACCTTCACCACCCAGTCCATCAATCTCACCACCAGTCTATCACTCCTCACCACCTGTCCATCATTCTCACCTCAGTCCAAACACTCTCCCCATCAGCCTCATCTCCTGTCCATCACTCACACCAGCAGTCCATCATCTCAACCAGCAGTCCATCACTCTCACCACCATCCGTCTCCCTCACCACCAGTCCGTCTCCCTCTCCACCAGTCCATAACCCTCTCCATCAGTCCATCACTCTCCCTCCAGTCCTCACCTCCAGTCCCTCACTCCTCACCATCAGTCCATCACCCTCACCTCCAGTCTAAAAAAAAAAAAACATCAATCATCCCACCAATCCATTAAACAATCTCACCTTTATCCAGACTCTCACAACCAGTCCATACTCTCACCACCAGTCCATGACTCAATAACCACCAATCTATCTCCTTACCCCCATCCACACCCTCACCTCCAGTCATCAATCTCCCCACCAATTCGCACTCTCATCTAGGGGGGGGGGGCGCCAGTCCAACCCTCCACCTCCAGTCCCCATAATCTCACCATCGGTCCATCACACTCAACCCTCTCGTGCATCACCCTCAACAACAGGTTACACGCTCACCACCAGTCTATCACCCGCACCTCCAGTCCATCACCTTCACCTCTAGTGCATCAATCTCCCCACCGTCCATTACCCCACCACCAGTCCATCACACTCATCCTCCAGGCCATCACTCCACACCACCAGCGCATCACCCTCGACCTCCAGTCCCTCAGCCTCACCTCCATTCATCAGTGTCTCCTCCATTCCATCATGCTCACCTCCATTTCCATTCATGCCTCGCCTCAGTCCATCATGTTCACCTCCAGTCCATCATGCTTACCTCCATGTCCCATCACCCTAACCACCACTCCATGTCTCTCACCACCAGTCCATCACTCCGCACCGCTATTCATCACCCTCACCACCTTTCCATCACCCTCCCCCCCACCAGTCCATCACCCTCACCAGGAGCATTATACCCCTCACCGCCAGTCCATCGCCCTCACGCACAACAACCATCACAAGCAAGGGAGTGCGAAGGAGTTTCACTGAAGGGACACAGATGGACCCTTTTCTTGGAACCAGTTCCCATCACCCTCACCACCATCATCACCCTCTGCATGGGCTCTCTCAGAAAGGTCTAATATGCGGATACAACAGGTATCCCTAGAAAGGTCTCTGATGACTTCATAAACTGAATGAGCCCTTCAGCAAGGTCTAGTCCGTCCACAAGTAACATAAGCCCCTTACATAACAATGTCCACAGATAATCCACATAAGGTGTACAGGAACAGCTATAAAGTCTGTAGACCATACAAAGGTTAACTGGGACCCTATAAAGGTCTTGGATGACGACATAAGTACAATACGCCCCTTAGTCATGTTCCTGGATGACCATACAAGGTACAAACGCCACTAGCAAGGCTGCGTGGGTGTCTGTGCCCCTAGCAAAAGTATAGGATGGCAACACAAGGTGCCTTGCCCCCATGCGCATAGGGGATTGGATTCATAACAGGGTTCTATAGGAGCTTCATAATGTGCCTGGACTAAGAAAGTCTGAGAATCTACGTAAGGTGCTTGACTACTTAGACGTTACTAGAAGTACAAAAGGTACGTGTCCTTGGAAAAAAAAGCCAGTCATTCTTGTGGTGTGAAATCACTGCCAGAGCACATAATATCCGATGGGAGACCAAGATAATCCTATAAATATATTTCTAAATTGCTTGAATATTTGTGGATTCATTTATGTTTCAAAGACTATAGCTAGAAATGGATGAGAAACAAGAGTCCAGTGAGGTGTCAGCCAGTACCTATGTTAGCAGCTAGCCCGGTCACGAGGTTGTCAAGCACAGTACCCATGCTAGCACTAGCACAGGTCAGTGAGGTGTCTGATAGTACTCTCGTCAGCAACAAACAGCGAGTCAGTGAGAAGACCAGCACAGTAACACATGTTAGCAGCTAGCAGTCCAGTGAGGTGTCAGCACAATACCTCGTCAGCAACAAGCGCGAGTCAAGAGGTTGTCAGCACAGTAACCCTTGTATCAACAATCACGGGACGGTCAATGAGGTGTCAGCACAATAGCCTCGTCAGCAACAAGCACGAGTCAAATGGGTGTCAGCACAATACCCCATGTCAGCAAGCTAGCATGGATCAGTGAGGTGTCACACAGTACCCCGTCAGCCAACAAGCCACGGGGTCAGTGAATTGTGTCATCACAATACCCACGTCAGTAGCTACCGCGGGTCAGAGAGATTCAGCACAGTACCCTCGTCAGCCACTAGCAAACCGGTCTGTGAGGTGTCAGGATAGTCCTCTCGTCAGCAACAAACACGCGTCAGTGAGGTGTCAGCACAGTATCTATGTTAGCAGCATGCATGGGTCAGTGATCCGCGTCAGCACAATACCTCGTCAGCAACAAGCGCGGGTCAAATGAGGTGAAGCACAGTATCCTTGTTAATCAACAAGCACGGGTCAGTGAGGTGTCAGCACAGTACTCACGTCAGCAGCTAAACGGGTCAGTGAGGTGTCAGCATAGTACCCCCTCAGCAGCTAGCACAGTCAGTGATGTGTCAGCACAGTACCCACGTCAGCAGCTAGCACGGGTCAGTGAGTGTCAGCACCGTACCACAACGTCCAGCAGCTTAGCACGGGTCAGTGAGAATGTCAGCACAGTACTAAGTCAGCACAGCGTGAGTCAGTGAGGAGTCACACAGTACCCACTTCACAGGTAGCATGGGTCTGTGAGGTTGTCAGCACATACCCAACGTCAGCACTAGCATGGTCAGTAGGTTGTCAGCACAGTACCCACCGTCAGCAGCTAGCATGGGTCAGTGAGGTGTCAGCACAGTACCCACGTCCAGCACTAGCAAATGGGTCAGTGAGGTGTCTGCATAGTACCCACGGCAGCAGCTATCAATGGACAGTTGAGATGTCAGCAAAGTACCCCACGTCGAGCAGCTAGCATGGGTCAGTGAGGTGTCAGCACAGTAAACACTTCAGCAGCTAGCATGGGTCAGTGAGGCGTCAGCACAGTACCCACGTCACAGCTATCATTTGTGAGTGAGGGTCAGCAAGTACCCCACCCGACAGCAGCTAGACCATGGATCAGTGATGTCAGCACAGTACCCACGGCAGCAGCTAGCATGGGTCAGTGAGGTGTCAGCACAGTACCCACGGCAGCAGCTAGCACGGGTTACCTGGAGGTTTACTGGAGGTTATTCCGGGGATCAACGCCCCCGCGGCCCGGTCCATGACCAGCCTCCCGATGGATCAGGCCTGATCACTAGGCTTTACTGCTGGCCCGCAACGCAGGTCCAACGTCCGACCAGCAGCCCTGCTGATCCGGCAACTGACTTTAGGTATCCTGCCAGCTCTCTCTTGAAGCAGCCGGGTTTATTGGCAATTCCCCTAATGCTTGATGGGAGGCTGTTGAACAGTTTTTGGGCCCCGGGCACTAAAGGTGTTTTCCTTAGTGTACCAATGGCCCCTACTTTTATTGGGGGCATTTTTGCATCGCCTGCCCGTCTTTTACTTTCGTAGGGAGTATTCTGTGTGCTGATATGGGACATTCCTTCAAGATTTTCTCAAGTGTAGATATGATGATTCCTCTCCCTCTTGCGTTCCAACGAGTACAAGTTCAAGTGCTTCCAAGCGTTCCCAGTAGTTAAGTTGCTTGACAGATCTTTATACGTGCAGTAAAAGGATCTCTGTACACTTCTCTAGATCTGCGATTTCACCTGCTTTGAATGGCGATGTTAATGTACAGCAGTATTCCAGCCTGAGAGAACAAGTGATTTGAAAAGGATCTCATGGGCTTTGCATCTCTCGTTTTTGAAAGTTGCTCATGATCCATCCTATCATTTTCTTTGCACGTGCGATCGTGGCACTGTTGTGATCCTTGAAAAAGTGGAGATCCGCAGACATAACTACTCCCAGGTCCCTTACATTATTTTCCGCTCTATTGTATGGCCGAGTCAGTAGTATACTCTGATCTAAGTTATTATCTCCTCCGAGTTTTCCATAACGGAGTAGTTATTGGAATTTGTCCCTCATTTGAACATCATTTGTTTACCGTTTGCCCACTGAAAACTTTGTTTTATATCTTCTTGGAGGTTAACCCGCGGTCCTCAGCGATGACAGCCTAATGCAGATACCAAGTATCATCCGCAAAGGATGATACGTGCTTGGTGTAATCTCTGTCTATGTCTTATAAGATGATAAGGAATAAGATGGGGGCGAGTACGTGCGTTGTGGAACAGAGCTCTTCAACTATGGCAGCCTCCGATTTAACGCTGTTACCACTACACTTGTGTTCGATTTGTTTATTAAGTTGAAGATTCCATCTACCCACCTTTCCCAGATATTCCTTTAGCACGTTATTTTATGGGCTCTTACGCCATGATCGCATTTGTCAATGCATTTGCAAGTCGGTTATATTACCATCTGCATTCTGAATTTCTTTCCAGTGCATCCCAAGGCAATGTCATAGTGACCAGTAGTTGTGAGAGGCAGGAGCCGACCGCCCCTGAACCCATGTTTCACTGGATTGTGCTGATTTTGGGAACTCAGGTGATTTGACAATCCTGCTTCTTAGCACTCTTTCAAAGATTTTATGATGTGGGTTGGACGTCAGAGATATTGGTCTAAAGCTCTAGTTAATGCTTGGCTGCCACCTTTATGGAGTGGTGCTATATCCGTTGTTTTAAGTACTGTGGAATTCACCCATGTACAGCACCTCCTTCATAGTGTACTTAGGGCACGCGAGATGGGGTTTTTCTTGCAGTTCTTAATGAAAACAGAGTTCCACAGAGTCCCTGGCCCGGGGCTGAGTGACATAGGCATTTTGTCCAATTGCTTTTTCGAAATCTATCGGAGTGGGGAATGTCGGAAAATCTGGGCATCATTTTATGGAGTTTTGAGGCTCATTCATGAAGAAATCATTTGGGTCGTCGATCCTCAGACCGATTATTAGTGTTTCCTAAACACAGAGTCGTACAGGGATTTCAATATTTCACTTCATTTCCCTTGTTGTCAAATCTGTGTAAGTCCCATCCTGTATGAGTAAGGGCCCCGATACAAGATGTGTATTTCCTGTTTTTGGCATATGAAAAGAAAATATTTTGAATTTCTATAAATTTCACTAATACTTAAGCTCCTCCCTGCTCTCCTGGTGTCCAGTAAGAGTCAGTTTAGCTTAATGTTCGAATAGTTTCCACATCCCTGGCAGCGCCTCCTTTCGTGTATCAGATATTCTAGCACTCCAGAGGGAGCGACTTTTTCTCTCCAGTTTTTACTCCTGCTCTTCTTCTTTCTTAGGGGAATAATGCCTAGAACATGCTTCGGCTACCAGGAATTGATCCTTTCAAGGCACTGGTTTTGGATCCATGTCATTTAAGACACTTCCCAACATGTTTCGGTTAGGACAAGGTTTACCTGGTCCCAGTTGAGGTCTTGTTGTTGAAATTGTATTTGTGAAGACACTTCACAGGTACATGCATTCTGCGTTCAGGACCCCTATCATGTACGTCTGGACTTCGATAGATTGTGAGGGGAATTAGTTGTTTTTGAAAATTTTTTTTTCCCTTTATCAGTCCTCATTTTTTTGTAAAGAAAGGTCAATGTGTTTTTCTATTTCTTGTCGGCTCCACTATCTGTGGCTTAAGGTGTTTTTTCGCAGAATTAACTCATTGTGGGGACCTTTCATTGCGCTACCCCCGGGGAGTTTCAGCTTAACATTATTTGTAATTTTTCCCATTTTGTATGCCTTAGGTTCAAACACCAAGCAGTAAGATTTTTGGGGGATGGAGCTGGAAGTTTTCCAAACATAATCGATTTTCAGACTGTTCCTTGAACTGTTTGTGAGGTTGCATCTTTTGGCTTGCATACAACCACAAATGACTAGGTTTTGGTTCTCGATCTTTATTGATAGAATTCAACTACCTCTTTTTGGGTGTTCACAACTCCGTGCAGATAAGGGACTTTTTGACTACAGGCCAACCCCCCTTGTTGCCTGTTTTTTTTTTGTCGCATCTAAAAAGGTTTTTAACCATTATCCATATTTCACTGTAAAGTGATCTTTTTTTGAGTCTCCCGAAGGCTCAAAAATTGCATTAGACTCCCCAGAAAATCCCCTGATAAAAAATTTTTGTTGTTGGTGGGTGGCTTAAGGCCCCGTATATTTGCAAATATGAACGAGGTTGTATTCTGTGTTTTTTGGGGGATTTTGTTATTTGGCACAGTGTTTTTAATTCTGGAGCCATGGGTTGGGGACTGGTGCGCCCCCATCCAACAAGGCTCCAAGGGGGTACTATTTTTGTTATTTCCTTCCCTTTTTCTTTTTTTCGTTCCTGCCACTAAAAAATCCCCCGGAGTTTGGGGTTGTGTACTACTATTTTTTGTTTGGGGGTCTGTGCCTCCTGGTCCCTTTAGATGGTATGCAGGGCATCGAAAGTTGTAACACTGCTTCAGGGGGACGAGGAGTGGCACATTTTTGGGTGAAAGAAAGTACAGGGAAAAGAACGACACACTCCTTTAACGGAGGGCGCTAAATTTTTTTGGGTGGTCAAAGTTGCATGTCCCCCTTTTTTTCCCCCGTTATTCCATGTTTTAAATGCCCCAAGCATAATTTTGCCCAAATTCACCTTTGGGTTTAGAATTGTTTGGGAGGTGTGTTGTCAAATTTTGCAGGTTTTGGGACTGCACTATAAACCTCAGTATCCAAGCCGGGCCACCCCGCTGGTTCCATTACTTTCCCCCTAAGGAAAAAGGGGAACTCCCCTCCAAATCTGTACTGTGGGCCACGGTTTGTGCAATGAGGTTTATATTTTCTGTTTTTGGGTGGTTTTGGGGATGCCCGGAGAGTCGGGGTGGGGGGTGGCTGGGGCAGCACTGGGGCTGGGGGGTTGGGGCGGGTTGGGTCAGCACTGTGGGGATTAGTGTATGACGGGGGGGGCCCGGGCCAGCCCCGCACTGTGGTATTGGGGCTATGCCTGGGGGCCTGGGCCACCCCCCTTGGGTATAGGCTATCTGGGGATGGGTCTGTCTTAGCACCATGGGGGTGACTAATATTTGAGGGGATCTGTTTGGATGGACATTCTGCTTTTTTTATAACATCTCTTGCCCCCTTTTTTAAAAATTTTTGGTAGATACAGAGGTTCCTTTTTTTTTGATTATTTTTATCATTTATTACTCTCCTTAGACCTTTTGATACCTGCCCCAAAATTCAAAAATCTTTATTGCAAAACCAAAACCCTTCTATTCGAGGGCATTTTTTGAGGCTGATTTAGTCTAGTAAAAGGAAATGGTGTTTGGAAGAGCATAGGTTGCATTTTATTTTGGATTTCCCTTCAAGGGTTTTTTACAGTCCCCCAGAAAAATTTTTTTTTGTTGCT
>NC_069429.1:33721698-33772450 GCF_026875155.1 Cherax quadricarinatus
GAGGGGGGCAGGGGAGTGATGTGTGGCCGGTGGTGAAGGTGATGGACTGGTGTGAAGTGAGGGACTGGGAGAAGGAAGAATTGGTGGGGAGATTGATGGACTGGAGGTGAGGGTGATGGACTGGGGGTAAGGGAGATAGATTGGTGGTAAAGTCATGGACTGGTGGTGAGAGTCATGGACTGGTGGTGAGAGTCATGGACTGGTGGTGAGACTGATGGACTAAAGGTGAGATTGATGGATGGTGGGATGATTGATGGACTGGAGGTGAGGGTGATGGACTGATGGTGAGAGTGATGGACTGGAGGTGAGGCTGATAGGGAGAGTGATGGACTGATGGAGAGGGTTATGGACTGGTGGAGAGGGAGACGGACTGGTGGTGAGGGAGACGGACTGGTGGTGAGAGTGATGGACTGCTGGTGAGAGTGATGGACTGCTGGTGAGAGTGATGGACAGGAGGTGAGGCTCCCATCGATATTATGTTCTCTGGCAGTGATTTCACACACAAGAATGTCTGGCTTTCCAAGGCACGTACCTTTTATACTTCTCAGACGTTACTAAGATGTCCAGCACCTTACTTTACTTAGTCCAGGCACAATATGAAGCTCCTTAGAACCTGCTTGGATCCCAATCACCGGGGCCAAGGCACCTTGTGTTGCCATCCTATACCTTGCTAGGGGCACAGACACCCTTCGCAGACCTTGCTAGTGGCGTTTGTACCTTGTATGTTCATACCAGACCTTGCTAAGAGCTTATGTACCTTGTGTGATCATTGCATAACCTTGCTAGGGGCTTACGTATCTTGTATGGTCATTCCAGACCATACTAAGGGCGTATGTACCTTATGTCGTCATCCAAGACCTTTCTAGGGTCCCAGTTACCTTGTATGGTCCTAACAGACTTTATTAGCGGTTCCTGTAACTTATGTGATTATCTGTGACATTGTTAATTAAGAGCTTATGTTACTTGTGGGGACGGACTAGACCTTGCTAAGGGCTCATGCAGATTATGAAGTCATCAGAGACCTTTCTAAGGGTACATGTTGTATCGCATCTTAGACCTTGCTAGGAGCCTATGCAGAGGGTGATGGACTGTTTCCAGAAGTCCATCTGTGTCCCTTCAGATGAACTCCCTTCCTCACTTCCCTTGCTGGTGATGGTGTTGTGGTGAGGGTGAAGGACTGGCGGTGAGGGTGATGGACTGGCGGTGAGGGTAATGGCTCCTGGTGAGGGTGATGGACTTGTGGGGAGGGTGATGGAAAGGTGGTGAGGGTGATGAACTAGCGCGATGAGAGCGATGGACTGGTGGTGAGAGAGATGGAGTGGTGGTTAGGGTGATGGACTGGAGGTGAGCATGATGGACTGGAGGTGAACATGATGGACTTGAGGCGAGCATGATGGACTGGAGGTGAGCATGATGGACTGGTGGAAACACTGATGAACTGGAGGTCATAGTGATAAACTGGAGGTGAGGCTGAGGGACTGGAGGTGAGGGTGATGCGCTGGTGGTGAGAGTGATGGCCTGGAGGTGAGTGTGATGGACTTGAGGTGAGGGTAATGGACTGGTGAGGAGATTGATGCACTAGAGGTGAAGGTGATGGACTGGAGGTGAGGGTGATAGACTGGTGGTGAGCGGGTAACCTGTTGGTGAGGGTGATGCACGGGAGGTGAGTGTGATGGACCGGTGGTGAGAGTGATGGACTGGTGGTGAGAGTGATGGACTGGAGATGAGAGTGAAGAATTGGTGGGGAGATTGATGGACTGGAGGTGAGGGTGATGGACTGGGGGTAAGGGAGATAGATTGGTGGTGAGAGTCATGGACTGGTGGTGAGAGTCATGGACTGGTGGTGAGAGTCATGGACTGGTGGTGAGAGTCATGGACTGGTGGTGAGAGTCATGGACTAAAGGTGAGATTGATGGATTGGTGGGAGATTGATGGACTGGAGGTGAGGGTGATGGACTGATGGTGAGAGTGATGGACTGGAGGTGAGGCTGATAGGGAGAGTGATGGACTGATGGAGAGGGTTATGGACTGGTGGAGAGGGAGACGACTGGTGGTGAGGGGGACGACTGGTAGTGAGAGTGATGGACTGCTGGTGAGAGTGATGGACTGCTGGTGAGAGTGATGGACAGGAGGTGAGGCTGATGGGGAGAGTAGTTTGGACTGGGACGTGAGAATGATGGACTGGTGGTGAGAGTGATAGACTGGTGGTGAGGGTGATGGACTGGTGGTGAGGTGATTGGAGGAGAGAGTCAAGGTCTGGTGGTGAGAGAGATTAACTGGAGGTGAGGCTGAGGGGGAGAGTGATGGACTGGGGGTGAGAATGATGGGCTGGTGGTGAGGGTGGTGAACTGGTGGTGAGGGTGACGGACTGGTGGTGAGGGTGATGGACTGGTGGTGAGGGTGATGAGTCTTGCGTTAGAGTGATGGATTGGTGGTGAGGGCGATGAGACTTGTGGTGAGGGTGATGGACTGGTGGTTTGAGTGATGGTCTGGTGGTGAGGGTGAAGGACTGTGTACCCAGAAGTCAATCTGTGTCCCCTCAGATGAACTACCTTCCACACTTCCCTTGCTGGTGATGGACTGGTGGTGACGGTGAAGGACTGGTGATGAGGGTGATTGACTGTGTTCCCAGAAGTCAATCTGTGTCCCCTCAGATGAACTCCCTTCCACTTTTCCCTTGCTAGTGACGGTGTTGTGGTGATGGTGAAGGTGATGGTGAGTGTGATGGACTGGTGCTGACGGTGATGTACTCGTGAAGGAGACTGACACGTGGTGAGAATGATGGAATGGTGGTGAGGGTGGACTGCCGGTGAGTATGGCGGACTGGTAGTGAGAGTGATGGACTGGTGGTGAGGGTGATGGACTGGTGGTGAAGGTGATGGACTGGAGGAGAGAGTCAAGGTCTGGTGGAGAGAGAGATTGACTTGAGGTGAGGGTGATGGATTGATTGGGAGATTGATGGACTGGAGGTGATGGTGATGGACTGGTGGTGAGGGTGATGGACTGGTGACGAGGGGTTAACTGTTGGTGAGGGTGATGTACGGGAGGTGAGTGTGATGGACTGGTGGTGAGAGTGATGAACTGGTGGTGAGAGTGATGAACTGGTGGTGAGAGTGATGAACTGGAGGTGAGAGTGATGAACTGGTGGTGAGAGTGATGGACTGGTGGTGAGAGTGATGGACTGGAGGTGATAGTGATGGACTGGTAGGAGATTGATGGACTGGAGATGAAGGTAATGGACTGGTGGTGAGGTGATAGACTGGTGGTGAGCGAGTTACCTGTTCGTGAGGGTGATGTAGGGAGGTGAGTGTGATGGACTGGTGGTGAGAATGATGAACTGGTGGTGAGAGTGATGAACTGGTGGTGAGAGTGATGGACTGGTGGTGAGGGTGATGGATTGGTGGTGAGGGTGATGGACTGGTGGTGAGGGTGATGGACTGGTGGTGAAGGTGATGGATTGGTGGTGAGGGCGATGAGACTGGTGGTGAGAGTGATGGACTAGTGGTGAGGGTGTGATACTCGTGGCTTGAGTAATGGTCTGGTGGTGAGGGTGAAGGACTGGTGGTGAAGGTGATGGATGGTGGTGAGGGCGATGAGACTGGTGGTGAGAGTGATGGACTAGTGGTGAGGGTGGTGGACTGCGCGTGAGGGTGGTGGACTGCGCGAGAGGGTGGTGGTCTCGTGGTTTGAGTGATGGTCTGGTGGTGAGGGTGAAGGACTGTGTTCCCAGAAAGTCCATCTGTGTCCCCCGCAGATGAACTCCCTTTCACACTTCCCTTTCTGATGGTGGACTGGTTGTGAGGGTGATGGTCTGGTGGTGAGGGTGATGGACTGGTGGACTGGGTGATGGATTGATGGTGAGGGTGATGGACTGGAGTGGAGGGTGAAGGACTGTTTCCAGAAGTCCATCTGTGTCCCCTCAGATAAACTCCCTTCCACACTTCCCTTGCTGGTGATGGACAGGAGGAGAGAGTGATGGACTAGTGGTGAGGGTGATGGACTAGTGGTGAGAGCGATGAACTGGTGGTGAGGGTGAAGGACAGGCGGTGAGGGTGATGGACTAGTGGTGAGGGTGATAGACTGGTGGTGTGGGTGAAAGACTGATGGTGAGGTTGATGGACTGGTGGTGAGGGTGAAGCACTAGTGGCGAGGGTGATGGACTTGTGGTGAGGGTGGTGAACTATTGCTATGAGTGATGGACTGATTGCGAGGATGATGGACTGTTGGTGAGGGTGATGGACTGGTGGGGAGGGTTGTGGACTGGTAGTGAGGTTGATGGACTGTTGGTGAAGGTGGTGGACTGGTGGGGAGGGTGAAGGACTGTGTTTCCAGAAGTCCATCTGTGTCCCCTCAGATGAACTCCCTTCCACTTTTCCCTTGCTAGTTATGGTGTTGTGGTGATGGTGAAGACTCGTGGTGAGGGTGATGGACTGGAGCTGACTGTGATGTACTCGTGAAGGAGACTGACTGGTGGTGACAATGATGGAATGGTGGTGAGGGCGGACTGGCGGTGAGTATGGCGGATTGGTGGTGAGAGTGATGGACTGGTGGTGACGGTGGTGGACTGGTAGTGAAGGTGATGGACTGGTGGTGAGGCTGATGGACTGGTGGTAAGGGTGATGAGTCTTGTGGTGAGGGTGATTGACTCGTCGTGAGAGTGATAGATTTGTGGCGTGGGTGGATGGAATGGCGGTGAGGGGAGTGGACTGGCGGTGAGGGAGTGGACTGGTGGTGTGAGTGATGAACTTGTGGCGAGGGTGATGGACTTGTGGTGAGGGTAATGGACTGGTGGGGAGGGTGAAGGACTGGTGGTGAGGGTGAAGGACTGGTGGTGAGGGTGATGGTCTGGTAGTGAGGGTGATGGACTTGTGGTGAGGGTGAGGACTGGGGGTGAGGGTGATGGACAGGTGGTGAGGGTGATGGACGGTGGTGAGGAATGGACTAGTGGTGAGGGGGATGGACTAGTGGTGAGGGGGGGTGGATAGTGGGAGGGTGATGACCGGGTTGTGAGGGTCATGGACTGGTATGAGGGGATGGACTGGTGGTGAGGGGGTGGACTTGTGGTGAGGGGGATGGATGGTGGTGAGGGGGGGTGGACTGGGGGAGGGGATGGCTGGTGGTGGGGGTGATGGTCTGGTGGGGAGAGTTTGGGGGTAGAGGGGTGATGGATGGTGGTGAGGGGAGGACGGTGGTAAGGGTGATTTTGGCCCGGTGGTGAGGGTGAAATGGTGGTGAAGGTGAAGACTTGCCTTAGGGTGATTAAGGGGGGGGAGCGTGATGGTGGTGGTGAGGGGGAAGCACTGGCGGTGAGAGTTTGGGGGGAAATGGTGAGGAAGGTGATGGACTGGTGGGGGGGGTGATGGACGCTGGTAGGGTGATGGGCCCGGGGGTGGGGTGATTAACTGGTGGTGAGAGTGATGGAAGGGGGTAAGGGGATGGACCGTGGTTTAGGGTGATGGCGGTTCTAAGGGTTATGGACCGGGGGTGAGGGGATGGATGTGGTAATGGTGATGGACCCGGGGGTGAGGTGATGGACTGGTTGAAAGGGGGATGGACTGGGGGTGGGGGGGGGAGGGGGGAAGGGGTGGCGGGTGGGGGTGTTTCTGGGGGTTGGGTTTGGGGGGGAGTTTTTGGGGGGGTGGAATGGGGTGGGGTGGGGTGTTTGGGGGAGGGGGGGTAGGGTTTTGGGGGGGTGGTAGGGTGGGAGGGGGGGGGTGTGGAGGTGGTATATATGGTGGTGAGGTGATGGACTTGGTAAAGGGGAACCGGGGTAGGGTTTATACGGTAAAGGGTTACTTTTAGGGGGATGGGTTTAAGGGTATGGACTGGTGGTAGGGTTGGGGGTGTAAATTGATGGGGAGGGGTAAGAGTGTGGATGTTGGGGCAGGGGGGATGGAAGGGGGTGAGGGGGATGGGTGGTGGGAAGGTGATGACCCGGGGGGTGAGGGGGATGGACGGTGGAAGGGGGGGATGGACCGGGGTAGGGGATGGACTGGTGGGAGGGGAAAAAGGACTGGTGGTGGGGTTGATGGGTGGGGAATGGTGATGGACCGGGGTTAGGGGTGGGGGGTGGTAAGGGTGATGGCCGGTGGGGAGGGTGATGGACTGGTGTAAGGGAAAAAGTAATGGTGGGGGTTGGAAGGTGGTAAAGGTGATGGACCGGTGGGGGAGGGTGTGGACTGGGAAAGGGTGGGAGGGTGGTGAGGGTGATGGGGTGTGGAGGGGGGGTGAAGGGGGGGGGGGGGGGAAGGGAGGGGGGACGGGGGGGGAGGACAGGGAGGGGGAGGATGGTGGTTAGGGTATGGACTGTGGGAGGGGGGGGGGACTGGTGGGGGGAGGGGGGGATTTTTGGGGCTGGTTTTGGGATGGTTTGGGCCGGGGGAGGGGGGATGGACTGGGGAAGGGTGAGGCCGGGTGAGGGTGATGGTGGGGGAAAGGTGATGGCTGGTGGTAGGGGGATGGATGGTGGTAAGATGATGGACGGTGGGGAGGGGGATGGACTGGTGAAAGGGGGTGGACTGGTGGGAGGGTGATGGACTGGGGGGGTAAGGTGGGACGGGGTAAGGGGGATGGACTGGTGGTTAAAATTTATGGCGGTGGTAAAAGGGGGATGGACTGTTGGGAAAGGGGGGGTGGACTGGGGTGAGGGTGATGGATGGTGGTAATGGGGGACGGGGTGGGGTGATGGGCGGGGGTAAAGGGGGATGGGCGGGGGTGAGGGTGATGGACGGGGTGAGGGTATGGGGCGGTGGTGAGGGGGATGGGATGGTGTTTAGGTATGGATGGGGTGAGTTATAGGGGGCTGGGGTAAGGGGTGGACTGGTGGTGGGGGGTGGGTGGTGGTGAGGGGTGGAGGGGGTTTGGGGGGTGATGGGCTGGTGGGGGAGGTAAGGGTTTGGGGTTAGGTATTTGTGTTAAAGAATTTATAATTTTTGGTGGGGACCCGTGGTGAGGTGGTGGATGGGGGGGGGGGGGTGGTGGGTGGGGGTGGGGTGGAAAATTTGGTTTGGAGTATGGGGTGGGGAGGGTGGTAGGGGATGGTTTTTGGTGAGGGTGATGGGTGGTTTGGGGTGAGGGTATTTAATTTGGGGGTGAGGGTGATTTCTGGGGGTGAGGTGAGGACGGTGGGGGGGTGATGGAAGGGGGGAGGGGTTTGGGCTGGTGGGGAGGGTGATGGACTGGTGGTGAGGGTGATGGACTGGTGGTGAGGGTGATGGACTGGTAGTTAGGGTAATGGACTGGAAGTTAGTGTGATGGACTGGTGGTGAGGGTGATGGTCTGCTGTTGAGAGTGATGGACTGGTGGTGAGGTGATGGACTGGTGGTGAGGGTGGACTGATGGTGAGGGTGATGGACTGGTGGTGAGGGTGATGGACTGGTGGTTAGGGTGATGAACTGTGGTTTGGGTGATGGATTGGTAGTGATGGTGATGAGTCTTGTGGTGAGGGTGTTGGATTGGTCGTGAGAGCGATGAAGGGTGATGAGGGTGAGTGGACTGGCGGTGAGGGCGAATATTGGTGGTGAGGGTGATGGAGTGGTGGTGAGTGTAATGGACTGGTGGTGAGGGTGGTGGACTGATGGTGAGTGCAGTGGTCTGTTGGGGAGGGTGATGGACTGGTGGTGAGGGTGATGGACTGGTGGTGAGGGTGATGGACTGGTGGTGAGGGTGATGGACTGGTGGTGAGGGTGATGGACTGGTGGTGAGGGTGATGGGCTGGTGGTGAGGTGATGGTCTGCTGGTGAGGATGATTGACTAGTGGTAAAGGTGATGTACTGATGGTGAGGGTGATGGACTGACGGTGAGGGTAATGGACTGGTCGGGAGTGAAGGTCTGTGTTTCCAGAAGTCCATCTGTGTCCCCTCAGATGAACTCCCTTCCTTACTTTCCTTCCTGGTGATGGTGTTGTGGTGAGGTGATGGTCTGGTGTGAGGGGTGATGGATGGTGGTGAGGGTGATTGACTGGTGGTGAGAGTGATGGACTGGTGGTAAGGGTGATGGACCAGTGGTGAGAGTGATGGACTGGTGCTAAGGGTGATAGACCGGTGGTGAGGGTGATGGACTGATGATAACGGTGATGGACCGGTGGTGAGGGTGATGGACTGGTTGTAAGGGTGATGGACTGGTGGTGAGGGTGATTGACTGGTGGTAAGGGTGATGGACTGGTGGTAAGGGTGATGGACTGGTGGTAAGGGTGATGGACAGGTCGGGAGGGTGAAGGTCTGTGTTTCCAGAAGTCCATCTGTGTCCCCTCAGATGAACTCCCTTCCACACTTCTCTTCCTTGTAATGTACTGGTGGTGAGGGTGATGGACTGGTGGTGAGGGTGATGGACTGGTGGTGAGGGTGATGGACTGGTGGTGAGGGTGATGGACTGGTGGTGACTGTGATGGACTGGTGGTAAGAGATAAGTTAACAGTGATCTGAATGTCACAGGAAGTCAGTTAGAAACAATAATTACATGATGTGAATAGAGGTAATATGAGTGTATGTTACTGAAGAACACATTATAACAGTGTTAATGAGTGCTGAGTGTTTATGTGAGTGAAGAACACACAGCAGTGTTAATGAGTATTGAGTGTGTGTTGTGAGGGTAACTCCATGCAGCACTGCCCATATATAATATCAATATACAGGTAGATATAATAACAGGGGAGGATACACACATTTCTTTGTAACCTCCCATGTTATTACATGTGATCATTGTATCCCAGTAAACCTGGTCCAGCCAGAAGACAGGAACCTCCCAGCCAGCCAGACCATCTGTTTTTCGTCTGATCCTTTTATTTGTGTTATATTTATTTTTGGGGGGATTTTGCTATTTATAACAGGATGATCACTGTATCTCTGGTGTTACTATGTATCTCAGCTTGATCCCTGTATCTCTGGTGTTACAATGTACCGCAATGTGATCACTGTATCTCTGGTATTAGTGTGTAAAACAAAGTAATCTTTGTATCTCTGGTGTGATATTTGTATCTCTGGTGTTACTATGCACTATAAGAATGTGATCTTCATGTATATTTTGTTATTAAGGATAATAGAGATCACTACATCTGTGTGGCCATTGCATCCCCGGTTCTTGTGTTAAGGTCACATGTGTGTGTGCTCCAAACATTTAGTGATTTTCCGTCTGGCCTTCGAGCGGAAAGAATGCTGAAAATGCGTGAGAGCCGTAAAGTACATTTACACATTCCTAAAAATACTTCAAGAAAATATCAATGCGCTTTGAGAAGAACAAAAAAACATAGTGTTTAGTGTAGTGTAGTTCCAAGTTAAAGCAGTAATTGTACAGCTCGTACTGGGGAACCTTCCCATGGCACCGTAAAAAAGGATTGTTGGTGATGAAAGACTGAATGTAAAACAAAGGGAGAAGTTCAGTAAGATCAATGTTACAGCGAAAAATTCCAAACACTGAAATCAAATTAATGAAGCGTTGAAAACTACGAGAAAATATAGGTGAGTACACACGCACACATACACACGAGCGTACACACACACACACACACACACACACACACACACACACACACACACACACACACACACATTTTCTTGGACTGCAAGAAGGCGTTTGACACAGTTCTACACAAGAGATTAGTGTAAAAACTGGAGGACCAAGCAGGGATAACAGGAAAGGCACTACAATGGATCAGGGAATACTTGTCAGGAAGACAGCAGCGAGTCATGGTACATGGCGAGGTGTCAGAGTGGGCGCCTGTGACCAGCGTGGTCCCACAGGGGTCAGTCCTAGGACCAATGCTGTTTCTGGTATTTGTGAACGACATGACGAAAGGAATAGACTCCGAAGTGTCCCTGTTTGCAGATGACGTGAAGTTGATAAGAAGAATTCATTCGAGCGATGACCAGGCAGAACTACAAAGGGATCTGGACAGGCTGCAGAACTGGTCCAGCAATTGGCTCCTGGAGTTCAACCCCACAAAGTGCAAAGTCATGAAGATTGGGGAAGGGCAAATAAGACCGCAGACGGAGTACAGTCTAGGGGCCAGAGACTACAAACCTCACTCAAGGAAAAAGATCTTGGGGTGAGTATAAACACCAGGCACATCTCCTGAAGCGCACATCAACCAAATAGCTGCTGCAGCATATGGACGCCTAGCAAACCTCAGAACAGCATTCCGATATCTTAATAAGGAACCGTTGAGGACTCTGTACACCGTGTACGTTAGGCCCATATTGGAGTATGCGGCACCAGTTTGGAACCCACACCTAGCCAAGCACGTAAAGAAACTAGACAAAGTGCAGATATTTGCAACAAGACTAGTCCCAGAGCTAAGAGGTATGTCCTACGAGGAGAGGTTAAGGAAATCGACCTGACGACACTGGAGGACAGGAGAGGAATGACAAGGTGGACAAAGACAGGATGTTCCAGAGATGGGACAAGGGGACACAGTTGGAAGTTGAAGACACAGATGAATCAAAGGGATGTTAGGAAGTATTTCTTCAGCCACAGAGTAGTCAGGAAGTGGAATAGTTTGGGAAGCGATGTAGTGGAGGCAGGAGCCATACATAGCTTTAAGCAGAGGTATGATAAGCTCACGGTTCAGGGAAGAATGACCTAGTAGCGACAAGTGAAGAGCGGGGGCCAGGAGCTTGGACTCGACCCCTGCAACCTCAACTAGGTGAGTACAACTAGACAAGGTGGACAAGGGTCGAATGTTTCAGAGATGGGATACAGAAACAAGGGGACACAATTTGAAACTGAAAACCTAGATGAGTCATAGGATGTTAGGAAGTATTTCTTTAGTCTTAGAGTTGTCAGAACTGGAATAATCTGGAGAGTGTAGTGGAAGCAAGTTCCATAAACAGCTTTAAGAAGAGGTATGACAAATATCATGGAGCAGGGAGAGAGTGAATTAGTATCGACCAGTGAAGAGGCGGGGCTAGGAGCTATGACTCGACCCCTGAAACCACATATAGGTGAGTACACACACACACACACACACACACACACACACACACACACACACACAGTACACGAAATGATGGACTAACGTAACAACAAAATGCAAGGAGGTAGAGGAAAGGTTTGTTCTTAGGGTACCAGAAGTAATGGGAAGACCAGAATGAGCCCCTGGGTTTACTAGCAGGTGTAGGGAGGCAAAAACTAATAGCGCTAGATAATGGAAAAATACAGAAGGCAAAAGACCCAGGAAAACAAAGAGGTTAGTCGACGAGCCAGAAACGAATACACATAGATAAGGAGGGAGGCCCAGCGGCAGTATGAAAACAACATAGCATCGAAAGTTAAGTCTGTCCCGAAACTGCTTTATAGCCACATCAGGAATAAGACGACAGTCAAGGACCAGGTAATCAGGCTGAGGAAAGAAGGTGGAGAGCTCACAAGAAACGATCAAGAAGTATGTGAAGAGCTTAACACGAGATTAAAGGAAGTATTTACAGTGAGGCAGAAGGAACACTGGGAAGACAAAACGAAGGAGTACAACAACAAGGGATAAACCAACAAGTGTGAAAACATCTCTCCATGAGTCCTAGGAGAGGGAGCAGAGACAGTGTGTGTGCCACAAACCCCACAATCATCAAAACATCCCTTGGAAACTGGGCAACTACCTAAGATATGGAAGACGCAAATGTAGTCCCCATCTTTAAGAAAGGAGACAGAAACGAGGCACTAAACTATAGACCAGAGTCACTAAAGTGTATAGTATGCAAAGTCATGGAGAAGATTGTCAGGAAGAGAGTGGTGGAGCACCTGGAACGGAACAAGATTATAAACGACAACCGGCACGGATTCATGGAAGGTAAATCCTGTATCACAAACCTACTGGAGTTTTATGACAAGGCAATTGAAGTAAGACATGAGAGGGAGGGGTGGGTTGACTGCAACAAGGCCTTCGACACAGTTCCTCACAAGAGATTAGTGCAGAAGCTAGAGGATCAGGCACATATAACAGGAAGGGCACTGCAATGGATCAGAGAATACCTGACAGGGAGACAAGAGCGAGTCACGGTACGTGATGAGGTATCACAGTGGGCGCCCGTGACGAGCGGGGTCCCACAGGGGTTCAGTCCTGGGACGAGTGCTATTCTTGGTATATGTGAATGACATGATGGAAGGGATAGACTCAGAAGTGTTCCTGTTTGCAGATGATGTGAAGTTAATGAGGAGAATTAAACCAGATGCGGATCAGACAGGAACTACAAAGAGACTTAGGCTGGACGCGTGGTCCAGCAACAGGCAAAGTCATGAAGATAGGGGAAGGGCAAAGAAGACCGCAGACAGAGTATAGGCTAGGTGGCCAAAGACTGTAAACCTCACTCGAGGAGAAAGATCTAGGGTGAGCATAATGCCGAAAACGTCTCCGGAAGCACAAATTAACCACATAACTGCTGCAGCATATGGGCGCCTGGCAAACCTGAGAATAGCATTCAGATACCTCAGAATCGTTCAAGAATCTGTACACTGTGTACGTCAGGCTCATACTGGAGTACGCAGCACCAGTTTGGAATCCACATTTGGTCAAGCACGTCAAGAAATTAGAGAAAGTGAAAAAGTTTGCAGCAAAGCTAGTTCCAGAGCTAAGGTTAAGGAAATCGGCCTGACGACACTGGAGGACAGTAGGGTCAGGAAGACATGATAACGACATACAAAATACTTCGTGGAATAGATAAGGTGGACAGAGACAGGATGTTCCAGAGATGGGATAAAGAAACAAGGGGTCACAATTTTGAAGACTCGGATGAGTCAAAGGGATGTTAGGAAGTGTTTCTTCAGCCATAGAGTTGTTAGGAAGTGGAATAGTCTGGCAAGTGATGTAGTGGAGGCAGGAACCATACATAGTTTTAAGACGAGGTATGATGAAGCTCATGGAGCAGGGAGAGGGAGGACCCAGTAGCGGTCAGTGAAGAGGCGGGGCCAGGAGCTGAGTCTCGACCCCTGCAACCACAAATAGGTGAGTACACACACACATACAATCAGGCACGTAAATTATAACACATAATACTCTCGTCCAAGTCTGACAGGTACGTAATTACAAATTCCCAAGCACACATACTGTGTTTAATATTCTGAGCCTTATATCACTCACACTTGTGTGCTCATTCTCATGCGCATATCTGCGCTGTGAAGGCTTACTCAGCCCTGTAACAACTTCAGTCAGTATTACCAAGGCTGGCTCCTCCTCAGGAAAATTAATGAATAGAAAAAGAAATAATAACAGACAATGATAAACACTTTATTATTTAGAAACGGAAAATGTAAAACAATAAAACATGAATGGGTATCCTAACTGAAAGAAAAATTAAAAATGAAATGAAAAAAATTACATTTGAACTCAACGCTAATATAGGTATATCGTGGTAATGGGGTGTCAGGTGTTGGTGACACTGAGTGTTGTTGAAATCGTAGCCGTTGCTGATGTGGGGGGGGTAGCAGGTGTTGACCACCACCGGCTCATTCTTCACAGAGTATAGCCGTAAATAATTACTTCAGATGACAGGAAAACAGGTTCGTTACCACTGCTATGATAGGGGTTAGTCCTGTGTTGGCTTACATAACAGGTAAGTAGATTAAACATGGGACGTCTCAGGACGTTAGTCCGTCTCCTTCTATTCTTCTCGTTGTTGGCAGGTGACCCTCTCTGTCATTCCAAGCTGTAGAGAGAGACAGATTACCCACTGCTTAAGAAATCACTCTCCATGATAAGTACGTTACCTAAAAGATGTGCGATTATTAAAACATTTAACCGATCAAGACTGAAAGGACTAAGTTAATTATTGGTCAAAAGTGAAGCTTTCATCCAATAAGTCCACTAAAATATGATCAGGCGTGTACTTACAGTAGTGTTGGGAGCTGTGAGTCGAGTGATTTACTGTTTGACCGGAGCCCCACACGTCACCTTTCGGGGGGGGAAGAGGGGGGGAGGGGAAGGGATAGCGGAGCTAGACTGACCCTACCTTAACAAGCAGCCGGCAAGCAAACTATCGTTACTTATACTCCCTCGCTACTCCTATCTATTGAACTTTTCCCTCACATGCGCTGTCTCACACAGATGTAAAAATTCTATTATTTTACACAGGAAATGAGGAAATTCTTAAGTGTAAGTAGCTTCCCATTTCTTCACATGAAATGTGAAGATGTATAGAAGCGACAATTGAAATAAACTTGTCTTAGATAAAGCAAAAAAGACACTTATGAACTGTCCTATGGATGGTAAGAAGTCACCAGAAATAATTACTGAACAATTAAAGTCTCTTCCACTTTCTTATTTTTTCATGTGTTCACTTTTCTCACCTCTATATTTAGAAAAATATTCACAATCATAATAACATAAAATATCTCCGGCAAGAAAATAAGGACAAGAAACTGTGAGACTCGACCTCTAGACGAAAAAGAATATCAGGTGTGGATCCTACAACCTGGCTGCTACAACCCTTCATGTCAGGTGTGGATCCTACAACCTGGCTGCTACAACCCTTCATGTCAAGTGTGGATCCTACAACCTGGCTGCTACAACTCTTTGTTAATGTATCTCATACTGTTTGTTGTTTTATATATTAGTGTGTTGCTCTAGTGTTTCCCTATTTTATTGTGTTGTTTTTGTATGTTCTTGTGTGGTACTTGTGTATTACTGTATTGTTCTACTGTGTTACTGTATTTTTATTATGTATTACTGTAATGTTTTACTGTACGTTACTGTATTTTTATTATGTATTAATGCACTGTTCTACTGTATTTTACTGTATTTCCATTATATATTACTGTGCTGTTCTACTGTATGTTACTGTATTTTTATTATGTAATACTGAACTGTTCTACTGCATTTTTATTGTGTATTGCTGTATTATTCTTATGTCCTATCTTACTTATTGTTCTTAAGTTCAATCTTACTTATTGTTCTTAAGTTCAATCTTATTGTTCTTAAGTTCAGTCTTACTTATTGTTCTTAAGTTCAATCTTACTTATTGTTCTTAAGTTCAATCTTATTGTTCTTAAGTTCAATCTTACTTATTGTTCTTAAGTTCAATCTTACTTATTGTTCTTAAGTTCAATCTTACTTATTGTTCTTAAGTTCAATCTTACTTATTGTTCTTAAGTTCAATTTTACTTATTGTTCTTAAGTTCAATCTTACTTATTGTTCTTAAGTCCAGTCTTACTTATTGTTCTTAAGTTCAATCTTACTTATTGTTCTTAAGTTCAATCTTATTGTTCTTAAGTTCAATCTTACTTATTGTTCTTAAGTTCAATCTTACTTATTGTTCTAATAATTTACTATACTTGTGTGTTCCCACTACTGCTTCTCTGTATTTATGAATTGTTATTATGAGTTACTTTACGTGTGTTATTGTACTGTTTTGTGTTTGCTGTTTTTTAATGTCTTTTATGCTACTACACTTCTTGTAAATTACATTACTGTTCTTCCGTGTTGATTTATTTTTTTGTGTGTATTTACCGTTATTGCATGTTAACATTCTTGTTGTATTACTGAGGTAAGTTGAAGGTTGCATATTGTTACTGAGATCAAGCACAGTAAACTTTCCCACTGTACCTTCCACAACAGTGTCTCCAATATTGACATTCATGTCACTCCATGACTAAAGTTCCCAAAACATTCACAACAAAAATTAGTGACAATGAAAATAAAATCGTCCATCAAAGTCTCGTTCTGCTGACAAGATTTTGTCAGTCACTGCCACAACCTGGCTAGTTTGTTTCATTGTTACTATCTCCTATACGCTGTTTTATGCAGTGATATCTTGTTTTACTATATATAATAAGTCATGTCCTTCACAACAAAGCATTTATTTTGTTTAAGTTATTCATGTCTGTTTACAAGAGAAAAGATGTAATGAAAGCAAGATATAATTATACAGACGAAATTTCTGTTTAATGTTTCAGTAGTTACGACAGTTTTGTTTTCCTAAATAAAAACTGAGGTCACTATCAATTTAGTAGCGACGGTAATTTTAGTTTTCCAACAGCAGTGACGTCACTGTGGGTTCACTGGGTTTAGAAGTTTCAAAAGTATTCTTCCAATATTAAGGATAACTTTCAAGCTGGGTTGGAGTCACTATGGTGACATTATCAACAGATTCATAAGCATAATAGTGTTCACTATCAAAATATTTCCTGTTTACAGTAATTAAAGACTTTCAAAGTAAGATGTAAAGTTGTGCATAAAACTAAAACGAAACTCTTGTGAATACTCGGTAGAAAGATAGTGATTTACCCTTAATAATTAATAAATAATTTAATAAGACTTTCTCGCTTAGTAATTCTTCCACAACTTCATTTCTTTCACCATTTCTTTGCTAACATAAACAACAATGACCATCACAAACATTTAACAAAAGCTCTTTGCGAAAAAAAATAGTCTCTCAGTTCGGGAGATCTGATCTTGGGACAAAAAGAATTTTAGCAGACAATTCTGAAGGCTGGACAACACGTCTTTTTGTTAAAGTCTCTGATAAACTTCCATTATGAGAGTTATGGTAAGCAGAAATCTGAAGCCAAGATAACAGTCCCTAATTGTGCGCAGTAAATTTATCAGATTACTTGGTCTTAATAGCAAAAAGTTCAAAGTTTACAGGTGCACACATCACCAGTAAGATCTCACATAGAGTATGATAAATTAGACACATGTGCAACACTTCGGTATCCTTACTGTGAAAACATTTCGCCACACATTAGCGTTATCAGTCCAATACAAAGAAGAATGGTGAAAATCAGTAGGAGTTTTAGGTAATCAGTCCCTCAGCCTGGACTCGATGTAATCAGTCCATCAATCTTGAAAAGAATACAGAATATGAGCGAAGAAAGAACTTACATGCTACTATATGTCTGCAGTTACTTCTTCGTGCATATTCTATATTCTTTTCACGAACGATGGACTTAATACCTGACTCCACACTGAAGAACTGATTACCTCAAACTCTCTCTGATCTTCACTATTCTTCTTTGTATTGGACTGATGAAGTCACTGTGTGTTGGAAAGTTTCCACAATAAAGATACACAAGTGTTGCACATATGTTTAATTTATCAGATCTTTGTCGGTTCTCTAAGCCATTCATCAACACTCACTTATCAACACTCACCAGCTCAGTTTTGGTCGCCATACTAGAGAATGGATATGAATGCACTGGAGAACTTTCACAAAATGAAATCATAATTAATCCATAATATAAGGCATCTTTCATACGAGGACAGACTGAGTCTTGAACCTTCACTCCAGAGACCTAAAATAAGAGGATATTAACATTTAGATATATACGTAGAAGACAAGCATAAAACAAAGGCAATATAAATAAGGTACCGAGGAAATTGAATCTGGAAAGAGCTCAAAATAACGATTATAAATTGAATAAATTTGAATTTAGAATGTACGTAGGAAAGTACAGGTTTTCAGAGTTGTCGGTGAGTGTAACAATCTACCAAGTAAGATCATTGAGGCTAAAACCGTCGAGAAATTTAAAAATAGGTCAGATAAATAAAGGAGTGTGAAAGGTTTTGTTAGTTTTGGAAATAGGCTGGAAAAATAAGAAAGTGGGAATGATTGGTTTTGAGATGGTCCTGCCTGGTATGGGGCAGTATGCCTGCTGCAGTGTTCCTCCATTCTTATGCTCTTATTAATCGTACGAACTCTAAAGTATTAAGTTCTAGAAGAAATGATCGAAAAAATGAATCCATGAAATATTTCTTTACAAAGAGAGTCTTTGAGGATCATGATGAGCTTCAGGAGGAAGTGTTGCAACCCCTGAATGGGTTACAATGATTATTATGTATATATGTAATGTATATTACCTTTTCATATAATTTTATATTGCTTATATTTGCGATAATAGCTAAATCGTAAATGTATGACTTTATATTATTATTTGACTGTTATATTCTTATTTAGCTTATGTTGTTAGGATGTATATAAAATGTGCTCAGTTAGGCTTGATTGTCAAACTACTGTAATTATCGCTTGTCGCTCGTTATACCTGCCGGCTTCTGAGCTGCAGTTGTCCACCGTAGCTATCACGTGATCGAGGGGGGGGTGTCTTCAACCTCTCGTGAAGTAGTCAGTCTGCTGGAGACTCGCTTGCTGGATGGACAGATTGTCTGTCTGACAGTCTGCTGGAGTCTCGCTTGCTGTGGATGATGGACAGATTGTCTGTCTGACAGTCTGCTGGAGACTCGCTTGGTGGTTGACAGATTGTCTGTCTCATTTATTCTTGTATTCCTGTAGACTTTGTTCACAGAACATTGTAAACTATGTGATTTTCGACTTGTACTGAGGTTGTGTGACGCTTAACACTCTGAATAGCTCAGGTCCTTAGCAATAGCTTCTGACCTAATTTTGTACAGGTTCCTGTGTATTGTCACAGTCACAGTTTTTCCTATGCTGAACATAGATTCAGTATTATGGGAGTTTTGTAACTTGTGGAGGATCTGCAGATGGTCCCTACTTAGTGTCGTTATATTATTTCCCAGTTCCTGATTCTGTGTCGCAGTCGCTTGATATTGCATTGCTATTGGGCTTAGCATTCTTTGTTGTTCAAGCAGACTGTTCGGTTGCCAGTCGGTCAAGAAGTTAGTTTATTTGAGGACTTTGTCAGTCACTTGTTTAAGTCTTATTCGAGTCTTGAGACATAGCTAACTACTTAAGAGCACTTACACGCATACACACACTTGTACATATTTGTAATATCTTATTAAATGTTAATGTACCTGACGGTACTTAAGAATTATAAATGTGATATGTGCTTTCAGCACAATAATATTGAACTCGAGAGATTGATTTTATTTTGATTGCTGTAATTAATTTAATTTGATAATATACCTCTAGACAAACTTACTACTTAATAAATTTATTAAATTTTAATTTCTCTAGTTAGTAGCCTACCAGTTGTAATCCTAAAGCACTATTGAACCATACTGAATTTTAATGGATAATTGGACAAGGATACTGACTACTTGTTACGAAAACCCAGTAACAGGCTGGATGCTAGAAGGGCAGTCCTTTCTAGTATTCACTGGAGATCTCTAAGCTTTTAGAATCGCGTTTTTTGTAACAAATGGGGGCCTGTCCGGGAGGCTCTTGATCCAAGGTGTTGGAGAAATTGTCCAGTTTGACATACTAGTGAATCTATGATCAAACACTTTGAGTACTTTCCTAATCTGAAGACTTTGAGTTTAGTCTTGTACAACATACCAGGTGGATGTATGTACCTGACTGAGTCTCTTGATCCAAGGAGATGGAAATACTGTTTATGAGTTCTAGCTCTAAGACAACCAACACTAAAATTCCTATTAGGATTATAGTTTCCCATAATCACTCTCTCGTAGTACAATTATTTTCGTGATGTATGCCAAAGTGAAACAGTTAATTGATACTCTGACTTTGTCTGAGTTAAGTACATTAAAACTTCAGACGTGTTGGCAAGTAGCCAATATCTCGGTGTGACGTATAACAGGAAAATTTCACGCAGAAAACTGTCAGAGCATTAATTAAAGATATATTGTTTTCCTGCTCATACAGAGATGTCTGATTATGATTCAGATTCTGAAAGCTAGTGTCACATTAGAAGTATGACCTATTTGATTGGAAGAAAGAGCAACTAGAGCGAAGTGAGCCTAGTGTCTGAGCCTAGTGTAGCTCAGTTCTCGCTCCCCTTCCCTCACTGACACTATAGTACAGAGTGTAGCTGGTAGTATGAACACAGCCTAATACAGTACAGTGTATACTACACCTGTATTTACTTATCCTAGAGCCAGATCTAGACCACTCTAGAGACGGCTGGAACCAAGTGTCCGACTAAGGACCGTCCAGACCATGTTAATTTCCCTACTCCTCCATTAACCCACTGGTCCCTATCTCTCAGGAACATTTGAGAGGTTGGAACGCCTAGCATTATTTTGCAGACCTGCAACAAATTTAGGCACGAGAGGAGATTGAGACGAAGAAGATTCAAGAAGAGAAAATGGTTCGTCTTTTAAGACAACAGACTGATAGATCACAGTACCAACACATTTAATGTAACAAAAGCTGCATCTATGTTCCTAAGTTTTTTGAAGTGACTTAGACGACATATTTGATGTGTTTGAGAACCAGCTCGTGCTATGTAACTGCCACGTAAGCAACTGGGCAAACATTGCTTCATACAGCGTTGACAGGATGAGCTTCAAACGTTTTTTTTTTCTGCAGCCTTACCATGTGCCATTACATTAGTTATGACGCATGTCAAACCCCAAACTATTCAAGAGACAGTATAACTTGTTACCTGTAATGTTTTTTTTTTATTTCCAAGAGATTTCGTACTTACAACGACGACAAGATCAAACTTGTGTAAAGAGTTTGCTCGTGAGAAAAAAGTTGCATTTGATGAGATGGACAAGAGCTGCTAAAATGTACCAACTACGACTCCTTGTTCCAGTTGTTACTACACTAAGAGTTTAACGAACTGTAATTCCTGCTGACATACAAGAATATCTGACGATCTTACTACCTAGGATATTCTGGAAACTTTTGCAGCCTTAGCAGACAATTATGAAATTTCTCACAAACTTGGTACGTACTAAAACACAAAGAAACAAGGTAACTAAAATTTGTCCCTAGAAGTTGGGCAACCTAATCAGCGTGCTCATTGCGGCCTTGATGTACCTGCTACTGTAACTTCTCGTACCTTTACCATGAAAACTCACAATCTTGAATAGTCTCTGTTGCTAGACGTTGAAATCTGTATCGAGATAAGAAAGTTAAATGTACCTATTTAACAGAAAGGACATACTACTAGAGAGTATTGGCTAATAAGCTTAGAAAGGATACGAGAAACAGTCGTGCGGCTGCTCCCCACACTCAAGTCGTATCCTCTTTTCCGTGCAACAAAGACACCCAAATCCAAGCAATGCCACTGATCCTAATGTTTTAGATAATGTTACTGCAGTAGAGATGACTGAGCGTCAGAAATTGTATCAGACGAAAAATACGTTTCATCAGCGATGATTCCTTCTTTTTCGAGAGATAAGAGTATGATTTGACGAATTCACAATCTAACTGATATAATTTCTTTCAGAGACACTGGCAGTTATCTCACGTATTATTAATGAGAAGAAGTTTACTGCCGCATAAACTGAACAGATACCTATTGCAAGATAGAGTATGTTAGAAGCCTATGGAGGGGCTGTTATAAAAAGTGCCTCAGCACAAAGTTTTCTATTGAAACAAGCTATTATACCTGTTATATTTCATGGGTATATCCAGTGGTGTGTATTTCCCATCAGGTCAGGTGACTTGTTGTTAGGGAACGATATCCTCATGCGGTAATGTAAGTAAGCCAACTAGTGATTGTAAAACACTGGATGATAAACATGCCATTTGAATCATGTAGAGAGAAACCTATTTTATTTCCTGCTCAAGTGCAATTAACTAGAGCTATGTCAAAGATACAACAACCATCCTTGACTCCTGTTGAGTTAGTGGATGACAATGATTTGGGGTTTGAAGATGTTGTTTAGTGACGCCTTCGCCACAAGGAAACATTAACAACTTGACTCCCCCGGTCATCAACCTAGCTCAAGACACAACTGACGTTAATTTCTAACGTCAATATCTTTAATCAAGGATCAGTATTGTTATCATCATTGGAAAGACTGAGAAATAGCATTTACTGAGAGTGAACAAAAGATCTCGATAATTGTTACTATTGATGTACCGGTTGTACTGATAGAGAAAAATACATTAAGGTTGTCATCTGATAGGTTTTCCAAACACAGTCAAGCATCCGTTTGATTACCAGTTTACATTTCGTGAACAAGCCATTGATTTTGCCTCACAATAGTCCCAATAGGAGGACATTGGGTGTAAGAAGACACTCGTAAACTGCAAAACATTTAACTTGGCCAAAGAATGAAGGAAACAGTAAGCTGATCATGTGGGCTAGTTACCACTGGTGTCCAAGTGACATTCAAGCCACAGCACACTCAAACCTCCACCTACAACCTCGCACTAATAGCTCTAGTATAAAGCAGTTCATCGGACTAAGAGATTTGTTTCAGAACCTCGTTCAAAAGGTTTAAGCGCTTATTCTTCCCCTGCTCTGTGTTGAAGAGTCCTAATTTCAATATACTTCCCTACTTTATTACATATAATTGTGCCCGAATTGCTAGGGGGCATTGGTTGCTGTGCTGCTCCAACAGTCAACATCCACTGAATATTCTCCTCCTAATATGTTACTATTCATCTAAGCTTAAACGGCAACCAGACAAATTATGCCACTATTGAGAAAGAGCTCAAGCTTTGGGTGTTCATTGGAACATTTAGACGGTATTTGGGCACTTCCCCCATATTAAAATTAACGTTTTTTCCTGACCACAATCCACACACTTATAATATACTATGAAAAGTAAAAAATGCTTAGTATCATGAGGTGTGCACCTCAGAATACCAACCTTATACTATTATTATAAAACACATAAGTGGTCATTGTAATGTAATTGCTTGACGCTCTGTCTCGTTCCCTTAATAATTATTATCATTACATTAAATTGACGTAATTTTATGGCCCAAATACCTTTTGTTTACTTGCAATGGGTCAAATTCAGTAACGTAACTTTGATCCCGTCAGCCCATATTAAATATATATATACTCATGTCATGTCAAATTATTTATATTTATATATCACAGTAATGTTGTGTGAGGGGAGACAGCTGAGTGTTGAGTGAGTAATTAGTGGTGCGGGCCGAGGTACGTAGTGACACAAACACTGTCCGCCGCAGTACCCCCCCTCACTACACACCTTAAGCATTTCATACTCAGATGTTTCATGACTGCCTCGCATTTCCACAACCACTACTTTAAGAGTGGTGAATGCAGATCCTCCTCTACAATATCGAGCCTCAATCAATGCAAGCGGCCCTCCTAGTCATCGCATTACCCTGTCTCTACACTGATGTACAAAACCACGAATATGCAGAGATCGATACTGTGTACTGCCCTATACATCCTAGTGACGGACTCTGTGAAATTGTAGAGTGTGCTTGGGACGAGAGTGCTTAAATAATTTTTATAATATATAATATTGCAATGAGTAATCAGAAATAATGTGATAGTACAATAATGCAACTCCCTAGTGGGCGACCCTCTGTTCTTGTTTGGGGGGGTGTTGCAAAACCCCCTTAATTGATTACAATGATATTATGTATATATGAAAATGTATAACCTTTGTCAATTAAAATTTAAATATTGCTTATATTTGCGATAATAGCTAAAATCGTAAATATATTGCTTTAAAATTCTTAATGACTATTTTGTTAGTGATGTATATAAAAATGTGCTCAGCTAGTCTTGATTGTCAAACACTGTAATTAACGCTTGAGTCGCTCGTTATCACTGCCGTCTTACTGAGATCTGCCAGTGACCACACGTATCTATCACGTTATCGAGGGGGGGGTTGTCCTCAACCTCTCGTGAAGTTTCAGTGCTGCAGGATACTCGCTTGGTGTTTGGAGGACCAGATGGTCTGTCTCCATAATTCTTTGTTATGTTCCTGTATTAACTCTGTTCTCGGAACATTGTAAAGACTTATTGATTTTCGACGTTGACTGAGGTTGTGTGTCACTTAGACACTCTGAAACGTCTTCAGGTCCTTGCTATAGCTCTGACCTAATTTTGTACTTGTTTTTTCCTGTTTATTGTCACAGTCACAGTTTGTTCCTAGCAGAACATATATTCATTATTATGGGATTTGTACTTGTGGTATGATCTGGCAGATGGTCCCTATTTAGTTTCGTTATATTAATTTCCCAGTTCCTGATTCTGTGTCGCAGGTCGCTTGATATTGCCATTGCGTATTGGGCTTAGCAGTCTTTGTTGTTCAAGCAGACTGTTCTGGTAGCCAGTTCGTCAAGAAGATAGTTTATTTGATGACTTTGTCAGTCACATTGTTTTAGTCTTATTCGAGTCTGAATACATAGCTAACTTACTTAAGATCACTTACACACATAACACACAACTTGTACATATTTGTAATATCTTATTAAATGTTTAATGTACCTTGACTGTACTTAAGAATTATAAATGTGATATATGCTTTCAGCACAATAAATTTAAGCTCTGAGAGATTGATTTTTTTTTTGATTGCGTGTAATTAATTTAATTTGATAATATACCTCTAGAACAATTCACTACTTAATATATTTATTAAATTTTAATTTCTTTCTCAGTAGGCGGTTAGCCTACCAGTTGTAAATCCTAAGGGAACTATTGAACCATACGGAATACAATGGATAATTGGACAAGGATTACTGATTACTTGTTACGAAACCCAGGAATCAGTGCTGGATGCTAGAAGGGCAGAAAGTCCTTACTAGTATCTTCACTGGAGATCTCTAGGAGCTTTTTAGAATCGCGTTTTCCGTAGACAATCACCTTCCTAATGGATATAAATCTGGCATGCCAAAAACAAGACAACTGTGAAAACAAATAATAACAGTTTGAAGCAGTTCACAATTGCACAGGGGAACCAAAGGGGAAACCTTGAATATTCATCTAACTATGTTAAGTAAATATCTATTCTGATTTATGCCTTTGAGATGTTCCTTTGGAAATCAATATTCAGTCTCTCAAAATGCTGAGTTGGATTTTATGAGATTGAGTCTTCTCTGGCTTATATAGTTTGGCTTCTTGCACTCTGCACATACTCTCTGCATGCTCTGATCACTTGTTGCACATCTACTTCCACCTGAGTAGGGGGGGCATGTTCTTTGATTTTGACAAAATGGTACAGGCGTGTTGACTGTCCTGTGGTTGACACAAAGCCTTGTGGAGCACTGAGAGTTGATTGCATATCATGACTGCTGCTCCACAGTGTGGACCAGATTAATGCAACATGTAGATGTTCTCATCGTTGACCCGGTCGGTACAGAATATCAAATTCATAACACGAAAGTTCATCCTCCAGCATAATATCTTGTCATTCTTTATCCTACTTTTGGGCTTCGTGGTCGAAACATATACATCAATCTGGACCGTTGGTCAGGGTCCTTAAGGTGAAATGTCTACCAGTTAAATAATGCCTCCAGTGGCGAACTGCTTCTATGATGGCCTGGGCTTCCTTTTCTACAGCAGCATAACACTTCTCTGATCCTTGAAAAGCTCTCGAATAGAAGGCTACTGGCCATCCTGCCTGAGATACGGCTGCAGCAATGGCAATGTCAGATGCATCAGTTTCCACTTCGAATGGTAGGGACTCATCAATGGCTTGAACTACTGAGTTTTCAATGTCCTGCTTTGAGAGTATGGAAAGGGTTCTGCTTCCTTTGTCACAGGAAATGTGGTAGCACTCAATGGGCGGACTTTACTTGAATAGTTGTAGATCCATTGTGAGTAATAAGCAAAGAGACCAAGAGTTCTTCGGAGTGAATTTTTGTCTTGAGGCATTGGAAGTTCCCATAGATCGTAGTCGTTCAGGGTCTGGGAATATTGAACCTCCTTCCACTACATAACCAAGAATGATAAGCCTTTTAGTTGAAAAAGTGCACTTTTCCTCATTGTAACTGATAGTTTTCTTCTTGCCGGCTTCCAAAAACTTATCAAGGTTTGCATCATGTTCCTCCTGGGTCTTGCCACAAATGGTAACATTATCTAAATATGCATAAGTTCCCATGAGTTGCTCTTCCTGAGTGAGTGAATAAATAATTCGTTGGAAGCAGGCTACCCCATTGGTGACTCCAAAAGGGACTCTGGTAAACTGATACAGGCCATCACTAGCCTGAAATGCTGTGTATGGTTTATCTTCATTCCTTATAGGGACTTGATGATAGGCACTCTGTAGATCAATTGTGCTAAACACATAGTACTGAGCAATTTTGTTCACTGTATCATCAATTCAAGGTAGAGGGCTCCCATCAAGAAGTGTAAATTTGTTGATTGTCTCGGAGTAATCGATAGCCAGTCTCCATTTCCTATAATCATCCTTAACAACAACAACCTGTGCACGCCAAGGGGAATTACTCGGTTCTATAATACCCTCCTTCAGCAGCCTCTGAGTTTCTTTCTCAATGAACATCCAATCCTCATAAGAATAGCGGCGTGACTTAGCTGATATAGGATGGCAATCCATGGTAAGATTTGCAAACAGCTTTGGTGGGTCTACCCTTAAAAGACAACAAGAGGAGGCAGTTCACCTCCATATGTTAAGGTGACACTACCATGCAGCTTCTGAAAGTCCTGACCAAGGATAACATCAGAGCACAGTTGT
Source organism: Cherax quadricarinatus (assembly GCF_026875155.1). Taxonomy (NCBI): domain Eukaryota; kingdom Metazoa; phylum Arthropoda; class Malacostraca; order Decapoda; family Parastacidae; genus Cherax; species Cherax quadricarinatus. Next base: position 33,747,921 of record NC_069429.1, read on the forward strand.
GGCAGAATAGCTAAATAATCCTTTCCATTAACTCTGAGATTTACCTTACAAACCCTAAGGTCTGAATAGAGAGAGATGTTGATGCCATGGAAACGGTAGCTGATGAGTGATGTACAGTCAAGGAGTGACTTTTAAAACTAAGTCAAGGTTGATGAAGACTCTCTGAGCTGCCACTATCAATAAGACCATCTACTTCTGTTCCTTTGATGAACACTTTCACAACTGCCTTTGACAGTGAATTTGGAGTAGCCGCAGAAGTCACTCTGCTAGAGTCGCATGATCACTGGAATGTGTGGAGGCACTAGCTCTTGTTGATGCATTAGCACGACTTACTTTAGCAAAGTGACCTTTCTTGTGGCATTTATGGCACATTGCTTCACGAGCAGGACACTTTGGACGTGGATGTCTTGAAAAACCACAAAAGAAACACACCGTACCTGCTAGCTGCTGTCACTGAGGCAGGTTCCACAGTAACTTCAGGAATTGCAGCACTTACCACTCGAGAAGGCTGAGTGGTACTGCATACTTCAGAATTCTTCTAGGCTGAATCTAGAGCTCTTGCCTGGTCAAAGGCAGTGGCTAAGTCAAGAGTTTTGTTCTCCAATAAACGCTGCCTTATTATTGGTGATTGCAGGCCACTGATAAAAGCATCCCTGATGGACTCTTCACAATACTGAGCAGCTGTCACTGCTTGAAAGTGACAGTCCTTACCTAAAATTTTCAGTGCTTGAAGGTATTCCTCTAAGGATTCATCAATCTGCTGGCGGCGAGTTGCAAGGCGATAGCGTGCAAAGATTTCATTTGTAGGTTTAATATACTGAGACTTGAGGGTTTTGATAGCATCTTCATAGGTATTACACTCAGAAATAGCCTCATATATCTTAGGTAACACAAAATTGATGAGCAGACTTAGTTTATCTAGATCTTTTTAGGAATGGCTCCCAAGAAGTTTTCGAAAGTCTTAAACCAGTGCTTCCATTCCTTAGCAGCCATTGATAAGCTGGGGTCACAGTCTAGCCTCTCAGGTTTCAGAAAGCCCTCCATGTTGTGATGTAGTCTAACACAGAATCACCACCAGGTAGTCCAGGATTCTATGTTCAATAAATTGTTGTGATAGAAACACAGGCCTTATCTCTAAGCTTTATTGAACGTAGAATCTTCATAGTACTTCTGCAACAACAAAATATAATGACTAGTACATCTAATAACTGCTTCTACAGGGATGGTGATGTTTTGCATATGTCAAGAGAAAAGTTATAACTACAGGCCACATATTTAAACTCACCATGTAATCTGCATCACTAATATATGGATATAAGAGAAGAGAATCACACACCATGTGTTGGCGCCAATGACACACACCAAACTGTTGTTGTTGTTAAGGGCCTCGAGAGGCGGTGCAGTATTATCCTGCTGCTGCTCCCCACAGGAGCAGTATCACTACACACCACACAGGTAACCCCCCTGGAAACTGGAGATGAGTCAGATGCACAGGACCTACCTGCAATGAATGATGAAACAGACATGCAACAGGCACCATCAGAGAACACTAATGTAACCATGGTACCTGTTAAGGTGATAGGTGTTAAAGAAAGCACTAACTCAGAAGTTCCATCCTCCGGAGAGGCATTGGATTCGCCTGACCTTCCTCATATTATAACAAATTTCCAGAAAAAAATTGAGCATCCTGAACAGATCCTGACAAGTTTAATAAATATATGTAATCAGGATGATGCTCTTGAGCATGGTGATGATGTCAACAGTGCAGCAATCTCCGTTCAGTTTCAAGCAATTTGTAAGAAAGAAGCCCATGACTCTTGCCTTCAAGACTTGCCTTTTAAATGGCTGCCAAGATGCCGAAAAATGCTTAAAAATAAAGGTCCTGAAGATGAAGACGTACAAACTATGCTATTTGCTCTTAAGTGCCTGCACACTGTGGCCAAAGGATAATAGTTTTACCATCTTATGAGCAAGAGATTGTAATAACCCAATACCATGGATATATTACAAATCTTTTCATGGAACATTGCTTCCATCAGGAAGCGGTTGCCTGACTTACATCATATTAGTGCAACCAAGAATATTGATGTCATCTGTTTGCAGGAATGTAGATTGAAAGATGGAGCACCTCCACCAAACTTGCCTGGATATGCAGCTTATAACTTAAGGTCAACCAACTCTTGTGTGATGTATGTCAGAAAGAACTTGCCACATTCACTCCTTTCCTTGCAGAGTCGAGTTAACAAGCAGTATCATGGTGTCAAAGTATATGCAGGCGATTTTTCCATAAACATTTTTAATCTCTATGCCCCAGCGAACCAGCTTCGACCTGATGCTTTACCAGATCGCATCAATAGTGAACCTACTCTCATTCTTGGAGATTTTAATGCCAGACATAAGAATATCGGTGGGTCTATAGCAAACACCAATGGAACTAAACTAGTGAAATTGCTAAATGAGCATGACAATGTTCGAATTGTGGGCACTCACCTAAACATATAGCTATAAGCTATGCTGATGATATCATGATCCATACAACAGGGCATAAGAAGATGAGTACCATTCTTAATCAAGTTCAAGCAATTTGTAATCGACTAGGCCTCATAATATCTTCCTCTAAAACAAAGATATTAAAAAGCAAACGACATCCCCCACCCATCTATTTGCAGGGTGAAATCATTAGCTACGTTAAAACTTACAGATATCTTGGTGTAGATGTACCCTTTAACAAATCCACTATACCACAACTAAATAAGAAATGCAAAGCTAGGCTAAATGCCCTCAAAGCTGTTGCTGGCTACAAACCCAACTAGGTGCTAATGTGAAAATCGTGAGAATGATGTACATAGCCTATGTTAGGTCCTTAATTGATTATGCTGCTCCCATGTTGATATTAGCTTGAGAAAGATCTCTCCGACCCTTGGAGTTAATGCAAAATGAAGCTCTCAGAATTATTCTTGGCTGTCCAAGATATACAAAAGTTCTTAACATGAGGAAGGAATTTGGTATTTCTAGTGTCAGTGATAGGATTGTTGAGATTAACACTGTACTCGGTATTAGAATGTTGAGAAACGAACCAGACACTGTCACAATGAATCTTACCAAGTGTCGAGAGGTAAATACACACAGATCTAAATGGATTGTGAAAACGTGCAATTGCATTAAGTTTTATAACCTGCATGAACTGTATCACTGTAGGCAACAAAAGCATTTCACCCCTCCATGGAAGATGTGTTCATTTAATATCACATACCTGCAAGTCCCTCCCAAGAAGCTCATTGCTTGTAATCCCTTCCTTAAATCTCTTGTTAGAGCAACTGCTCAAGAAGAAATTTCTCACCTAGCTGGTAGTAATAAGTTATCACAAGTTATATACACTGATGGATCTAAACAGGAGTCTTCTGGCAGGGCTGCATCTGCTCTTGTTGCCTCCTCCCTAGTTAAGAACGATAATAAATTTGTTGAGTTAGGCATAAGAATTAACAACTGAGCGTCTACACTGCAAACTGAATTGTTTGTAATCCTAATGGCGCTAAAGCTAACCTATGACACTGATCTTGACTCTATCATCATTACTGATTCTATGTCATCATTGAAGGCTCTTGACTCATATAATGACACCAACAACATGCTCATTGTCCATGTCCTTTCGCATGCTATTTCATTACTTTTTAACAAGTCAATAGGACTAGCACCTTCCCGAAACTACTCAAGATGGCAAGGGTTACACCAATACATAAAGGTGGTGACACTACAGACTTAAACAATCCCTGTAGCTCTTGGACTAGTCTTGTTGCAAACCTTTGCACTTTCTCTAATTTCTTGACGTGCTTGTCCAGGTGTGGATTCCAAACTGTTGCTGCATACTCCAATATGGGCCTGGCATAAATGGTGTACAGAGTCTTGAATAATTCTTACTGAGGTATCGGAATGCTATTCATAGGTTTGCCAGGCTCCCGTATGCTGCAGCAGTTATGTGATTGATGTGTGCCTCAGGAGATATGCTCGGTGTTATACTCACCCCCAGATCTTTTTCCTTGAGGGTGTGTGTGTGTATGAGTTTGTGCATGAGTGTTTGTGTGTGTGTGTGTGTGTACTCACCTAGTTGTACTCACCTAGTTGAGGTTGCAAGGGTCGAGTCCAAGCTCCTGGCCCCGCCTCTTCACTGGTCACTACTAGGTCACTCCCCCTGAGCCATGAGCTTTATCGTCCCTCTGCTTAAAGCTATGTATGGATCCTGCCTCCACTTATACATCGTTTTCCAAACTATTCCACTTCCTGACTACTCTGTGGCTGAAGAAATACTTCCTAACATCCCTGTGATTCATCTGTGTCTTCAGCTTCCAACTGTGTCCCCGTGTTGTGTCCAGTCCCTGGAACATCCTGTCCTTGTCCACCTTGTCAATTCCTCTCAGTATTTTGTAAGTCATTATCATGTACCCCCTATCTCTCCTGTCCTCCAGAGTCATCAGGTTGATTTTCCTTAACCTCTCCTCATAGTACATACCTCTTAGCTCTAGGACTAGTCTTTTTGCAAACTTTGCATTTTCTCTAGTTTCTTTACATGGTTGGCTAGGTGTGGGTTCCAAACTGGTGCCGCATACTCCAATATAGGCCTAACATACACGGTGTAGAGGGTCCTGAACGATTCCTTATTAAGATGTCGGAATGCTGTTCTGATGTTTGCCAGGCGCCCATATGCTGCAGCAGTTATTTGGTTGATGTGCACTTCAGGAGATGTGCCTGGTGTTATGCTCACCCCAAGATCTTTTTCCTTGAGTGAGGTTTGTAGTCTCTGGCCCCCTAGACTGTACTCCGTCTGCAGTCTTCTTTGCCCTTCCCCAATCTTCATGACTTTGCACTTGGTGGGATTAAAACCCCAGGAGCCAATTGCTGGACCAGGTCTGCAGATTGTCGAGATCCCTTTGTAGTTCTACCTAGCCTTCGATCAAATGAATTCTTCTCATCAACTTTACGTCATCTGCAAACAGGGGCACCTCGGAGTTTATTCCTTCCATCATGTCGTTCACAAATACCAGAAACAGCACTGGTCCTAGGACTGGCCTCTGTGGGGCCCCGCTGGTCACAGGTGCCCACTCTGACACCTCGCCACGTACCATTACTCGCTACTGTCTCCTGGCAAGTATTCCATGATCCATTGTAGTGCCTTCCCTGTTATCCCTGCTTGGTCCTCCAGTTTTTGCACTAATCTCTTGTGTGGTACTGTGTCAAACGCCTTCTTGCAGTCCAAGAAAATGCAATCCACTCACCCCTCTCTCTCCTGTCTTACTGTTGTCACCTTGTCGTAGAACTCCTGTAGTATACACAAATAACCCACACATAAAAGAGAGAAGCTTACGACGACGTTTCTGTCCGACTTGGACCATTTACAAAGGCACACTAACCAGAAGTGGAGCAGGGCTGCTATATATAGGCAAGATGAGGTGGTGGAGGTAGTAGTAGTAGTAGTAGTAGTAGTAGAGGTGTAGTAGAGGTAGTGGTAGTAGTGGGGAATAAGGAGTAGGAGCCAGTCAAATACAAAGAAAGGGGAGCACTGCAAGGGAGCTAGGTGCCCACAGAGGGAGAGCAAGTGCACAGAGGTGGGTGAAAGAGAAAGCAGAGAATAAATAAAGAAGGAAGTGAAAGATGAACAGAAGGAAGAAAAAAACCCAGAGGAGAAAAAGGAAAGAGGAAAGGGGAAGAGGGAGAAGAAGAAAAAGAAAAAGAAAAAGAAAAAATGAGTCAGGTTAAGTCACGGGTGTTCTGAAGTTTGAAACATTTTACAATGTAGTGGGAGAGGAAGGCATCTACAGAGAAGAAGCCAGGGCTAAGATTCATACAAGGAAAGTTGTGTATTAGAGAGGATTCAACTAGACGGCGACTGTTCAAGTTGGAAGAAGGGAAGACAGTTTTAGCAGAAGACCAGTCAATAGGATGGCTATGATATCTGACGTGACAGAAAAGAGCATTGTTAGTGTCGGCAAGCCTAACACTATTTTTGTGCTCCCTAAGTCTGTCAGAAAGAGATTGACCAGTTTCTCCGAAGTATTGAAGAGGACAGGAGGAGCAAGAAATAGAGTAGACACCAGGGAAAATCTGTAGGAAGGAGGAGAGGTATGAATGAGATTAGTGTGAAGAGTGTTAGTCTGCCAGAAGGAGAGCTTGATGTCTAAGGGATGGAGAGAATTGTTGAGATTAGAAAGACCAGAAATGTAGGGAAGGCAGAGGACAGAAGAGTTCCCAGGAGTAGAGAGTTTGGGAGAGAAGAAAATTACGTTAGCACACGAGAGGGCAGAGTCTTTGAAATGGGAAGGGTAGCCAAGACGGGAAAACGAATTATGAAGAGTGGAAATTTCTGCTGGAAGGAACTGAGATCACAGATGTGGAGGGCACGGAGAAAGAGGGATAGGAACACTTTTCTTGAAAGGGAAAGCGTGATAGGAAAAGTAGTGAATGTACATGCCACTGTGCATAGGTTTTTGGTAAACGGAAGAGGAAAAACCTGTATCTGAGCGGTGGACATGGACATCAAGGAAAGGAAGCAAGGAATTAGATTCCCATTCAACTTTAAACTTAATGGAAGGGGGAAGATTATTAAGAGCTTCGAGAAAAGGTTGGAAGAGACTGGAGTCACGAGGCCAACAGCAAAGAGGGCATCCACATAGCGGAGCCAGAGTGAAGGTTGCACATCGATGGTAGGAATAAGAACAGTCTCGAAGTAAATTCCATGTAAAGATTAGCAAGGACAGGAGAGAGAGAAGAGCCCATAGCAACACCGAAGGTTTGAGAATAATATTTTCCCTTGGAAGGAAAAGAATTAGAGTCCACACAGAAGTGGATAATATCAAGAAAGACATCAGTAGGTATAGGGAGAATGTAGAAACCATTCATGGCCTTTTCTCTAAGGAAATCAAGGGCATCATCAAGAGGGATAAATTAGTGAAGAGGGACTCAACGTCAAGACTAAGCATCTTACAGGTTGGGAGAGAGTGAACCCGTTCAATGAAGTCTTGAGAGTGACGGAGGTGGGCAGGAGAAAAAATACCAAGAAAGGGAGTTAGGGTTTTGGCCAACCAAGAAGCAAGAGAATAAGAAACAGAACCTCTAGAGGATATGATAGGACGAAGAGAAATATCAGGTTTATGAGTTTTGGGAAGGCCATAGAAATAGGGAAGAGAGGGACAGATGACACGAAACCGTTGAACAAGGTCAAAGTCAGAGGACAGAGGTCGGAGAGAGTCCTTATTTTTCTTGTTTGAAAGTTCTCTTGGTGCGATCAAGAGGGTTGGAAACGAGAGGAGTGTAGGTACGTGAGTCAGAGAGCAAGACATCAGCTTTATGGAGGTAATCCTCGCGATCAAGGATAATTACCGAATTACCTTTGTCAGAAGATAGTATGACAATGTTAGTGTTAGATTTATGAGAAGAAGGGCAATTTGGTAACGGCGTGGAAGGTGGTAAATTCTTAGAAAACAGACTAACAAGAGCAGGAAGGAGAGCACCACGAAAAGTGGACAAGTCAGGAAGATTACGGGAGTAGGATTGATGAAAGAATCAGAAGAGCTAATCAGGGAAATAGCAGTGCGAGGGGTAGGTGAAGTGGCAAAGGAAAGGCCAAAACCAAGAAGTTCAAGCTCATACTGAGAGAGTGAGACAGAAGACAGGTTAGTAACACAGTCAGTGATGGAGAATATAGACCAAGGGCTAGCTGAGATGAGACGTTAAAACTTATTCTGTAGTTTAGAAGAATGAATTTGTGTATTCAGGCGAGCAGTGTCAAAGGCAATAGTAGAGAGAAGGTTACAGAGATCCTTTGGTAGAGCCGCAAAGAGAGCACATTGACGTTGACTGAAAGTAAAGAAAGGGCATCTTCAACCTGTGATTTTAGTGAAAGAATGAGCTTTTGAAGTAGGAGACGGGCATGATCAGGAAAGGGAGTGCCCAGTGGGTTGGTTTTCAGGAAGTGGGAGAAGGAAGGGGGCAGAACTTGTTCAGCAAGAACTGTCACGTAGGAAGCGAAGATGATTTTACGACGCGGGGTAGCATAAAGAGCAGCCTCATTATGATCGAAAAGAGGGGTTTTAAAAAGAGGGAAGAAACATTAAAAAAGTTGGAGAGAATATGATTGCTTATCTGCAGGAGTCCATAAAATACAAAAAAGGCACAATACGTGTCTGGAACAATACACAAATAACCCCACACATAAAAGAGAGAAGCTTACGACTCGGTTGCGGTCCAACTTGGACCATTTTACTAACCAGAAGTGGATGAGGGCGGCTATATAAAGCAGGATAGAGATGGTGGATGGTAGTAGTAGTAGTAGTAGTAGAGGTAGTGGTAGTTGTGGGGAATAAGGAGGGGGTGCATCAAATACAAAGAAGGGAGGCACTGCAAGGGTGCTAGGTGCCCACAGAGGAGGAGCAAGTGCACCAGTGTCGGGTTGAAAGGGAAAGTGGTGAAATAATAAACGAAGGAACAGAAAACCGAGACAGAAGGAAGCAAAGACAAACCAGAGGAGAAAAATGAAAGAGGAAAGGGGAGAAAGAGAAGAGAAAAAGAAAAAGAAAAAATGAGGAGTCAGGTTATGTCACGGGTGTCCGAAGTTTGGAGCATTTTACAATGTGTGGGAGAGGAAGGCATTTACAGAGGGACAAGCCCGGCCTAAGATTCATACATGGAAAGAATGGGTATTAGAGAGGATTCAACTAGACGGCCGCCTGTTCAAGTTGGCAAGAAGGGAAGACAGTTTTCGAGAAAGACCAGTCAATAGGATGGCTATGGTATCTGATGTGGACAGAAAAGTGCATTGCTAGTGGCGGCAAGCCTAACTCTATTTTTTTGTGCTCCCTATGTCTGTTCAGAAGAGTCGACCAGTTTCTCCTGAAATATTGATAGGAAGGAGGAGCATGAAATGAGTAGAGACACAGGAACATCTGTTAAAGGGAGAGAGAGGTATGGAACGAGATAGTGGAAAAGAGTGTTTAGTTGGTGGAAGGTGAGCTTGATGTCTAAGGGGACAGAGAATTGTCAAGATTAGTGTTTTTTAGTCTCCCTCTTTCTCCGTGCCCTTCCACAATCAGTGATCCTCCAGATCCTTCAGCAGAACTTCCGCTCTTATTAATTGTTTCCCGTTTGGCTACCTTACAATTCATATACTCTGCCCCTCTCACGTGCTAAAAACATAATTTCTTCTCTCCAACTCTCTACTCCTGGGAATCTTTGTTCTTGTCTTCCCTACATTTCTGGCCTTTCTAATCTCATCAATTCTCTCCATCCCTTAAACATCAGCTAACCTTCCACCAGGACTAACACTCTTCGCAATATTGTTCATACCTCTCCTCCTTCTACTGATGTTCCTGGTGTTCTACTCTATGTCTGGCTCCTCCTGTCCTCTTCAATACTTCGGAGAAACTGGTCGATCTCTTTCGGACAGACTTAGGGAGCCAAAATAGTGTTAAGGCTTGGCGACACTAACCAATGCTTTTTCTGTCACATCAGGATCATAGCCATTCTATTGACTGGTCTTCTTCTAAAAATAGTTAGTAGTTTAATATGTTTTATTAGCACACCCAATACCCATCCTGTGGGGCGGTAGTTCAAAAGATTACAGAGTACATAATTGGTCAGGGACTGGATCCCAAAGTTTTGATTGCTGAGCATGTTACGTGGCAATGAAACTCACAATTTACAAGGTAAAACGGAACTCCAAAATTTACAAAGGTAATGAACTCACAATTTACAAAGGTAATGAACTCAGGTAAGTCTGGTCACAATCATGACAAGTAAAAAAAAAAATAAAAAGTTACAAAGGTATTTACAGATTACCAGAGGTTACGTTATGGGTCCTGGGACTGGGCCCCAGTTTTTGATAGCTGAAACTAGGATCAAGGTAATGAGCACACAAGTTACAAAGGTAATGATTCTGTAGAATGGTTACTTACGTTTTACATTGGCTACAATATGAACAAATTATAGAGTAATGGAGGCCAATTTCACACTTCCACACCGTCAAACTGTAATGAGATATTGGTGCAAATATGGATTGTTGAGTCACACACACCTCCACACACACAGACACACACACAACACACAACCACCACCACACACACACACACACACACACACCACAAACACACACACACCACAAGTTAGTTTATTATTGTATGCACCCATTACCATCTGTGGGCGGTTGTCAAAAGATTACAAAGGTACATAATGAGTCCAGTGACTGGGACCCCAAAGTTATGTTAGCTGAACTAGTTACAAAGGCAATGAACTCCAGGTAGATTCTGGGTCACAATCATGGCAAGTTACTGAGGTAATTGAATCAGCTTCACTCCTATACATGGTTTTACAAGTCTTGAACAAATTACAAAGTAATTGAACCTCTGATTTCGACCACACTGGTCACAATTGTAATGAGTTTAAATACAAATATTAAGTGGATCATACACCACACTAGTGCGCGCGCGCACCTTTCACACACGAGGGGCGCACACGCACGGACCTGTGCACCGGAGCGTACAAATAATATGCATTACACAACAAGGACGCACACCCCACACACACAACCCACACCACACACACCAACACCCACACACACACACCCTCACACCCCCAAACACACACCCTCACACAACCCACACACAACACCCACACACACTCACACACACAACAACCCACACACGCACACACACACCCACACACGCGCACACCACACCCACACCCGCACACACTCACACACACATGCACTGACACACACACACACACCTCACACACACCCGCACACACACCCTCACACACACCACACACACGCACGCACACACACAAACACACAACACACACACACACACCACACACACACACACTCGCACCACACACACTCACCACACAACACCACCCCTCTCCACATCCCACACAACACACACACACACACACACACACACACACACACACACACACACACACACTCACCACACACACACAACACTTTGCACACATGTGGTAATGCTTTATTTAACAGCTAGCAAAGTCAGGGTATTTCTACAGAATGGTCTGCAATATACCACTGTGGATTATTTTACTTAGCCTATTTCTTGAACACTTTGAGTGGTTTGTTTCTAATTCATTAATTTTATCACACTCCAGTACATAATGACGACAATGTGTGACAATAGTCCATTCTGGCAAAGTTTAAATTTCGTTGGGTATACATCTGGTGGTGGTGATTTAACCTGCCACAGATATTGTACCCAAGCGGAGCCGGGCGGTAGGACATCCAAGAGTCTACTTATCTTGTTGGGATGCACCATAGACATGTGGCTCCTCCTGCATGATTAGAATGATGTAGATGGACTCACTGGTGTCCATTCTCCCTCGAGCTTAAGTACATAAAATTCAGACTGAAGTGCTTTTCGTATTATTGTTCCAAACTACTACCTGACAAGCCCAAGATTGTAAATCTACTCCTCTTTGAAAGTTTACAGCTTAAGCCAATTTATCAGTTATATTCATGCATCTGATGACAATGTGAGATGAATCACAGATGTGCACTCTGACTCACTGTCACACTCTACATACTGTGTCTGGCTTCTGACAAAGAATGCCACAATTTATACTTATGAGTTGAGGCTTTTATGGATGACTGCAGAATCAGTTACAATTAAAGTGTTCACCTTAGATATTGGACACATTTGAGCGCAAGGAGTATGGCTAAACAGTTCTTCGTTTGAAGGGGTAGAGGCCCGGTTTTTGATGGAGTGTGCTCCAATTGCTTATGAGAGGCCTTCATCTGGGTGAAACAGCGGCAATACCAGCTGACCTGTGGATGGTGAACAGAACCATCGGGGGACGTAAAAATTTGGTGAAGATTGTTCTGTGTGATAAGTTATCAATACAGCTTTAAGGCATCAATGCTTGGCTCTTCATGTCGAGCTCTTGGTTGTGAATTTATGAAGGAGTTTTGGGGGGGAAAATGGAGGAATGGTAGTTTGGAATGGGGTAATTATCCCTTGAGCAGGGAAATGTCTTGTTGTCCAACTTGATATAGATCATGTAGCTGGTTCATGGCGGAGGTCGGTTTCAGTTTTTGATCCATTGGAAGGATGTTCACCAGTGCTGAGGAAAGTTTGGTGGGTTCTGTGAAGGGGGGTTTGAATGGGCTAGCCTAAGCATAATTGACCACAATAAAGGATATTTCTTTCAGTAACACGATCTCTAATGCTTTGGAAGATTAAGTTTCTTTCCGCATATTAAATTTTAGCAGTACGGGGCATCCTAGGATGATCCTCATTGCTTCGTTTTGCAGTTTTTCCAGCCCTCCAAGCTTCCAGTCAGTCACGAGGTTCGGAGTTGTGGCGCGGCTTAATCATCCAATGATCTAATTTAAGCAAGATACATCATTTCTCAATTTTAACATTAGCACTACCTGGGATGAAAACCTGCCCAACTCTAAGGTGCTTTCAGCCTTTATTTGTATTGGCGACAAAGTCTCGTTAACAAACCGGTCCAAGTAGTGGAACCTCAAAGCCTAGATACTTGTTCTGCTTTCATATTCTAGATGAGACCCCAATCATGCAAACTGGATCTGACGAATGTGCCTCTCTGCGAGGAGGACGCCTGTTGAGTATCTTTGTTTTATCCTGTAAGATTATTAAATCAGGGTCCTGACACGAGGCTAAAAACATGATTAGAATGTTTTGAGTGTTGGCAATCAGTGGTGTGATGATCATTATTGTCATCAGCAAAACTAACCATATAAATGATGGGGCTGCTAGGGCATGGCTTAAGTAAGGGCAAATAATCAAAATGTTGAAAAGGGTGGGGACCTACGCACTCCTCCCTGGGGGGTTCCTAATTCAAAATCTTTGTTACACTTCTAAGTCCTGGAAAACACAGACGACTTTCTGTTGGACAGGTAACTTTAATCTCAGCGGAGAAGGAGAAAGCCATGCTCCAACATCCATTCTGGCAAGTTCACTAATGATACATGTCTGTTGGTACATCAAAAGCGGATTTAAGGTCAAGGAAGTAGTGTATGAGGCTGTCAGTGTGACAGAGGTGAGAAAAGGGGAGGGGGGGGGGGGGGGGGGGTGGTAATACATTGATGCACACCTTCCATGCATGAAGCCATGCAACGGGGGGGGGTGACAAGAATTCCTTAATTTCTGTGCATAAGACGATTAAGAATCAATTCTTTCAAATGTTTTACGACAAGCAGTAGTAAGGGATATTGGGCGAATGGAGTTTTGTTGATTGGGCTTTGGATGGGATATAATGAGGCTAATTGGTCCATGTTTTAGGGGGAGCTCCCAGTGACATAACTCATGTTATATATTCAAGTAAAGGAGTTACATGGTACTGACAGCAATCTGAGTCTGGTGTAAGTAATACCATCCTCCACCAGGCGACGTGGAGTTGCCTTAGTTAGTGCTGCATCAAGTTCATAAGTAGTGAAAGATTTGTTTGCAGATTCTGCCTTGATGAGCATAAAGCAAACCAAGGCTCTCCCTTGCATCATATTTGTCATTAATTCGCCTGTGGTGGTCTGGAAGACTGTCATTGCTTGATGTAGCAGGCCCAACACTGTCTTATTCATTCGCCTATGCAAGGGATGCGGGTGCGCGATCTGCCCAGTTCTGATACCCGTAATTCTATTTATGTCCCTCCATGCCGGCTAAGTGGGGGTGTGAGGCATTGAGACCATTGACAAATTGTTCCCTGTTGTTTGCCGCCAGCTCTGTCATACGCTCTCTGCTGCAGAAAGGGCAGTTTGGTAGAGGCTCAGCATTATCAGGGGTACGATGGTTTCTTAGTAGGCTAGTCTGCGAGCAGTACGTTTCAAGTTGAAGTTTAGAATCATTGTTAATAGGTTTGATTTTTATAAGACTTTTGATTATTATGGATAAGTCATTTGGATTTAGAGTAGTGGAGGTTTTCAGAGGCGGCCTCTAAGAAGTTACTGAATACTGCCTCACAAGGTCATTGTTAAAAAGTCTCGACAAGGTACACTCTAGGAATTTTACCAGTCTGTCACATGTGCAACAAAGTCATATGTTGTCAGGGGAACCATTTAAGACGTTCATTTTGATGATCCCCACCGGGGAGAATAGTATGACCAAGATATAGAGAGGTTAGCCTTGGGAATGATCAGACGCTAGATTGTTACAATGGAAGACTCACCAGCTGGCAGAAGTAATGTTGAAGCCAGACACAGATCATGGACACTCCATAGATTTGTGTGGGTTCAAGGTCACCTACAATATGCTCTTTAGCATGATCTGTTTTTAAGAGTTGTCAACAGTTGATTGCCATTTACGATTTACCAAACTGAGAGTTTCCAATGACTTTTGTGTCATTGATTTATAATCACCAATAATGAGAGTAGGTTCAGACTGAGCACAAGTTGGGAGCTCCAAGTAATTTAACTTATCAGCAGGTGCGTACAAGTTAAATAGTTGAGAGCAGAGTTCCAATATAATTCCTAACACCGGGATACTGTAGCCCTCTGTTTTTTATGTGCATGAAGTTGATGGGGAAGGAAGGTGATTTTTTTAATATATAGAAAACATGAATTAGTAGATTTCGAGGGTTAGATGCAACAAACGATGGGCATTTAGGGGGTTGGGATTTTTCAGGGGGACTCTGCACTCTTGTAGACACACAATTTCAATGGGATTCTGTGGTTACTTATTTTTGATGCAGGTCAGAATATCTTTTTCTAAAGTGACGCATATTCCAACTTTAAATGGATAGTTTTACGGTGGTTGGTTCCATTATATAATTCCAGGGATGTTTTCAATTTCTCAGCAAAATGAAAATAACTTACTAAATAACAAACAGAAATATTCATATCATATTCTTCAGAATGAATCTTTCATGAGTCTCCTAAGTGACTTCATTAGTGAGACCTTTGGAGTCTTTGTACACAGAGGTCACTGCGCTCTTTGTCTGGTGAATGTATGGACGGTGACACTATCCCATCGCACTCAACTCTCCGCTTTTATACAACTCATCACTTCATCACATGTATCACTCCTCATCTGATGACCAGTGATACATACACCATTAGCAACATCCGGGCCATCTCACACTCGGTATCTATCTATACATTACATCATCAGGTTGTCTATCATGTTGGCCTTACGGCCCTTATAATCTTCTCTGTGATTGTAAACACCCTAGCAGATGCATCGTTTTGTGATTATTAACATCATGCTATCATCGTTTGTTCATCATCACCACACTCAGTGGCATAATGGCTGTACTATCTGTGGGGTGGATGTACTCTTTGCAACCTCTGTAAGTTTTTCCTCGTGGTGCTCAAGTTGTTGTTGCAAACAACATGTTGCTTCTCCGTACAGTTATGCGCAGCTGTTGTGTGTACCACCCCAGCAAGACTAGCGTCATCAGGAAGTATTAAGTCCGATCAGCTGTGTCAGGTGGCTGACTGACAGATGACTCAGCAGTAGATGGTGTCAACACCAGCAGCATTCTAGTTTTCGTAGTGATAGCAGATGTGTTCGATGCTTGTTGATGTACTCCCAGAGTGACTCGCTCAAACCATATGGATCGGAGTTCAGGCAAAGGGTCAGTGTATTAGGACATGGAAGTATATGGTAGGGCCTATTGCATAATCTGGGGGGATGATGGTGAGGCGGGAGCTTGGCGGCTGGCGATGGTGGGCAGCTTTCGCGCTGCAGTCAGCAGAGCAGCGTGGACTCCTGGGAGTATTACGCAATTGATACATTCTAATGCAACGGTTGGTGGTTTCTTGATCTATCATAGCACTGGTGAGAAGGAGGGCTTGGCACTTCACTGCACACCAGTGTGACTTAGATGAGCATTTCAAGAATTGTGTGTGACCCCAGCGCTGACACTTGTAGCATCTACGGTGAGGTGCTTTGTACAAAAGCGATTTTGTAACTCCTGTTAAGCGCTGCACGAGAGTTGATATATGAGGGTGGAGTCCCTTGACCAATCCATCAGCCATTTTCAGTCATTTGGAAGTCGCGAGGTTTGCAAAAACTTGGTCTGACATCAGGAATTTAGGATCCATTGTACTTATTGCATTGTGGATAACAATAAGTACTTTAGGTGTTCTTGGTGGGGTGAGGCAGCTTGGGAGTTGGATGTTAGCATATTATAGGAGTAAGAAGTTTTTCTATGAATGTTGGGTCGTTAGTAACTATATAAAACGTATTTATTCCTCGTCATGACGAAAGCGAATCCGAAGGTTTTTTTCTGGGTTGTCTAATGATGCTTGTTTAATACCATATAAACTTGTCCTCATCTCAGTGTTAGCAGGGAATTCAGCCTAACCGTTTAGCAATGGTTGTTGTTGCTCTCGTTGTTTCTTGCAGCAGGTCTCCGTTGAAATCCTCGTTTCTTTTTTCAAAGTTCCCTTAATTCTAATTAGTACGAATTCGCCTTCACCTTCATTTTTAACTTGTCACATCCATAGGTCACTTTTTGTTCAGCTGACTTGAGATGGAAGAGTTAAGAGTTAGTCGGTTTCTTTTGGGTCAGTGAAACCGCCTGTTATTCCTTAAGAGAGAACAGGGATAGGATGGGATATTCACATCGCTAGGACACAGGCAATACAATTATGGTGTAGTGAGTGGCCTGCGGGTCGCAGTGCGATTTTCAAGGTATTCACTGGGCCCACAGTCGTCTCGAGAGTTACAACATGTATACTTGTTATTACTCCAGACGCAGCACTTAAAAACACATCGTGCACACGTGTCTGAATGACCAGACATTTTCACTACTTAAGACAAACTAGTTCTCACATACACCGAAGGTACGGATGGAACACTGTAGAACGTTCACAAAGGCATTCTGTAACTTGGCCTTCACGGCTGGCGTGGAGCGCTGTTTTAGCCTGGACAGCTAAACTCCGCCCTTATCCATATGTAGAAATGGCGAGTGTTTTCAAGGGATACGGTGAATAGGAAAGTAGAGGGGAAGGGCTTTCACCTCACTAGACACACGCAGTATGGGTGTAAGTGGCATTGCGAGTCTTATAGTGCCAATTACTCAGGTCACCCAGCAGGCCAGACATTCCTCACTATTTTATGCGACGGAAGGTACGATGTGCACAATGTCCTAAGTCAGTGAAATCCATCGTGCAATAGTTACTACAAATCTGCAGAACTTAACACAACCATAGGATATTTGCTTGTAGCAGGCAGGTTGGCACTCAGGTGACTTATTAGTAAGGTGAGTGGAGTGCGGCACTGAGGACTGTCACGGGCACTCAAGCATTTATGTGGTCTGGCAAAAACCAGCCTCGAGACCATAAGTATAATAGAGGCGAATGCTGAGTTCCAAATCGAGGAAGGAGAGGGAGAGAGGCGAGGTGGAGTGTAGTCAAATCAACATGTTTGTTTCACTAGGTATATCACTTGTCACAGTTCACACATAAGAGTTCCTGCAGCAATTCAGCTGTCGCTCCAACGATAATTTGTTGCATGATTGAGTATCAGTCGGGTGAGATAATGGGGGCAGTTCTGTTATAGAAGCCTAGACTTCCCTTCTACACACACAACATCCATATACCCTCAACCACTCAGGCCTAAACCTGTGCTCTAAAAACTGTCTTCCTTCTTCCAAACCTGGAACAGTCGCATTTAGTTGAATCATCTCTAATACACAACTTTCCTTGTATGAATCTTAGCTTGGCTGGTATTGTAGATGCCTTCTCTCCCATACATTGTAAAATACTCCAAACTTTCAGAACACCCGGTGACTTAACCTGACTCTCATTTTTTTATCTTTTTTTTTTCTTCTTCTCCCTTTCCCCTTTCCTCTTTCTTTTTCTCCTCTGGGTGGTCATTTATTCCTTCTGTCTCATGTTTCTGTTCCTTCTTTATTTCTCCAGTCCCCTTTTCACCTACCTCTGTGCACTTGCTCTCCTCAGTGGGCACCTGCTCCCTTGCTGTGCTCCCTTCCTTTGTATTTGAACGGGCTCCTCCTCCTTATTCCCCACTACTACACTACCTCCACTACTACTCTTCTACCACTCTTCCTGCCTGTATATAGAGCCCTCGCTCCACTTCGGTTTAGTGTGACTTTGAAAATGGTCAAGTCGGACCGAAACGTCGTCGTAAGCTTCTCTCTTTTATGTGGGTTATTTTTGTATCGTTCCTGTCCGGTTAAGTGCTTTTTTTGTTATTTAACTCCAGTAGGTTTGTGACACCGGATTTTCCCGTCCCTGAAAACCATGTTGCTGCTGTTGATGAGATCATCCTTTTTGGTGTTACACATTCTTCTCTGACATCGTTTCAGATTTTCATGCTGTTTAATGTCAGTGACACGGGTCTGTGGTTTAGTGCTTCTTGTTTGATTTCCTTTTTTAAGATTGGAACTACATTGCTGTCTTCCTGCCTCAGGCAATCGCCCTGTTTCGATAGATGTATGGATATTGTGTTAGTGGTACCACATAGCACCTCTGCTCCCTCTCTCAGGAAACCATGGGGTGATGTTATCTGGCACCCATTGCTTTGAGGTATCTAGCTCGCTCAGAATAGGCACTCTTCACTTCTTCCTCGGTTGTGTGCCTCTGTGTCCAGCACCTGTTGTGTGCCCCACTCTACTGTCTTTCTGGAGCCCATTTCTGTCTCCTCTGTGAACATTTCTGTGAATTCTTGTCGAGTTTCCTCACTACAATATTTCGTTGTTGTCTCCCCTCTTCCTTCCTTAGCATGATTACCTGGTCCTTGGACTGTGTTTTCACTCTGTTGTGCTGTTATAATAGCTTTGGGTCAGAGTTCTTGGCTATCTCCGGCTATGGTCGTTTTCCATATTGTCGTTGGGGCCTACCTTCTTATCTGTGCATATTCGTTTTGGCTCTACGATGCTCTCCTTAGTCTTCTTGGTCTTTTGCCTTCTATATTTCTTCCATTCCCTAGACACTTGGTTTTTCAGCCTCCTGCACCTTTGCGGTGAACATGGGCTAATCCTGGTTTTTTTTTCATTTTTCTGTTTCCCTTGGGTACCAAAACCTTCCCAGCCTCGTTGCACATTGTTGGTTACATATTCCATCATCTCATTAATGGGTTTCCTGCCTGTTCTTCTGTCCCATGAACCTTTTCCAGGGGAAGTTCCTCATTACCGTGAAAGGCCCCATTCTGTTAGTTTGGTTTCATTTTGTCCTGGCCTTCCTGCTTCCCCTCCACTTGTAGCTCTACTGTGTTTTTGAAGCTCAAAACCACATGATCACTGGCCCAACGGGTCTTTAATATGTGCGTCTAATATCTGCACTACTCATGGTGATTACTAAGTCAGTCTTGTGGTTCATCCTCTCCTCTCTCTCTTGTAGTGTCCCTTACGTGTTCGGTACATGATGTTTTCCTGTACCACCTCCATCATCTTAGCCCTCCTTTATCTTGGGCCCCATGTGACTCAAGTTCTCCCAGTGATCGCTTGGGGTTTATGTCGCCATGATCAGAGCTTTGCCCTGCATGCATGAGCTCTCCCTCTGGCCACTGCAGCCAGTGTGTTCTACCATCGCTTCTACTGCTTCATCATACTCTGGCCCTGGCCTCCTGCTGTTCTGTGGTTGGTTATACCTCACTGCAATTACCACCTTGGGACCTCCAGAGTGAAGCGTTCCCCGCAAATGTAATCCACTTTCTTCTCTGCTGTCTCTCCCTCAGGTCATCAAAATTCCATTGGTGTTTAATCAGCAGTGCTACTCCTCCACCCCCTGTTCCTTCTGTCTTTTCTCAGGATCGGGTTTATCCCGCTGAAAATGACATCTGTATCATACCTGTAAGCTTGGTTTCTGTGATTGCTATGATGTCTGGGATGCCTCTTTGACTCTTTCGTGCCACTCCCCCACTTTTTTTGTTTTCCTCAGCGTTTGTGTACCTTACCTTCAGTTTCCTTTCCAACACTGTGGTTTGGGGGCCTGTGGGGGTGGGAGACCTGGTAGCATACTGTGGGATTCTATGGTTGGGGGGTTGGGTGGAAGCTGTGGGTTATGGATTTTGGGGTGTGTTGGGGTGGGTGTGATAGGTTGTGGGGTTCTGAGGATAGTTGTGTGTGTGCTTGCCCCTTTCTGCTCTGTTCTGCTCTGGCTGACCTCTGCTGGTTCATCTTTGACTCCTTTCCTAGCTCCTTTCGGTTTTTTGTCCTCTCCCTCAGCTGCTGTCGCTCTGTGTTCTGTCTCTGTCTAGGAACACCTTCTTGTACTCTTCCCAGTTTTTCAGCTGTTGGGTTTCTCTTGGAGGATCCTGTTCCGCACTGTTTTTGTCCTGAGAATCAGCTTGATCGGGTGTTCTCCCCTTCAAGTACCCCCCTATTTTCTGAAAATTTAAAATCTCTTCCATGTCTCTCCCCTATTTCCGTGATGATTTTCTCAATCTCCTTTCTTTCTTCCTGCCGCCTTTCAGTGTGTGTTCTTTCCTCTCTCTCCCAAAGCCTATGGATAAACACTGATTTTCCCTTTCCTCCCCCCATTTTTTCCCCCTTTATTTTCTATGTTGTCATTTTCTCCTTGATTTTTCAGTGGCTTTTGGTAGCAGGGTTGTCCCCACATTCGCCCTATCCCCCTCTCCTCGCCCCCACTGCTTTTCCCTTTTCACCCCCGGGCCCTTCTTTGCGGGTTTGAATAATTGCATAATTTACCTCTTCCCCTTCCCTGTTCAGCCTCTCAGCTTCATATGCTGTGTCCTCTGGCCCCCCCTGAGACTTGCTTACTGTTTGCTTAAAAATTCTAGGCCCCTCCGGCTACCTTTCACTTTCTCCCAATTCCTCGCTCTCTCCAACCCTTTTCCCTTTCACAAAGCTTTTTCCATTTTTCAGAAAGTTTCCCCTAACCTATTTTTGCCCATCCTCCTTCACTGCCCCTCCTCCTTTCCCCCCCTCCAGTCCCTTTTGTCATCTACCCCCTGATTCTGTAACCCCCAAACCATTTTTTTAGTGAAAAGAAGGAGAGAGAGAGAGAGAGAGAGAGAGGGAGAGAGAGAGAGAAGAAAGGAGAAAAGAGAAGAGAAAGAAGAGAGAGAGAGAGAGAGAGAGGAGAGAGAGGGAGAAGGAGAGGAGGGAAGGGAAAGGTGGAAAGAGGGGGGAGAGTGAGAAGGGAAAGGGGGGGGGATGAGAGAGAAGGGGAAAGGAAAAAGGGGGGGTAGAAGGAGAGAGGGGGGGAAGGGAAAAAGGGGGGGAGGAAAAGGAGGAGAGGGAGAGAGGAGGAGAGGGAGGAGGAGGGGAGGGAGAGGGGAGGGAGAGAGAGGGGGAGGAGAGGGGGGTGAGAGGGGGAAAGGGAGGGGGGGAGAGTGGGGAAAAAAAAAGGGGGGGGAAAAGGTGGAGAGAGAGGGGGAGAGGGAGAGTGGGAAAGAGGGAAAAGGAGGGGGGAGAGTGAGAAGGGGAAAAGAGAGGGGAGGGGGAGGAGGGAGAGAGAAGAGAGAGAGAGAGAGAGAGAGAGAGAGAGAGAGGAGAGAGAGAGAGGAGAGAGGAAGGGAGAGAGGGAAGAGAGAGGGGAAAAGAGGGGAGAGGAAGAGAGGAAAAGAGAGGGGAAATAAGATAAGAAAGAGAGAGAGGAAGGAGAGGAGGGAAGAAAAGGGGAAGTTTGGGGGGAAAGTGGGGAAGAAGAGATGATAAAGAGAGGGGAGAGAGAGAGGAAGGGGAAGGGGGGGGGAAGGGAGAAAAGGGGGGGTTAGAGGGTAAAATTCACGGGGGGTGTGAAATCCATATATGTGTGTGGTGTGTGTGTGTGTTTTTTGGGTGGTGTAAGCTATTAAAAGGCCAAAACAGCGATCTTTCATCTATGGTGTGTGTTTTTAGTTTTTTGAAGCAGCCCTTTTTTTCCCATATATTCTACTTATATATTGATATGTACCCGATCTTTGGGTTCCCACTGTACTGTCTTGTGGGGCAAAAATTTAAAGTTAAATTTTGTGTGTGTGCCGCTACCTTCTTTAATGCCCCTCTCCTACACTCAATAAATTTTTTTTAAATGCTAAATGCTGTTATTCTAATTTTATGGGGAGAGTGCCCCAAATTTTCCCATGAAGGGTACTTTGATCCCATGAACTCAAACTAGGTGAAAATTACGTGCGGCTGGGAGTGGATAATGTTGCCCGTCTTTGGGGCCCCCTAGTTGAAGAGTTGTGCTTCTCGGGGAAATTTTTCCACTAACTTCATGTAGCACTGTAGTCCTGCTCATCTAATTTTTTCACTCACTGTATTTTCTGACACATCTATACATATCTCTTATCCCTGGTCTTTTTCGCCTTTTCCTTTAATACCCCCCCGCGTTTGTGGCAACACATTTGGTTGAACGACTGTTCCCTTCCTTGCTTCCTCCACTTTCACTTGCATATTTACTTTTTTTTTTTCTGTATCACTTTATTTCCCTTTTAAACGGGGTTTAAGTGTTATAGGCACTCTCATGCATCACACGCCTATATCCCACACTCTGTTCCTTAGGGGACAGTCAAATTTCTGCCAAAAAACCAGCTCAAAAAGGTGACTCCTCCACGTGCGTGTGTGTTGGTGTCTCAACAATCAAATTTGCACCAATAACTCATTACGTTGTGACCATGTGTGGAAGGTGAATTTATTACTCTATAATTTGTTCATGATTGTAGCCATGAAAAACGTAAATAACGATACTTACAGGATTCATTACTTTTTTAGCCATTTTCTTGTAAAATTTTGAGTTCTTACCTTTGTAACTTGCTCGAATCAAAATTTTAGGCCCATCCCTGGGCCCTTTGTACCTCTGTAAATTTTTTACTATGGCAGAATGGGGATGGGGGCTAATAAAATATTAAACTTTAACTTATGTTTACCAAATTTTGGGTAATTGAAATTTCTCATCGTTGAACTTTTATTTTTTCTGCAGCCCATTTAAAGATTTGTTATGTCCGGGGGAGCCTTGCAGGTCTGCATGGAAGACACTTCATACGATTTTGGTGTCATTGAAA
The DNA here is from genome assembly GCF_026875155.1 of Cherax quadricarinatus. Taxonomy (NCBI): domain Eukaryota; kingdom Metazoa; phylum Arthropoda; class Malacostraca; order Decapoda; family Parastacidae; genus Cherax; species Cherax quadricarinatus. The sequence goes on from NC_069429.1 coordinate 33,770,852, forward strand.
GGAAGACACGTGCTGTGGTGACTCCTTGTTTGTCAAAATGAGGTGAGAAACCGTGGGGTGAGTAAAGTGCCCTTTTGGAACAAAGCTTTTTACTGTAGGGCCCCAAAATTTACTTGTTGACTACTACTCTTTGTGCCTTTTTTGTGAGAAAAATTATAGTCCATCTACCAAAAGTTCCTGTTTAAATTTCCCTTTTGCACACTTTTGTGTGTATTTTGCATGGCACATTACAAAACTTTTGCAAAGTCGTATATTATTACATTTTCACTTTTTGTCATTTGGCATCACGACCCTTTTCAAGTGATTAATAGTGAGACAGACAGGGCGACAGCTTGAAAAAACCCCTGTTGCCCTGGGGTTTTGTAGTGATGGCTATCTAGATGGGTAGCGATTTGCCTCTTTGGACCCTTTTAAAATTTTTTTTTTTTTGGGTGTTTTGTGCATCGGGGCTGTAGTTCTTTGTATTTTCTTTACTTGGGCCCCCCTTTTTGGAGCAGGGAATTTGGTGTTTTTTTTTTAGTTTAAAGTGGGGGCGAACCCCCTGTCCATGTCCCTTCCCAAAGGGTGGGAAAGGCTCGGATTGGGGGTTCTTGCAGTTTTTGAGGCACAGAGGTTTATGAGTTGGTTTGGGAGGGCAAAGGGCATGTCATTTAAAGCCCCGTTCGAAGTCATTTGGCCATCAGGTTTAAAAATCAGAAAGGCTTGTGTTAACCAAATTCTGTGGCCTCTCATAAAAATTTTAATTTTTATCTTCGATCTCAGTCTGGTTAGCGGCTTGCTAAAAACTGATTTTTTTGGGGCTTGAGTAGCTCACTCATTTCCTTGCTTCATTGTGTAGGACCCCTTGTTTTTGAAGGGCCCAACCAAAACCCCAATTTTTTTTTCGCTTTGTTTTTGGCCCTTAAAAAAAAGAAATCTTTGGGTTTTTTTCGATTTAATTTTTTGGGTTTTTAATTGTTTTTGCATTCCCGGGTCCCATAGATTCCTTCATCTTTAAATTTGATGTTTTCTATTTTACCCTACCCCCGGGGTTTACCTTGGGGAGAGTTCCGGGGGTCCCCCGCCCCCCTTTCCCTAAGTTCCCCTTTTTTTGGGGGATCCCGAGCGAGAAAAAAGGCTGTTGCTGCTGGCTGCATGCAAAACCAATGTACGGGGCCCCAAACCCGGCTGGCAGGGGAAACCCCTTTTTGGTGCTTTTTTTCCAGTGCCAGCTTGGAAGGGGCCTTTTTTAGGGGTCTGTTGGGAACCCCCTTATGTGTGTGGGAGGCAGTTGAACAGTTGGGCCCCCGACACCCTTTTTGTTTGGTCCTTAACGTGCTATTTTTATTATAATCAAAAAGGAAAACGAATGCCACAAGGGGCTATACAGATCTTAAAGTGCTAGTGAACCCCCCGCTTTTTATTTTGGGGGGTGTTGCATCGGGCTGCCAAGTCTTTTTCTTTCGTAGTGAGTGATTTTTTTGGGCAAGTTCGGTAATTTGTCCCTCTAGGATTTTTCCCGGTGAAAATTTAAACATGTATCTCTCCCCCTGCTTTCCAGGGAAAAAACGTTTTAGGAACCTCAAGTGTCCCAGTAATTTAGGTGTTTTATCTCCTTTT
>NC_069429.1:33772950-33800893 GCF_026875155.1 Cherax quadricarinatus
GTTCTTGCATTCAAATTCGAAAAGTAACTTGATCCTCCACCTTTTAAAAATATATATACTCATGTCATGTCTAATTATTATATTTATATATTCACAGTAATGTTGTGTGAGGAGGAGACAAGCTGAGTGTTGAGTGAGTAGTGTGGTGCGGGCGAGGTACTGTGTGACACAACACTGTCCTGCCGCAGACCCCCCCCTCACTACACACACCTTAAGCTTTTTCCCATACTCAATGTCATACTGCCTCGCATTCCACAACCACTACTTAAGAGTGGAATGCAGTCTCCTCTACTATGATCGAGCCTCAACGTGCCCTCCTTGTCAGCGCTATCCTGTCTCTACACTGATGTACATAACCACGAATATGCAGAGATACGATACTGTGTACTGCCCTAGTACATCCTAGTGACGGACGCTGTAAATTGTAGAGGTGTTTGGGGACAGAGTGACTAAATAATTTTTATATTATATAATTTTGATATGAGTAATCAAAAAATTGAGAAGACATTAAATGCAACTCCAGTGCGACCCTCTGTCGTGTTGGGGGGGGTGTTTCAACCCCTGAAGGGGTTTACAATGATTATTATGTATATATGTAATGTATATTACCTTTTCATTTAATTTTATAATTTGCTTATATTTGCGTAAATCTAAATCGAAATATATTGCTTTATATTCTTAATTAAACTTTTTGTTGTTGGGATGTATATAAAATGTCTCAGTAGGCTTGATTGTCAAACTACGGTAATTATCGCTTGTCGCTCGTTATACTGCCGGCTTCTGAGCTGCAGTTGTCCACGTAGCTATCACGTAAACGAGGGGGGGGTTTTTCCTCACCTCTCGTGAAGTTTTCAGTCTGCTGGAGACTCCTTGGTGGTTGGACAGATTGTCTTCTCATTATTCTTGTTAGTTCTGTAGAACTCTGTTCCGGAACATTGTAAAGACTAGTGATTTTCGACGTTGTACTGAGGTTGTGTGTCACTTAGACACTCTGAACGTCTCAGGTCCTTAGCTATAGCTTCTGACCTAATTTTGTACTGGTTCTGTAAAATTGCCCACAGTCACAGTTTTTCCTATGCTGAACATAGATTCAGTATTATGGGAGTTTTGAACTTGTGGAGGATCTGCAGATGGTCCCTATTTAGTGTCGTTATTTTAAATTTCCCAGTTCCTGATTTTTGGTCGCAGTCGCTTGATATTGCATTGCTATTGGGCTTAGCATTCTTTGTTGTTCAAAGCAACTGTTCGGGTAGCCGCCCGGTCAAGAAGTTAGTTTATTTGAGGACTTTGTCAGTCACTTGTTTAAGTCTTATTCGAGTCTTGAGACATAGCTAACTACTTAAGAGCACTTACACACATACACACACTTGTACATATTTGTAATATCTTATTAAATGTTAATGTACCTGACGGTACTTAAGAATTATAAATGTGATATGTGCTTTCAGCACAATAATATTGAACTCGAGAGATTGATTTTATTTTGATTGCTGTAATTAATTTAATTTGATAATATACCTCTAGACAATTCACTACTTAATAAATTTATTAAATTTTAATTTCTCTAGTTAGTAGCCTACCAGTTGTAATCCTAAAGAACTATTGAACCATACTGAATTCAATGGATAATTGGACAAGGATACTGACTACTTGTTACGAAAACCCAGTAACAGGCTGGATGCTAGAAGGGCAGTCCTTACTAGTATTCACTGGAGATCTCTAAGCTTTTAGAATCGCGTTTTTTGTAACAATCCCCTGCCTGAATGGATATAAGCTGGCATGCCAAAAACAGAGAACAACTGTGAAAGACAACTAATAACAGTTGAAGCAGTCACATTTGCACAGGGGAACACAAAGGGAAACCTTGAATATTCATCTACTATGTTAAGGAAATATCTATTCTGATTTATGCTTGGTAGAGGTCCTTTGAAATCTATATTCAGTCTCTCAAAAGGCTGAGTGGATTTTATGAGATGAGTCTTCTCTGGCTGATGAAAGTTTGGCTTGCACTCTGCACATACTCTGCATGCTCTGATCACTTGTTGCACATCTTCCACTGAGTAGGGCATGTTCTTTAAATTTGACAAAATGGTACAGGCGTGTGACTCCTGGTGACACAAAGCCTTGTGGAGCACTGAGAGTGATTTGCAGATCATAAACTTTGCTGCCCACAGTGGGACCTAGAGAATGCATCAGGTGAGATGTTCTCTTGACCCGGTCGTAAAAGAATATCAAGGTCATAACACGATAGTTCCATCCTCCACATAATATCTTGTCATTCTTTAATCCTACTTTGGCTTCTTGTCGAACATATACATCACGGACCGTTGGTCAGTCCTTATGGTGAAATGTCTACCAGTTAAATAATGCCTCCAGTGGCGAACTGCTTCTATGAGGCCTGGGCTTCCCTTTCTACAGCAGCATAAACACTTCTCTGATCCTTGAAAACCCTCTCGAATAGAAGGCTACTGGCCATCCTGCCTGAGATACGGCTGCAGCAATGGCAATGTCAGATGCATCATTTCCACTTCGAATGGTAGGACTCATCAATGGCTTGAACACTGAGTTTTAAATGTCCTGCTTGAGAGTATGGAAAGTGGTTTCTGCTTCCTTTGTCACAGGAAATGTGGTAGCACTCAATGGGCGGACTTACTTGAATAGTTGTAGATCCTTGTGAGTAATAAGCAAAGAGACCAAGATTCTTCGGAGTGAATTTTTGTCTTGAGGCATTGGAAGTTCCCATAGATCGTAGTCGTTCAGGTCTGGAATATTGAACCTCCTTCCACTACATAACCAAGAATGATAAGCCTTTTAGTTGAAAAAGTGCACTTTCCTCTTTGTAACTGATAGTTTTTCTTCTTGCCGGCTTCCAAAAACTTATCAAGGTTGCATCATTTTCCTCCTGGGCCCTTGCCACAAATGGTAACTTTATCTAAATATGCATAAGTTCCCATGATTTGCTCTTCCTGAGTGAGTGAATAAAAATTCGTTGGAAGCAGGCTACCCCTTGGTGACTCCCAAAAGGACTCTGGTAAACTGATACAGGCCATCACTAGCCTGAAATGCTGTGTATGGTTTATCTTCATTCCCCTTATAGGGACTTGATGATAGGGACTCCTGTAGATCAATTGTGCTAAACACATATACTGAGCAATTTTGTTCACTGTACATCAATTCAAGGTAGAGGGCTCCCATCAAGAAGTGTAAATTTGTTGATTGGGCTCGGAGTAATCGATAGCCAGTCTCCATTTCCTATAATCATCCTTAACAACAACAACCTGGCACGCCAAGGGAATTACTCGGTTCTATAATACCCTCCTCAGCAGCCTCTGATTTCTTTCTCAAAGAACATGCAATCCTCATAAGAATAGCGGCGTACTTAGCTGATATAGGATGGCAATCCATTGGTTAAGATTTGCAAACAGCTTTGGTGGGTCTACCCTTAAAAGACAACAAGAGGAAAGGGAGTTCACCTCCATATGTTAAGGGACACTACCATGCAGCTTCTGAAAGTCCTGACCAAGGATAACATCAGAGCACAGTTGTGGCAGAATAGCTAAATAATCCTTTCCATTAACTCTGAGATTTACCTTACAAAACCCTAAGGTCTGGAATAGAGAGAGATGTTGATGCCATGGAAACGGTAGCTGATGAGTGATGTACAGTCAAGGAGTGACGTTTAACTAAGTCAAGGTTATGGGAAAATCTCTGAGCTGCCACTATCAATAAGACCATCTACTTCTGTTTTCCTTTTATGAACACTTTCACAACTGCCTTTGACAGTGAATTTGGAATAGCGCAGAATTTACTCTTGCTAGAGTCGCATGATCACTGGAATTTTGTGGAGGCACAGCTCTTGTTGATGCATTAGCACGACTTACTTTAGCAAAGTGACCTTTCTTGTGGCATTTATGGCACATTGCTTCACGAGCAGGACACTTTGGACGTGGATGTCTTGAAAAACCACAAAAGAAACACACCGTAACCTGCTGCTGCTTCACTGAGGCAGGTTCCACAGTAACTTCCAGGGAAATTTCAGCACTTACCACTCGAGAAGGGTGAGTGGTACTGCATACTTCAGAATTCTTCTAGCTGAATCTAGAGCTCTTGCCTTTGGTCAAAGGCATGGCTAAGTTCAAGAGTTTTGTTCTCCCAAAAACGCGCCTTATTATTGGTGATTGCAGGCCACTGATAAAAGCATCCCTGATTTGGGCTCTTCACAATACTGAGCAGCTGTCACTGCTTGAAAGTGACAGTCCTTACCTAAAATTTTCAGTGCTTGAAGGTATTCCTCTAAGGATTCATCAATCTGCTGGCGGCGAGTTGGGAAGGCGATAGCGTGCAAAGATTTCATTTGTAGGTTTTAAATATACTGAGACTTGAGGGTTTTGATAGCATCTTCATAGGGATTACACTCAGAAATAGCCTAATATATCTTAGGTAACACAAATTGATGAGCAGACTTAGTTTATCTAGATCTTTTTAGGAATGGCTCCCAAGAAGTTTTCGAAAGTCTTAAACCAGTGCTTCCATTCCTTAGCAGCCATTGAAAGCTGGGTCACAGTCAGCCTCTCGGTTTCAGAAAGCCCTCCATGTTGTGATGTAGTCTAACACAGAATCACCACCAGGTAGTCCAGGATTCTATGTTCAATAAATTGTTGTGATAGAAACACAGGCCTTTTATCTCTAAGCTTTATTGAACGTAGAATCTTCATAGTACTTCTGCAAACAACAAAATATAATGACTAGTACATCTAATAACTGCTTCTACAGGGATGATGATGTCTTGCATATGTCAAGAGAAAAGTTATAACTACAGGCCACATATTTAAACTCACCATGTAATCTGCATCACTAATATATGGATATAAGAGAAAAAAATCACAACACCATGTGTTGGCGCCAATGACACACACCAAACTTGTTGTTGTTAAGGGCCTCGAGAGGCTGGTGCAGTATTTTTCCTGCTGCGCTCCCCACAGGAGCAGTATCACTACACGCCACACAGGTAACCCCCCCTGGAAACTGGAGATGAATCAGATGCACAGGACCTACCTGCAATGAATGATGAAACAGACTTGCAACAGGCACCATCAGAGAACACTAATGTAACCATGGTACCCGTTAAAAGGGGATAGGTGTTAAAGAAAGCACTAACTCAGAAGTTCCATCCTCCGGAGAGGCATTGGGATCGCTGACCTTCCTCATATTATAACAAATTTCCAGAAAAAAAATTGAGCATCCTGAACAGATCCTGACAAGTTTAATAAATATATGTAATCAGGATGATGCTCTTGAGCATGGTGATGATGTCAACAGTGCAGCAATCTCCGTTCAGTTTCAAGCAATTTGTAAGAAAGAAGCCCATGACTCTTGCCTTCAAGACTTGCCTTTTAACTGGCTGCCAAGATGCCGAAAAATGCTTAAAAATAAAGGTCCTGAAGATGAAGACGTACAAACTATGCTATTTGCTCTTAAGTGCCTGCACACTGTGGCCAAAGGATAATAGTTTTACCATCTTATGAGCAAGAGATTGTAAAAACCCAATACCATGGATATATTACAAATCTTTTCAGGGAACATTGCTTCCATCAGGAAGCGGTTGCCTGACTTACATCATATTAGTGCAACCAAGAATATTGATGTCATCTGTTTGCAGGAATGTAGATTGAAAGATGGAGCACCTCCACCAAACTTGCCTGGATATGCAGCTTATAACTAAGGTCAACCAACTCTTGTGTGATGTATGTCAGAAAGAACTTGCCACATTCACTCCTTTCCTTGCAGAGTCGAGTTAACAAGCAGTATCATGGTGTCAAAGTATATGCAGGCGATTTTTCCATAAACATTTTTAATCTCTATGCCCCAGCGAACCAGCTTCGACCTGATGCTTTACCAGATCGCATCAATAGTGAACCTACTCTCATTCTTGGAGATTTTAATGCCAGACATAAGAATATCGGTGGGTCTATAGCAAACACCAATGGAACTAAACTAGTGAAATTGCTAAATGAGCATGACAATGTTCGAATTGTGGGCACTCACCTAAACATATAGTTTATAAGCTATGCTGATGATATCATGATCCATACAACAGGGCATAAGAAGATGAGTACCATTCTTAATCAAGTTCAAGCAATTTGTAATCGACTAGGCCTCATAATATCTTCCTCTAAAACAAAGATATTAAAAAGCAAACGACATCCCCCACCCATCTATTTGCAGGGTGAAATCATTAGCTACGTTAAAACTTACAGATATCTTGGTGTAGATGTACCCTTTAACAAATCCACTATACCACAACTAAATAAGAAATGCAAAGCTAGGCTAAATGCCCTCAAAGCTGTTGCTGGCTACAAACCCAACTAGGGTGCTAATGTGAAAATCGTGAGAATGATGTACATAGCCTATGTTAGGTCCTTAATTGATTATGCTGCTCCCATGTTGATATTAGCTTGAGAAAGATCTCTCCGACCCTTGGAGTTAATGCAAAATGAAGCTCTCAGAATTATTCTTGGCTGTCCAAGATATACAAAAGTTTTTAAAACATGAGGAAGGAATTTGGTATTTCTAGTGTCAGTGATAGGATTGTTGAGATTAACACTGTACTCGGTATTAGAATGTTGAGAAACGAACCAGACACTGTCACAATGAATCTTACCAAGTGTCGAGAGGTAAATACACACAGATCTAAATGGATTGTGAAAACGTGCAATTGCATTAATTTTATTTAACCTGCATGAACTGTATCACTGTAGGCAACAAAAGCATTTCACCCCTCCATGGAAGATGTGTTCATTTAATATCACATACCTGCAAGTCCTCCCAAGAAGCTCATTGCTTGTAATCCCTTCCTTAAATCTCTTGTTAGAGCAACTGCTCAAGAAGAAATTTCTCACCTAGCTGGTAGTAATAAGTTATCACAAGTTATATACACTGATGGATCTAACAGGAGTCCTTCTGGCAGGGCTGCATCTGCTCTTGTTGCCTCCTCCCTAGTTAAGAACGATAATAAATTTGTTGAGTTAGGCATAAGAATTAACAACTGAGCGTCTACACTGCAAACTGAATTGTTTGTAATCCTAATGGCGCTAAAGCTAACCTATGACACTGATCTTGACTCTATCATCATTACTGATTCTATGTCATCATTGAAGGCTCTTGACTCATATAATGACACCAACAACATGCTCATTGTCCATGTCCTTTCGCATGCTATTTCATTACTTTTAACAAGTCAATGGAGACTAGCACCTTCCCGAAACTACTCAGATGGCAAGGGTTACACCAATACATAAAGGTGGTGACACTACAGACTTAAACAATCCCTGTAGCTCTTGGACTAGTCTTGTTGCAAACCTTTGCACTTTCTCTAATTTCTTGACGTGCTTGTCCAGGTGTGGATTCCAAACTGTTGCTGCATACTCCAATATGGGCCTGGCATAAATGGTGTACAGAGTCTTGAATAATTACTTACTGAGGTATCGGAATGCTATTCATAGGTTTGCCAGGCTCCCGTATGCTGCAGCAGTTATGTGATTGATGTGTGCCTCAGGAGATATGCTCGGTGTTATACTCACCCCCAGATCTTTTTCCTTGAGGGTGTGTGTGTGTATGAGTTTGTGCATGAGTGTTTGTGTGTGTGTGTGTGTGTACTCACCTAGTTGTACTCACCTAGTTGAGGTTGCAAGGGTCGAGTCCAAGCTCCTGGCCCCGCCTCTTCACTGGTCACTACTAGGTCACTCTCCCTGAGCCATGAGCTTTATCGTACCTCTGCTTAAAGCTATGTATGGATCCTGCCTCCACTTATACATCGTTTTCCAAACTATTCCACTTCCTGACTACTCTGTGGCTGAAGAAATACTTCCTAACATCCCTGTGATTCATCTGTGTCTTCAGCTTCCAACTGTGTCCCCGTGTTGTGTCCAGTCCCTGGAACATCCTGTCCTTGTCCACCTTGTCAATTCCTCTCAGTATTTTGTAAGTCATTATCATGTACCCCCTATCTCTCCTGTCCTCCAGAGTCATCAGGTTGATTTTCCTTAACCTCTCCTCATAGTACATACCTCTTAGCTCTAGGACTAGTCTTTTTGCAAACTTTGCATTTTTTCTAGTTTCTTTACATGGTTGGCTAGGTGTGGGTTCCAAACTGGTGCCGCATACTCCAATATAGGCCTAACATACACGGTGTAGAGGGTCCTGAACGATTCCTTATTAAGATGTCGGAATGCTGTTCTGATGTTTGCCAGGCGCCCATATGCTGCAGCAGTTATTTGGTTGATGTGCACTTCAGGAGATGTGCCTGGTGTTATGCTCACCCCAAGATCTTTTTCCTTGAGTGAGGTTTGTAGTCTCTGGCCCCCTAGACTGTACTCCGTCTGCGGTCTTCTTTGCCCTTCCCCAATCTTCATGACTTTGCACTTGGTGGGATTGAACTCCAGGAGCCAATTGCTGGACCAGGTCTGCAGATTGTCGAGATCCCTTTGTAGTTCTACCTAGTCTTCGATCAAATGAATTCTTCTCATCAACTTCACGTCATCTGCAAACAGGGGCACCTCGGAGTTTATTCCTTCCGTCATGTCGTTCACAAATACCAGAAACAGCACTGGTCCTAGGACTGGCCTCTGTGGGGCCCCGCTGGTCACAGGTGCCCACTCTGACACCTCGCCACGTACCATTACTCGCTACTGTCTTCCTGGCAAGTATTCCATGATCCATTGTAGTGCCTTCCCTGTTATCCCTGCTTGGTCCTCCAGTTTTTGCACTAATCTCTTGTGTGGTACTGTGTCAAACGCCTTCTTGCAGTCCAAGAAAATGCAATCCACTCACCCCTCTCTCTCCTGTCTTACTGTTGTCACCTTGTCGTAGAACTCCTGTAGTATACACAAATAACCCGCACATAAAAGAGAGAAGCTTACGACGACGTTTCTGTCCGACTTGGACCATTTACAAAGGCACACTAACCAGAAGTGGAGCAGGGCTGCTATATATAGGCAAGATGAGGTGGTGGAGGTAGTAGTAGTAGTAGTAGTAGTAGTAGAGGTGTAGTAGAGGTAGTGGTAGTAGTGGGGAATAAGGAGTAGGAGCCAGTCAAATACAAAGAAAGGGGAGCACTGCAAGGGAGCTAGGTGCCCACAGAGGGAGAGCAAGTGCACAGAGGTGGGTGAAAGAGAAAGCAGAGAAATAAATAAAGAAGGAAGTGAAAGATGAGACAGAAGGAAGAAAAAAACCCAGAGGAGAAAAAGGAAAGAGGAAAGGGGAAGAGGGAGAAGAAGAAAAAGAAAAAGAAAAAGAAAAAATGAGTCAGGTTAAGTCACGGGTGTTCTGAAGTTTGAAACATTTTACAATGTAGTGGGAGAGGAAGGCATCTACAGAGAAGAAGCCAGGGCTAAGATTCATACAAGGAAAGTTGTGTATTAGAGAGGATTCAACTAGATGGTGACTGTTCAAGTTGGAAGAAGGGAAGACAGTTTTAGCAGAAGACCAGTCAATAGGATGGCTATGATATCTGACGTGACAGAAAAGAGCATTGTTAGTGTCGGCAAGCCTAACACTATTTTTGTGCTCCCTAAGTCTGTCAGAAAGAGATTGACCAGTTTCTCCGAAGTATTGAAGAGGACAGGAGGAGCAAGAAATAGAGTAGACACCAGGAACATCTGTAGAAGGAGGAGAGGTATGAATGAGATTAGTGTGAAGAGTGTTAGTCTGCCAGAAGGAGAGCTTGATGTCTAAGGGATGGAGAGAATTGTTGAGATTAGAAAGACCAGAAATGTAGGGAAGGCAGAGGACAGAAGAGTTCCCAGGAGTAGAGAGTTTGGGAGAGAAGAAATTACGTTTAGCACACGAGAGGGCAGAGTCTTTGAAATGGGAAGGGTAGCCAAGACGGGAAAACGAATTATGAAGAGTGGAAATTTCTGCTGGAAGGAACTGAGATCACAGATGTGGAGGGCACGGAGAAAGAGGGAGATAGGAACACTTTTCTTGAAAGGGAAAGCGTGATAGGAAAAGTAGTGAATGTACATGCCACTGTGCATAGGTTTTTGGTAAACGGAAGAGGAAAAACCTGTATCTGAGCGGTGGACATGGACATCAAGGAAAGGAAGCAAGGAATTAGATTCCCATTCAACTTTAAACTTAATGGAAGGGGCAAGATTATTAAGAGCTTCGAGAAAAGGTTGGAAGAGACTGGAGTCACGAGGCCACACAGCAAAGATGTCATCCACATAGCGGAGCCAGAGTGAAGGTTGCACATCGATGGTAGGAATAAGAACAGTCTCGAAGTATTCCATGTAAAGATTAGCAAGGACAGGAGAGAGAGAAGAGCCCATAGCAACACCGAAGGTTTGAGAATAATATTTCCCTTGGAAGGAAAAGGAATTAGAGTCCACACAGAAGTGGATAATATCAAGAAAGACATCAGTAGGTATAGGGAGATGTAGAAACCATTCATGGGCCTTCTCTCTAAGGAAATCAAGGACATCATCAAGAGGGATATTAGTGAAGAGGGACTCAACGTCAAGACTAAGCATCTTACAGGTTGGGAGAGAGTGAACCCGTTCAATGAAGTCTTGAGAGTGACGGAGGTGGGCAGGAGAAAAAGTACCAAGAAAGGGAGTTAGGGTTTTGGCCAACCAAGAAGCAAGAGAATAAGAAACAGAACCTCTAGAGGATATGATAGGACGAAGAGAAATATCAGGTTTATGAGTTTTGGGAAGGCCATAGAAATAGGGAAGAGAGGGACAGATGACACGAAACCGTTGAACAAGGTCAAAGTCAGGAGGACAGAGGTCGGAGAGAGTCCTTAGTTTCTTGTTGAAAGTTCTCTTGGTGCGATCAAGAGGGTTGGAAACGAGAGGAGTGTAGGTACGTGAGTCAGAGAGCAAGACATCAGCTTTATGGAGGTAATCCTCGCGATCAAGGATAATTACCGAATTACCTTTGTCAGAAGATAGTATGACAATGTTAGTGTTAGATTTATGAGAAGAAAGGGCAAGTTGGTAACGGCGTGGAAGGTGGTGATTCTTAGAAAACAGACTAACAAGAGCAGGAAGGAGAGCACCACGAAAAGTGGACAAGTCAGGAAGATTACGGGAGTAGGATTGATGAAAGGAATCAGAAGAGCTAATCAGGGAAATAGCAGTGCGAGGGGTAGGTGAAGTGGCAAAGGAAAGGCCAAAACCAAGAAGTTCAAGCTCATACTGAGAGAGTGAGACAGAAGACAGGTTAGTAACACAGTCAGTGATGGAGAATATAGACCAAGGGCTAGCTGAGATGAGACGTTAAAACTTATTCTGTAGTTTAGAAGAATGAATTTGTGTATTCAGGCGAGCAGTGTCAAAGGCAATAGTAGAGAGAAGGTTACAGAGATCCTTTGGTAGAGCCGCAAAGAGAGCACATTGACGTTGACTGAAAGTAAAGAAGGCATCTTCAACCTGTGATTTAGTAGAAAGAATGAGCTGTTGAAGTAGGAGACGGGCATGATCAGGAAAGGGAGTGCCCAGTGGGTTGGTTTTCAGGAAGTGGGAGAAGGAAGGGGGCAGAACTTGTTCAGCAAGACAGTCACGTAGGAAGCGAAGCTGATTCTTACGACGCCTGGTAGCAATAAGAGCAGCCTCATAAGATCGAAAGAGGGGTTTAAAAGAGGGAAGAACATTAAAAAAGTTGGAGAGAATATGATGCTTAACTGCGGGGTCCATAAATAACAAAAAAGGCACAATACCGTGACTGGAACAATACACAAATAACCCACACATAAAAGAGAGAAGCTTACGACGACGTTTCGGTCCAACTTGGACCATTTACTAACCAGAAGTGGAGCAGGGCGGCTATATAAAGGCAGGAAGAGATGGTGGAGGTAGTAGTAGTAGTAGTAGTAGAGGTAGTGGTAGTAGTGGGGAATAAGGAGGAGGAGCCAGTCAAATACAAAGAAAGGGGAGCACTGCAAGGGAGCTAGGTGCCCACAGAGGGAGAGCAAGTGCACAGAGGTGGGTGAAAGGGAAAGTGGAGAAATAAATAAAGAAGGAACAGAAACACGAGACAGAAGGAAGAAAGACAACCCAGAGGAGAAAAAAGGAAAGAGGAAAGGGGAAGAAAGAGAAGAAGAAAAAGAAAAGAAAAAGAAAAAGAAAAAATGAGGAGTCAGGTTAAGTCACGGGTGTTCCGAAGTTTGGAGCATTTTACAATGTAGTGGGAGAGGAAGGCATCTACAGAGACAAAGCCACGGCTAAGATTCATACAAGGAAAGTTGTGTATTAGAGAGGATTCAACTAGACGGCGACTGTTCAAGTTGGAAGAAGGGAAGACAGTTTTAGCAGAAGACCAGTCAATAGGATGGCTATGATCTCTGATGTGACAGAAAAGAGCATTGCTAGTGTCGGCAAGCCTAACACTATTTTTGTGCTCCCTAAGTCTGTCAGAAAGAGATCGACCAGTTTCTCTGAAATATTGAATAGGACAGGAGGAGCAAGAAATAGAGTAGACACCAGGAACATCTGTAAAGGGAGGAGAGGTATGAACGAGATTAGTGAAAAGAGTGTTAGTCTGGTGGAAGGTGAGCTTGATGTCTAAGGGGCAGAGAATTGTCAAGAAAAGTGTTCTTATCTCCCTCTTTCTCCGTTCCCCCTCCAATCTGTGATCCTCAGTTCCTTCCGCAGAAATTTCCCCATTTTTTAAAAAAATTCTTTTTCCCCCCGTTTGGGCCCCTACCCTTAAAATTTCATATACTCTCCCCCTCTAAAGGGGCAAAACAAAATTTTCTTCCTCTCCCAAACTCTTTTACCCCGGGAAAAACTTTTGTTCTCTGTTTTCCCTACTTTTTGGGCCCTTTTCCCTAATCTCAACAATTCCCTCCACCCCTTAAAAACTTTAAAGCTCACCCTTCCCGGGACAAACACTCTTCGCAATAATCTCTTTTCATACCTCCCCCCTTTTAAAGGGAATTTTCCCTGGTGTCAAACTCTTTTTTCTTGCTCCTATGCCCTTTAAATTTATTTTTCGGAAAAACCCTGGTCGATCTTTTTTTCTGACAGACTTGGGGAAACCCCAAAAAATGGTGTTGGGCTTCCCGACACAAACAATGCTCTTTTTTCTGTACATCAGAGACATACCCCAAATCCATTGACTGGTCTTCTTCAAAAAACTAGTTAGTTATTTTAAATTTTGGGTTTTTTTATGCACCCCATCCCCCACCCTTTGTGGGGGGTAGGCAAAAGTTTAAACAGAGGTACATAATTGGTCCGGGACGGGCCCTCCAAAGTTTTTGATAGCTAGGCAAGTTTAAGAGGAAAAGAACCCCAAAATTTTTAAAAAAGGAAACGAACTCAAAATTTTACAAAGGTAATAAAACTCAAAATTTTAAAAAGGGGTAATGAACCCCGGAAAGCCCTGGTCACAATATGACAAGTTAAAAAGGGATTTACAAAATTACAGGGGATGGGAATGGGTCCAGGGACTGGGCCCCCAAAGTTTTGATAGCTGAATGGGTTACAAAGGAAAATAAAGTTTCACAAGTTACAAAGGTAATGAATTTTTTAGAATGGTTTTCCCTCCCGTTTTTACTTTGGCTACAATCAAGAACAAATTATGATTTAATGAGCAATTCAACTTCAAACCCCGGTCACAACTGTAAGAGTTAAGGGTTTGAAAAATTGATTGTTGGTCACCACACCCACAAAACCACCACACACACACACCACACAACACACCACACACACACACACCCACCACACACCACACACACAACACAAAAAACACCCACACATTTTATTTTTAATATTTTTAAATGAAACCCCATACCCATCCTGGGGCCCGGTAGTCAAAAGATTAAAAAGGGTACTTTAAGGGGTCCATTTGGACTGGGCCCCCAAAGTTATGAAGCTGAAACTATTTAAACCAAGGCAATGAACTCCGGGTAGACTGGCCCACAAATCAGGGGCAAGTTACAGAGGAAATTTGGAATAAAGCTTCCACTCCTATACATGGTTTCAAATCAAAAGAAAAAAATTACAAAGTAATGAAACCCCTGATTTCGTCCCCCACCTGGGCACAATTGTAATGAGTTATAAATACAAAAAATTAAGTGGATCATACACCCACACTAGTGCGCGCGCGCACATACACACCCCGAGGGCGCAGCACGGACATGTTTCACACGAGCCCAAAAAAATAATTTTTGCATACACACAAGGACGCCCCCCCACACACCCCCCACCCACACCCCCACACACACCAACCCCCCACACACACCCCACCCTCACACACACCCCACACACCACCCTCCCCACCACCCACAAAACACAAAACCCCCACCAAAACACACACACACACAACCCCCCACACTCGCACACACACACCCACACACCAAAACACACCCCACACACGCACACACACACACAACAATTTCACACACACACACACACCACCCCCCAACACCCCCCGCACACACACCCCCACACACACCCCCACACACGCACGCACACACACACACACACACACCCACAACACAAAACACACACACACACACACACACACAACAAAACACACCCACACACCCTCCCCCACACCCACACACACCACACACACAAAACAAACACACACACACACACACACACACACACACACACACACACACACACACACACACCCCATGCAAAACATGTGGTAATGCTTTATTTACAGCTACAAAGTCCCGGGTTTTTTCCCCCAGAATGGGCTGCAATATACCCCTGTGGAAAAAAAAAAATACTTAGCCCTTTCTTGAACACTTCTTAGTGAGTTGGTTTTTTAAAATTTATTAATTTTTTTCCCCACTCCCCGTAAATAATGACCCCAAAGTGTGACAATAGTCCTCTTTTGGGAAAAATTTACATTTTGTTTGGTCTTTTCTGGTTTTGGTGGAAAAAACCTCCCCAAAAATACAACCCCCGGACCCGGGGGGGTTTTTCACCCCGGTTACTTATCTTTTTGATGCACCATAGACATTGGTCCTTTCCCCCGCATGATAGAAATTTATGATATTATTTTGGGCTCCCCCCTGTTTTTCAATCTCCCCCGAGCCCTTTTGCCATAAAAATTTAGCTGAAGTTTTTTTTCGTAAATTTTTTGTTCTCAAACAAAACCTGACAAGCCCCAAAAATTTTTAATCTACTCCCCCTTTTAAAGCATACAGGTTTGCCATTTTATCAAATTTTTATCATGCCAAACCCGAAAAACCAAAGTTTTAGATGGAAAAACCCCAGCATGTGCACCCAATAACCCGAAAACCAAAAATCTTTCCATACCTTTTTGTTCCTTTGGGTTTTTTTGACAAAAAACATGCCACCAAAAATTTAATTTTCTTAATGAGTTTGGAGAGCCCTTTATGGAACAAAAAGAATCAGTTTCAAATTTAAAGTGTTTTTAACCCTTTGATACAAGGGCACCCTTTGATTTCAAGGGTATGGCAAACAGTTCTGTTTGAAGGGTAGAGGGCCCAGTTATTTATGCGTGCCCCCAAAATTTTTTATGGAAAAGGGCCCTCACCCGTGTGACAAAAAGCGGCCCCTCCCAAACCCGCCCAGTGGATTTTGAAAAAGAACCATCGAAAGTAAATTTTTTTGTGGTTGTTCTGTTTTGACTAAGTTTTCAATACAAAACTTAAGGCATCTGTTTGGCTTCAAAGACGAAGCTTTGGGTTTTTGATTTAAAGAAAAAGTTTTGGGGGGAAAAAAGGAGGAAAGGTTTGTTTGGAAAAGGGGTAATTTCCCAAAGGTTTGCAGGAAAGTCCCCTGGTTTTTCCCAACCTTTATATAGATCATGTAGCTGGTTCATGCGGAGGTCCCCGGTTCCCGTTTTTTCGATCCATCTTTGGGAAAGGATGTTAAACAGTGCCCGAGGAAAATTTGGAGGCCTTTTTTGTGAAAGGGGTTTTGGGAAAAAAAAGGGGGAGCCCAAGCATATTTACCAAAAATAAGGAAAATTTTTTTCGTAAAACGATCTCTAAATGCTTGGAATATTAAATTTTTTTCCCATATTTAAAAAATTTTGGGAGTACGAGGGGTCCTTTTGGGTGATCCATTGCTTTTTTTAAAGAGTTTTCCCCGCCCCCAAACTTCCCGTCAGACACGAGTGCGATAAAGTGGCGCTGATAATCAAACCCCAAAGATCTAATATAAGCAAAAAATACTCATTTTCCAATTTTTAAAATTATCACCATACCTGGGAAAAAAAACCTGCCACAACTCTAAGCCCTTTTAGCCTTTTTTTTGTATTGGGGACCCAAAGGGCTCGTTTTCAACAGGTTTCCCAAAATTAAATGGAACCCCAAAGCCTAATACTTGAAATTTCTTTTCATATTCTAAAAAAGACCCCCTCCCTTTCCCAACGGTCTGACGAAATGTGCCTCCCCTGCCGGGGGAGGACGGGCCCGTTTAGTAAACTTTGTTTTTTCCCCTTTTAGATTAAATTAAAAACCAAAGGGCCTTTACACCCGGGCTTTTAAAAAAATGAAAAAAGAATTTTTGAGTGTTGGAAAAAATCCCGGGGGTGTGAATCATTATGTCATCAGCAAAAACTTTAAACCCTATAAATGATGGGGGTTTTGGCTAAGGAAAGGCTTAAGTAAAGGGATTTAAAACAAAATGTTGAAAAGGGTGGACTAAACCCCCTCCCTGTGGGTTCCCCCAATTTAAAATCTTTAGTTTTTCACTTCATGTCCCTGGAACACACCCGACGACTTTCTGTTGGGCAAAGGGAACCTTTTTAAACGGGGGGGAAGCCAAAGCCCCCCAACATCCCCTTTTTGGCCCCAAAATTCACTAATGATTACATTCTTTTTGGCTACATCAAAAGCGGGGTTAAAGGGCCAAAAAGGGAAAGTAGTGTAAGAAACTGTCCAGTGTGCAGAGTTTAGAAAGGTTTTGGGAAATACAATGATGCCACTCCCTTCCCTGCAAAAAAACCAAAGGGCCAACCCGGGGTACAAGAATTCCTTAATTTTGTGCATAAGACGATTAAAAATCAAAATTTTTTCAAAAAGTTTTTTCCAAGCCCGCCCAGTAAAAGGGAATTTTGGGCGAAATGGGTTTTTGTTGATTGGGGTTTGGAAAAAGGGAATAATTAGGTATTGGTCCATGATTTAGGGAGCTCCCCAGTGCATAACTCATGTTATATAATTCAAGAAAAGGTTTCCCTGGTATCGAACAGCCAATCTGAGTTTTTGTAAGTAATCCATCCTCACCAGGCGACGTGGATTTTGCCCTTAGTTATGGCATAAAGTTCAAAATTAGTGATAAGGAATGTTGCAGTAACTCCCTTGCTGAGCAAAAAGCAAACAAGTCTCCCCCTTGCATCATATTTGTCCTTTAAATTTCGCCTGTTGGTACTGGGAAGCTGTCATAGCTAGATGTAGCAGCCCAAGCACTGACAAACTCATTCGCCTAGAAAGGATGAGGGGTCCACTCCCCTTTTGAAAAAAAAAAATTTTTTTTTTTTTTTTATTCCCTCCATGCCCGGCTAAGTGGGGTGTGAGCATTGAGCCCTTGACAAATTGTTCCAGTGTTTGCCGCAGCCGTCATACGCTTTTGGGGCAGCAGCAAGGGGCAGTTTGGAAGAGGCTCAGCTTTTTCGGGGTTTCTGGTTTTTTAGGTAGGCCAGTCTGCGAGCGTCGTTTCAATGTTCGAATTTGAATCATTAATGGGTTATATTTTTATAAGATTTTAATAATATTATGGAAGCTTTTTGGATTTAGAGTAGTAGGGGGTTTCAGAGGGGTCTAAGAATTTCTGAATATGCTCACAAGGTCATTGTTAAAAGTTCGACAGAGGTACACTAAAGGGAAATTTTCCCAGTCAGTCCATGTGCAACAAAGTCATCATGTGATCAGGGAACTTTAAAACTTTTTCCGTTTGAATACCCACGGGGAAAATGTATTCCAATATTAGAGGGTTTTAAGCTTGGGAAATGATCAGAGCTATATTGTTAAAAATGGAGACTCACAGCGGGCAGAAGTAATGTTAAAGCCAAGACACAGATAAAGGACACCCCCATGAATGTGGGGGTTCAAGGTCACCACAATTTGACATTTCATGACTGTTTAAGAGTGACAAAAGTTGATTGCCATTACGTACCAAATGAGATTTTCCCAAAGCTTTTGTGCTTGCTTTTATTCACCAAAAAATGAGAGAGGTCGACTGAGCAAATTTGGGAGTCCAAGAAATTAAAAATTTATCACAGGAGGTAAAAATTTAAAATATTTTGAGAGCAGATTTCCCAATATAAATCCAAACCCCCCCGGTACTGTAGCCCTCTTTTTTCTTATGTGAAAGAAGTTGTGGGGAAAAGTGTTTTTTTTAAATTATAGAACAAAAAGAATTAGAAATTTTTGAGGTTATATCAACAAACGATGGCAATTTAGGGGGTTGGGGATTTTTTCAGGGACTCTGAAACTTGGTAACACACAATATCAATGGATTCAGGGGTTACTTTATGATGCGGGTCAAAAAATCTTTTTTAAGTGACGCAAATTTTCCCCAAACTTAAAAGGATAGTTTATACGATTTTTGGGTTCCCATTAAAAAAGTCCGGGATGTTTTCAATTTTCTCACAAAAAAAAAAATTACTAAATAAAAAAAAAGACTAAAAATATAAATTATCATCAGTTTTTCCTACCCATGAGTTCCTAAGTGCACTTCCATTATGGACCCTTGGGAGCTTTGTACACAGAGGTCACTGCGCTTTTTGTTGGTTTTAGGGGGAAGGTGACACTATCCCTCGCACTAAAACCCCCGCTTTTTTTCACTCATCACTATCACAATTGTATCATTTCCTCTCATTATGCCCAGTGATACAACCCCATTATCAACAACCGGGGCCATCCCCACCTGGGTATCTATCAAACATTCACTCATCAGGTTGACTATCTTTTGGGGCCTTCACTGCCCTTATCATTCTTCACTGTATTGTAAACACCACTATCAGTTTCATCGTTTTTGTGTTATTAAATCCTGCAATCATCAGTTTGTTCATCATCACCACCTCTTTTCATAATGCTGACTATTGTGGGTTGTGTACTCTTTTGCAACCTCTGTAATTTTTTTCCCTTCGTGGTGCTCAGTTGTTGTTTCAAACCCTTGTTGCTTCCCAGCTGTTATCGCACTGAGTGTGTACCACCCCACAAGACTAGCGTCATCAGGAAGTTATGAAGCCCCGATCGCTGAGTAGGGGCTAAAACCGCATGACTCACCCAGACGAGGGTGTCAACACCACAGCAACTTGTTGATAGCAATGTAAATGTGCTTGTTGTTTTTTTTTACTCCCAGGTGACTCCCCAAACCCATATTGTCTGAGTCAGGAAGGGTCAGTATTAGACATGAAGTATCTGGTAGGCTATTGCCTCCATGGGGGGTGATGGGTGAGGGGGGAGCTCTGCGGCTGGCGATTGGGAGCTTTCGTCTGCAGTCAGCATGAGCAGGTGTCCCGGAGCTTACAATTGATAATTCTAAAGCAACGGTCGGTGTTTCTTGATCATTCAAGCCTGGTGAGAAGGGGGGCCCTTGGCACACACTGCACCCCCATGTGATTAGATGAGCTTTCCAAACAATGTGACCCCCGCGTGACACTTGTAGCATCTACGGTGAGGTGCTTTGTACAAAGCTATTTTGAATCGAACCCCCAAGGGGGTAGATTATGATGGGGATCCTTGACCAACACTCAGCCCAAAATCAGATCATTTGGAAGTCGACGAGGGTTTTCAAATTGATCTGAAAACAGGAATTTTGGATCCATGTACTTATTGACTTGTGGATAACAATAAGTACTTAGGTGATCTTGGTGGGGCAGCTTGGGGTTGGATGTTAGATTTTATGAGTAAGAATTTTCTATGAAGTTGGGTCGTTTGTAACAAAAGTAATTATCCCCGATGACGAAAAACGGAATCGAGGTTTTTTTTCTGGGGTTTTCTAATGAACTTCGTAAAACCATTAATTGACCTCAAATCTTTTTACGGGAAATCAAGCCTAACCGTTCTGCATGGTGTTGTTGCTCTCGTTGTTTCTTGCAGCAAGTCCCTTTTTAAATCCCCTTTTCTTTTTTCAAACCCCTTCTTCTAAAAAAGTACGAATTCGCCTTCACCATCATTTTCTTCGTTCACATCCATGGCCTTTTGTTCAGCGCTTTAGATGGAAGATTAGTCTGTTACTTTTGGGTCAGTGAAAACCGCCTTTATTCATAAGGAGAAAAGGGCAAGGGAAAGGATATTTCCCCCGCTAGCAAGGGAAAATTGGGGTGTGGCCTGCGGGCGCAGTGCGATTTTTAAAGGGCATTCACTGGGCCCACAGTGTCTCCCAGGGTTCCAACACTGTACTATTGTTAATTATCCAGACCCGCGCATTAAAACATCTAGCACACGTGTCTTGGAATGACAGAAAAAATTTTCACTACTTAAACTAGTTCTCACAACACCGAAGTACGGCTGGAACACGTAGAAAGTTCACCCAAAGGCATTTTGTAACTTGGCCTTCACTGGTGGCTTGGAGCGCTGTTTAGCCCGGATCAGAAACTCGCCTTATCCCTATTAAAAATGGCGACGAGTTAAGGGATACCGGGGGAAAGGAAAATCGAGGAAGGGACATTTCCCCCACTAGACACACGCAGTATGGGTGAATTGGCATGCGAGTCTTTAGGCCATTTTTAAGGGACCCAGCAGGCCAGACATTCCTCACTCATTTTAAGCCACGGAGGTACGATGTAAACACAATGTCCTAAGTCAGTGAAATCCACTTGTGCAAAAGTTACAACAAAACTGCAGCACTTAACCAACCCCTAGGATATTTCTTGTAGAGGCAGGTAGGCACACGGGACTTATTTGTAAGGTGAGTGGAGTGCGGCACAGAGGCTGACACGGGCATCAACATTTTTGTGGTCTGGAAAAACCCCTCTAGACCATAAGTAAATAGAGGCGAATGGTGAGTTCCAAATCGAGGAAGGGGGGAGAGAGGCGAGGTGGGGTGAAGTCAAATCAACATGTTTTTTTTCACTAGTATATCACTAGTCACGTTCCACATAAGAGTTCCAGCAGCAATTCAGCTGCGCTCCAACGATATTTGTTGCTGAAGAGTTTTCAGTCGGGTGAGATAAAGCAGTTTTAAATGAAGGCCCAGGACTTCCCCCAACACACACACGTCCTTCCCCTCACCATCAGGCCTAACTGCTGCCCCAAAACTGTCTTCCCTTCTTCCCAAATTGAACAGTCGCCATTATTGAATCATCTTTACACAACTTTCCTTGTATGAATCTTAGCCTTGGCTTTTTCTCTGTGATGCCTTCCTCTCCCCCTACATTGTAAAATACTCCAAAATTCAGAACACCCGGACTTAAACCCGATCCTCATTTTTTTTTTTTTTATTTTTCTTCTTCTCCCCCCCTTCCCCTTTCCTCTTTCCTTTTTCCCCCCTCTGGGTTGTCTTTTTCCTTCTGTCTCTGTTTCTGTCCTTCTTTTTTTTCTCCACTTCCCCTTTCCCTCCTCTGTGCACTTTCTCTCCCCCAGTGGGCACCCAGCTCCCTTTTCCCGTGCTCCCCCTTTCCCTTTTTAATTTTAAATGGTCCTCCCCCCTTAAATTCCCCCAAATACTACCACTTTCCTTTCCCCTACTACTTACTACCACCTCTTTCCCGCCCCGTATAAAACCGCCCCCCCTCCACTTCGGTTTGTTTTGATTTTTAAAAGGCCAAGTCGGAACCCAAAAGTTTGTCCCCTTTGCTTCTCTTTTTATGTGCGGGTTATTTTTGTATCGTTCCCCGTCCCCGGTATTGTGCCCCTTTTTTTGGGTTTTATTTAAATTCCCGTAGGTTTGTGACACCGGATTTCCCGTCCCTGGGAAACCCTGTTGGGTGCTGTTGAGAGAAATTTTCCTTTCTGGGGGTTCCACCAAACCCTTTTTCCTGACAATCTTTTCCCTGATTTTGATGCTATATCATGTCCAAGTGACAAATGGTTTTTGTGGGTTTTTGTGGCTTCCCTGTTTTTTTCCCTTTTTAAAGATTGGGACCCACATTTGCTGTCTTCCATGCCCCAGGGAAAACCCCTGTTTCGATAGATGTATTGAATATTGTTGTTAGTGGTACACATAGCACCTTTTGCCCCCCTCTCTCAGGAACCATGGGGTTTTATTTTTATCTGGCCCCATTTCACTTGAGGTAAACTAGCTCGCTCAGAAGCCTCTTCACTTTTTCCTGGGTTTTGTGGGACTGTGTCCAGCACCTGGTAGTGTGCCCCACCTCTCTGTCTTTCTGGAGCCCCTTCTGTCTCCTCTGTGAACACTTCTTTGAATCTCTTGTCGAGTTCCTCACTTCACAATCATTTCTTGTTGTCTCCCCTCCTTCCTTCCTTAGCCTGATTACCTGGTCCTTGACTGTTGTTTTCCTCCTGATGTGGCTGTATAATAGCTTTGGGTCAGAGTTGGCTATCACTGCTATGTCGTTTTCATATTGTCGTTGGGCCTCCCTTCTTATCTGTGCATATTCGTTTCTGGCTCTACGACTGCTCTCCTTATTCTACTTGGTCTTTTGCCTTCTATATTTCTTCCATTCCCTAGCACACTTGGTTTTTGCCTCCTTGCACCTTTGGGTGAACCATGGGCTCATCCTGGTTTTTTCATTATTCCTGTTTCCCTTGGGTACAAACCTCTCCTCAGCCTCCTTGCACATTGTTGCTACATATTCCATCATCTCATTAATTGGTTTCCCTGCCAGTTCTCTGTCCCACTGAACCTTTTCCAGGAAGTTCCTCATTCCCGTGAAGTCCCCATTCTTATAGTTTGGTTTCATTTGTCCTGGCCTTCCTGCTTCCCCCTCCACTTGTAGCTCTACTGTGTATTTGAAGCTCAAAACCACATGATCACTGGCCCCAACGGGTCTTTCATATGTGATGTCCTCAATATCTGCACTACTCAAGGTGAATACTAAGTCCAGTCTTGCTGGTTCATCCTCTCCTCTCTCTCTTGTAGTGTCCCTTACGTGTTGGTACATGAAGTTTTCCAGTACCACCTCCATCATCTTAGCCCTCCATGTATCTTGGCCCCATGTGACTCCAAGTTCCCCCCAGTTGATCTCCTTGGGGTTTTAAAGTCGCCCGTAGGGCTTTCCCCTGCATGCATGGTTTTTTGGCCACTGCAGCCGTGTTCTACCTCGCTCTATGCTCTCTCAATTTTTGCCCTGGCCCCCTGCTTTTTTCTGGGGTTTGGGTTTTTACCTACTGCAATTACCACCTTTGGGACTCCAGAGTGAAGCGTTCCCGCTATGTAACCCTTTTCTTCTTGCTGCCCTTCCCCTCTCCAGGTCATCAAAATTCCTTTGGGGTTTTTAATCGCGTGTACTCCTCCACCCCCTGTTTCCTTCTGTCTTTTTCAGGATTGGTACCCCCGCTGGAAGATGAATCGTTATCTACCTGTAAGCTTGGTTTCTGTGTTGTATGATGTCTGGTGATCCCTCTTTGCTTTTCGGCCACTCCCCCATTGTTTGTTTTTCCATCGCGTTTGTGTACCTTTAAACCTTCATTTCCTTTCCAACACTGGGGTTTTGGGGGGGCCTGGGGGGGTGGGAGCCCCTGGTAAGCTCTGTGGGTTCTATGGTTGGGGGTTGGGGGGAAAGTTTGTGGGTTGGATTTTGGGTGTGTTTGGGATGGTGTGATAGGTTGTGGGGTTCTGGGATAGTTGTGTGTGTGGGGCCCTTGCTCTCTGTTCTGCTGGGGCTGACCTCTGGGGTTTCCCCATTTTTGATCCTTTCCCTTTGCTCTTTGGGTTTTTTTTTCCTCTCCCTCACTGCTTCGCTCTGGTTTGTCTCTGTTGGAACCCCTCTTGTACTCTTCCGAGTTTTTTCAGCTGTGGTTTTCTTTTGGAGGCCCTGTTCCGCACTGTTTTTGTCCCGAGAATCAGCTTGCGGTTTTGGTTTCTCCCCTTCAAGTACCCCCCCTATTCTCGAAAATTTTTAAAATCTTCCTGTTTCCCCTATTTCCGTGTGATTTTCTCAATCTCCTTTCTTTCTTCCTGCCGGGCCCTTTCAGTGTGTGTTCTTTCCCTTTTCTCCCAAAGTTGGGTTTAAAAACCCGATTTTGCCCTTTCCCCCTCCCATTGCTTCTCCCTCTGGGAATCTGGGTTTTATGTTGTCATTTTCTCCCTTTTTTTTCCCGTGGCTCTTGGTAGCATGGTTTTGCTCAGTTCGACCTATCTCCCTCTCCATCTGCACCCAGCTGCTCTTCCCTTTCACTCCCTGGCCCTTCTTTGCAGGTTGATATGAACTTAGCATAATTCATACCTCCTTCCTTCCTGTTCAGCCTCTCAGCTTCATATGCTGTGTCTTCTCTGGACACTGCCCCTGAGACTTGCTTCAGCCTGTTTGCTTCAAATTCTAGGACCCTTACCCTGGCTACTGCAGTTTCGACTTGTGCCTCCCAATTCCTCGTCTCCTTCTCCAACCGCTTTTCCCATTTCACAGAGAGCTCTTTCTTCATTTTCTCAGAAAGCTCTCCTAATTTTCTCTCCCATTCTTGCTCCATCCTCCTTCACTGCTCCTCCATCCATTCCTCCCTACCAGTACCATTGTCATCTGATCCCTGATTCCTGTAAGTCCCAACCATTTTTTTAGTGAAAGAGAGAGAGAGAGAGAGAGAGAGAGAGAGAGAGAGAGAGAGAGAGAGAGAGAGAGAGAGAGAGAGAGAGAGAGAGAGAGAGAGAGAGAGAGAGAGAGAGAGCAAGAGAGAGAGAGAGAGAGAGGAGAGAGCAATGAGAGAGAGAGGGGAGAGTGAGAAGGGAAAGGGGGAGAGATGAGAGAGGGAAAGAGAGAGAAGGGAGGGAGAAGGAGAGAGGGGAGAGGAGAAAGGAGAGAAGGGGAGAGGGTAGAAGGAGAGGGGGAGAGAGAGGAGAAATGGGAGGGAGAGAGAGAGAGAGAGAGAGAGAGGAGAGAGAGAGAGGAGAGAGAGGAGAGAGGAGAGAGAAGAAGAGAGGAGGAAGGAGAGAGGAGAGGGAGGAGGGTGAGAGAGGGGAAAGATAAGAGAAGGGGGAGAGTGAGAAGGAAGAAAAGAAAGGGGAGTGAGAAGAGAGAGAGAGAAGAGGGGAGAGGGGAGAGTAGGAAATGAGGAAGGAGAGAGGGGGAGAGTGAGAAGGGGAGAAGAGAGGAGATTGAGGAGAGGAGAAGAGGAGAGAGAGTGAGAGAGAGGAGAGAGGAGAGAGAGATGAGAGTGAGTGGAGAGAGTGAGAGAGAGAGTAGAAGGGAAGAGAGAGAGAAGAGAGAGAGGAAGAGCGAGAGGAAAGAGAGGAAGAGAGAGTGAATAGGATAGAGAAAGAAGAGAGGAGAGGGAGAAGGAAGAGAAACGAAGAGAGAGAGAGAAAGTGAGAGAGATGGGAAGTAATGAAGAGAGAGGGAGAGAGAGGAAGAGAAGTGAGGGGAGATGACTGGGTAGAGAAGGAGGGTTGAGGGTCAATACAGAGAGGTGAATCCAGTATATGTGTGTGTGTGTGTGTGTGTGTGTTGTGTGTGTGCTACAGCTATTCAAGTGCCTAACAGCAGATCCTGTACTCATCTAGTGTGTGTGTGTGTATGTGTTTATGTAAGCAGTCCTTATTTCCCATATATGTACTACATATATATTGCATATGTATCCGATCTCTTGGTTCCCACTGTACTGTCTTGTGTGCATAAAATTACGTTCAATTCTGTGTGTGTGCCGCTACCTCTCATTAACTGCTTAACTCTCCTACACCTCAATAAATTTATTAAATGCCAGTAAATGCTGCTTATTCTAATTCTTATGAGGAGAGTGACCCCCAATTTCCAGCTAGAGACTGGTACTGTTGATCCCATGCAACTCAAACTAGGTGAATATTACGTGCGGCTGGCAGTGGAGTAATGTTGCCAGTCTGTCCTGGGTCCCACGTAGTTGAAGATGCTTGATGCTTCTCGGTAATTTTTCCACTAACTTCATGTAGCACTGTAGTCACTAGCTCATCTAATTTTTTCACTCACTGTATTTAATGACACATCTATACATATCTCTTATCTCCCTGGTCTTTAGTCGCACTTACTCTTCAAATACCCCGCTGCGTTATGTGGCAACACTATTTGGCTTGACACGACTGTTCACCTTCCTTGCTCTCGGCTCCACTTAGCACTTGCACTATTTACTTTTTTCTTTTCTGTGATCACTTATATTTCCTTTAATCGGGGTTTAAGTGATTATATGCACTCTCATGCATGCACACGCCTATATCCCACACTCTGTTCCTTATGGTACAGTCAGAAATTACTGCCAAAACACGAGCTCAAACCGCGTGACTCCTCCACGTGCGTGTGTGTGTGTGTCTCAACAATCAATATTTGCACCAATAACTCATTACAGTTGTGACCATGTGTGGAAGTGTGAATTGCTTATTACTCTATAATTTGTTCATGATTGTAGCCATGTATAAACGTAAGTAACGATACTTACAGGATTCATTACTTTTGTGAGCTCATTTTCTTTGTAAATTGTGAGTTCATTACCTTTGTAACTTGCTCAGATATCAAAACTTTGAGGCCCAGTCCCTGGACCCATTATGTACCTCTGTAATCTTTTGACTATGGCACCGAATGGGTATGGGGTGCATAATAAAGATATTAAACTTTAACTTATGTTTACCAAATTGGAGTAATTGAAATTTCTCATCGTTGAACTTCATATTGTTTTCTGCAGCCCATTGAAAGATTTCGTTGATGTCCGGCTGGAGCCTTGCAGTGCCCTGCAGTGGAAGACACTGTCATACAGATTCTGGTGTCATCTGCAAAGGAAGACACAGTGCTGTGGCTGACATCCTTGTCTATGTCAGATATGAGGATAGAAACACGATGGGAGTGGTTAATGTGCCTTGTGGAAAAAAGCTTTTCCTGTGGGTTTGCCTCAAACTTTCTCGTTGACTACTACTCTTTGTGCTCTGTTTGTGAGAAAATTATAGATCCATCTACCAACTGTTCCTGTAATTCCTTTAGCACACATTTTGTGTGCTATTATGCCATGGTCACACTTATCAAAGGCTTTTGCAAAGTCTGTATATATATTACATCTGCATTCTTTTTGTCATTTAGTGCATCTACGACCTTGTCATAGTGATTCAATAGTTGAGACAGACAGGAGCGACATGCTTGAAACCCATGTTGCCCTGGGTTGTGTAGTTGATGGCTATCTAGATGGGTAGCGATCTTGCCTCTTAGGACCCTTTAAAATTTTTTTATATGGGATGTTAGTGCTATCGGTCTGTAGTTCTTTGCTATTGCTTTACTGCCCCCTTTGTGGAGCAGGGCAATGGCTGTTGTTTTTAGTAACTGTGGGACGACCCCCGTGTCCATGCTCCCTCTCCATAGGATGGTAAAGGCTCGTGATAGGGGCTTCTTGCAGTTCTCGATGAACACAGAGTTCCATGAGTCTGGTCCTTGGGCAGAGTGCATGGGCATGTCATTTATCGCCTGTTCGAAGTCATTTGGCAAACAGGTTAACATCAGAAAGGCTTGTGTTAAAACCCAAATTCTGTGGCTCTCTCATAAAAAATTAATTTTTTATCTTCGACTCTCAGTCTGGTAGCGGCCCTTTCTAAAAACTGAGTCATATTGGGGCTTGAGTAGCTCACTCTTTCCTTGCTGTCACTGTGTAGGACCCATCTTGTTTAAGTAAGGGCCAATACTGAACGTTGTTCTCGACTTTGATTTGGGCATAAGAAAAGAAAATACTTTGGGTTTCTTTTTGATTTAATTTATGGCTTTTAATTGTTCTTGCAAATTTCCTGACTCCTATAAGATCCTTCATCTTAAGTTTGGTTTGCATTTCCTACCAGTGACTCCCGGGGTTTTCCCGGGAGAGTTCCGGGGGTCACCGCCCCCGTGGCCCAGTCTTGACCGGGCCCCTGGGGGATCAGAGCCGATCAACAAGGCTGTTGCTTGGGGGTGG
>NC_069429.1:33801393-33829155 GCF_026875155.1 Cherax quadricarinatus
TAATGGACTATTTTGCTGCAATAACTCCCACCTTCACATCCGTTGGCATCAACGTTGGTCTACTCTGCTCGGTAACAAACTTCAATCTATTAAAGCGAGTATAGGTTACTGGCAGTCTTCTTGTCACTAATGTCAAGGTTGGGAGACTACTCTCTCCTGTCTTCACATTGGCCATACTCGTCTTACTCATGGATATTTCATGGAGAGGCGCCCTGCTCCTCTCTGTGAGAATTGTCAGGTTCCATTATTGGTCAGCCACATTCTGTTAGACTGACCACTTTTTCAACAAGCACACAGAATTTACCTCCATCATTGTCTTTGCTCCTCTGCTCTCTCTTTACCTTCTCTTCTCGCTGATGGACCCACCTTTCATCCAGACTCTCTCAATGACTTTTTGACAACAACAGACTTACTTCACAAACTCTGACAATACCTTCAGCCCTTTCTACCTCAATCTCTTGCTGCCCTCTACCCCCACACTATCCCCTGCCCCCCTGTTTTCTGTAACCTACTGATCATCCTTCCCCCCTTCTGCCGCCCAATACCCTCGCTTCCTTACCTACCCTGCAGCACTGTATAGCTCTTGTGGCTTAGCACTTCTTTTTTATTATAATAATAATAATATTAATAATACATGCTAGATAGAGAACATCCTCTACAAGTTGAAAATACCACTGATTATATCATCAATACTCCTCCTCACAGGACACAAAGAATGACTCTACCACAGAGGGTGCGTCACTTCATCCATAAAGACGATTACCATTGGCCATTGATCTTGAGTAACCTCCCTGCAGATGAAGATGATTGGGTAACACCAGAACCCTTCTATGTCTACTAAGAAAATCACCGCCCCCAATTAAGGAGATATCTTGTATAACAATTCTACTGTTTAAATTATACTACATTTACTATGCTGGGACACCACCTTGAAAGAAGCTAATGTGTGAAGTAATTCTTTATGAACTGTTTAGTAAACTACCGCCTTGATTGCTGTTTAAATTTTTGTTGTGCAATCGCGCAAAAAAAATAAGAAAGGTAATAGAAACTTTTTAAATACCCCCCCCAACCAAATCTTTTATTATCTGTTTTTCCATGTGACTTTTTTAAAAAGGTTTTTTTGGTTTCCCCTTTCCAAAAAATTTTTTTTCCCAAAAAACTTTTTAAATTACCAAAAGTTTTTCCCCCATTATTTTAATACCCCTCCTATAAAATCCCCCTTTAAATTTTTTAAATCCTTGCAAACCCATTTATCCTTAATCTTTAAAAAAAATTTTCCCCCTGAAATAATAAATAAAAATTTCCCTTCAGGCCCCCAAAAGAAAAAAATTTTTTTCCACAAAAAGGTTAATTTTAATCCCCAAAAAATAAAAACCCTTAAAGCACTTTTTTTGGAAAACTGGTGATAGAGGGGTTAGGAAAAACCCCCCCTTTTAACCACTGTTTTGGGGGGAAAATCCCCTTTCCATTTCCCCGGGGATAGCAAGCCCCTTACTTTCCCTTTTCCCAACCCTGGGCCCCCTTTAATGCCAACGGGCCTAGGACAAAAAACTGCATAGAGACTGTCCCCCCGGCCTTTACTTTCTAAAACCCTAATTTTTCCCCCAGAAATAGCCCCACCCCTTTCAAAGTTGGCATGTTTTTCCAAAAGGGTTTAGAAAACCCTGGACACTTTCCTTTTCCGGTGGGCAAAAGGGACCCCTCGGGCAACTTCCCCCGGGGAAGCCCCCAAAACCCTTTCAAAATTTTCCCTTTTTCCAACAACCTTTTTAACCCCAGGGTTGGGCAAGCCCCCCCTTTTTCCCCAAAAACTTTTTTTCCCAAAAAACCCTGTTTTAATGAATACAGTTTTCGATGTTTTTAGGGGGTTTCTTGTAAAAATTTTCCCCCAACATTGTACCTTTGGGCGCCCAAAACCATTCTTTTAATTAGGGCCCAAAATTTTTCAAAAAAGTTTAAAAAAATTTTCCTGGCATATTACTATGGGACCATGACCACGGGGATGGAAAAGCAATCCGGGCCTTTTTCCCCTCCCTTCCCCTTTTCTGCAGACTACACAGATCTTCGGGGGAATGGTCATTTTTAAAATTTAGGGACAACTCTCTTAGCTAGCTAGTCTATAATTCCCCAATCCCTTTTAAATTTTTTTTTTTTTTAAAAATTTTCTTTGTTTTGGCTTTTTTTCCCAAAACGAAACCTTTTTTAAAGTCCCCCCGCCCCCGGGTTTATTTTTTACAAAAAGCATTTGAAATCCCTGAACCCCAGTGAAACCCGTTTGAACCCTCCTAAAACCCAAACGAATTTGGGAAAAGAATCCAGTCCGCTAAAATCTTTTTTTCAAATTTAATTCCCTTAACAGTGGATCTGTCTATCTGTTTTGGGAAAAACTATTTGTCATTTTAAAATTTTTTTTGTACTTTTCCTTCCAGTTTGGCTTTTTTTCCCAATAAAACCTTTTTAAAACCGTTGAACCCGGCTATTTCCAACAGACCATTTAAAATCCACCCAAGCCCAAAGCAAATTCGGGAAGGGAATCCACCTGTGGATCACGTTTTCTTTTTCCTAATAAGCCCCTTTAAACAGTAGATCGGTCTTGATTGTAACTATTTGTTGTAGTTTGTGTTTGAGTTTTTGTTTAGGGGGGTAGAGCCCCGTCATTTTAGTAAAACCCATCAGGGAAATACATTTTTATAACAAACCCATTTAAATTTCTGGTCGGGGAAAGAACCCGGCCCAGATCGGGAATTGGGCTCACTGGGTGATATTTGACAGCTTTAAAAAGGATCTAAAAAACAATTAAACGGGAGTGATTTTGGCCCAGTTTGATACAAAAGTAAAAACTTCGGGGTTTGGGCCCAATGGCTTAAATAAATGGAGTTACTGGGGAATAATGATTTTCTTGTGTATATAGCGCCCCTGTCCCCTACAGGTTTACCATACCTGTTCCCGGCACTCCATTACAATAAGTACAAAAACTATAACACTGTTTATCTTATTTTTACAAAACTGTACACTTTTCTTTGCCCTCAAAAATTTTGCCCCCTCTTCGTATTTAAAACATTTAATTTTTTTTTCCCCGGGGAATCATAATTAAAAGTGAGGTACACTAGCGCCCTGGTGGGGGGTTCTGAAACTTTTTTCAACGTAAACCCCTTTTCTCTTTGGGCCAAAACACTTCATTTTTAAATTTCCCCTTTAAACATTTATTATCCATTTAACTGGGGGTATACTGTGGTAAACACTATAACACTTGTATAAAAACTATTTTTCAAGGAACTTTTCTTTCCTCTGCCCAAAAAAAAAGGGGTTTAATTTTTTCACTGACACTTTAGGCCTAAGCCCCCCTCTGGGGGAAAAGATTGTAAAGCTTTCAGTGAATGGCGACAAACTCAGTAAGGTTGTATTACACATTGAAATATAAATGAATATTGTAATCTTTTTTTTTAAAAGTAAATTATAAACCTGTTTTAACCCCTGTAATTATACAGGGTGTTGGGGGGATAAAAAAAAAGGGGGGGGGGTAGAATCACCTGGTGAAGTTGTATTTGTGCTGTGTTTTTTCGGCAAGGAGTTATAATTCTTGGAAAATTAGTATCTGTGTTATTTGCATTTTTAATGTAATGGAAATTTTTTAAAAAAAAAAAAAAAAACAAAATAAACCCCAAAAAAAAGGCCCCCCTTTTTCACTAACCCAAAAAAAAAATCACAATTTTTAAAAACAATATTCTCAGACCCAAAAAAAAAAAGGGGGTTTTTTTTGGGGGGAAAAACCCCCCAAAAAAAAAAAGGGGGGGGTTTTACCAAATTAATTAAACAAAAATAAAAGTGAACCAAAATAAACCCAAATCATAAAAAAAACTGGGAAAATAGACCCAAAAAACCCCCCCCCCCCGGGGAAAAAAAATTTTTAAAATTTTGGTTTCCCTTTTTTAAAAAAAAAAGGGGGGAAAAAAATAAAAACCCTTTTTTTTTAAAAAAGGGAAAAAATTTTTTAAAAAAAATTAAAAAAAGGGGAAAAAAAAAAAAGGGGAAGGGTTAAAAAGGAAAAAATTTTTTAAAAAAAGGGGGAAAAAAACCCAAAAAAAGGGGGGGGGAAAAAAAATTTTTTTTTAAAAAAAAAAAAAAAAAAAGGGGGGGGGGAAAAAAAGGGGTTTTGGGGAAAAAAAAAGGGGGAACTTTCCCAAAAACCCAAAAAAACCAAAAAAAAGGGGGAAAAAAATTTTTTTTTGAAAAAACCCCAAAAATTTTTAAAAACCCCCCCCAAAAGGGGAAAAAAAAGGGGAAAAAAAATTTTTAAAATTTTCCCCCCCCCCCTTTTTTTGGGGGGAAAAAAAGGCGGGGGTTAAAAAATTTTTTATGGGGGAAAAAATTTTGGGGGGGATTTTAAAAAAAAACCCCCCCCAAAAAAAAAAAAACCCCGGCCCCGGGGAAAAATTTTTTAAAAAAAAAAACCCAAAACCCCCCCAAAAAAAAAATTTTGGGGGGGGCCCCCCGGGAAAAAAAAAAACCCCCCTTTTTAAAAAAGGGGGGGGCCCCCAAAAAAAAAGCCAAGGAAAAAAAAAAAAATTTTAAACCCCAAAAACCCCAAAACCCCCCCGGAATTTAAAAAAAAAAAAAAAAGGGGGGGTTTTTTTTCCCAAAAGGAAAAAAAAAAAAAAACCAAAAAAAAAGGGGAAAAAAATTTTTAAAAAAATTTTTTTGTTTTTCCCCTTTTAAAAACCCAAAAAAAGGGCCCCCCAAAAAAAAAATTTTTTTAAAACCCCCCCCCCCCAAAAATTTTTCCCCCCCGGGGAAACCCCTTTTGGGGCTTTTAAAAAAAAAATTCCCCCAAAAATTTTTTTAAAAAAGGGAAAAAAAGGAGGAAAAAAATTTTTTTTTAAAAAAAACCCCCAAAAAAAAAACCCCCCCAAAAAAGGGGGGGGGGGAAAAAAAATCCCCTTGAAAAAATTTTAAAAAAAGGGAAAAAAAATTAAAAAAAAAAGGGGGGGGAAAACCCCCCAAAAAAAAAAAAAAAAACCCCCCCAAAATTTGGGGGGGGGAAAAAGGACCAAAAACCCCCCCCCCAAAAAAAAAAAAAAATTTTGGGGGGAAAAAAAAAAACCCGGGGGGGGGGAAAAAAAAATTTAAAACCCGGAAAAAGGGTTTAACCAAAAAAAAAAAAAAGAAAAAGGGGGGAAAATGAAAAACCCCCCCCCCAAAACTGGGGGGCCTTAAAAGGTTTTTAAAAAAGGGGGGGCCCTTTTTTCCCCCCCGGGGGCCCAAAACCCCCCCCAAAAAAACCAAAGCCCCCCGGCGGTTTTTCCCCCCCCTTTAAAAATTTTTTTAAAAACCAAATTTTTGGGTTTCCCCCTTTTTTTTTTTGGGGGGGGCCCCCAAAAAAACCCCCCCAAATTCCTTAAAAAAAAAAAAAAAGGAAAAAAGGGGTCCAAAAAGGCGGAAAAAAAACCCCTAAATTTTGGGCCCCCTTTTTTTTTTTTAAAAAGGGAAACCCCCGTTTTTTTTTTCCGATTGGGGCCCTTACAGGGGAAAAGGGGGGACCCCGGCCCCCAAAAATTTTTTTAACCCCCCCAAAAAAAAAAAAAAAAAAAAAAAAAACCCCAATTTTAAAAAGGGGGGGGGGGGAAAAAAACCCAAAAAAAAAGGGAAAAAAATTTCCCTTTTTTTTCCCCCCCCCCCCCAAAAAAAAAAAATTTTTTTTCCCCCAAAAAAATTTTTAAAATTTTAAAAAAAAAAATTTCCCCGGGGTTTCCCCTTTTTAAAAAAAAAACCAAATTTTTAAAAAAAAAAGGGGGGGGGAAAAAAACAGGGGGTTTCACAACTTTTTTATTTAAAAATTTTTTGGGGGGGGGGAAAAATTTAAACCCCCCCCCCCAAAAACATAAGGGGGATTACCAACAGACCCCTGGCAGTCTTCAAGCTGGCACTGGACAAGCACCTAAAGTCGGTTCCTGACCAGCCGGGCT
This sequence comes from Cherax quadricarinatus, assembly GCF_026875155.1. Lineage (NCBI taxonomy): Eukaryota > Metazoa > Arthropoda > Malacostraca > Decapoda > Parastacidae > Cherax > Cherax quadricarinatus. The sequence goes on from NC_069429.1 coordinate 33,807,357, forward strand.
GTGGCTCGTACATTGGTTTGCATGCAGCCAGCAGCAACAGCCTTGTTGATCAGGCTCTGATCCACCAGGAGGCCTGGTCACAGACCGGGCCACGGGGGCGTTGACCCCCGGAACTCTCTCCAGGTAAACTCCAGGAGTCACTGGTCAGAGAAATAGCAAACATCAAACTTAAGATGAAGGAATCTTATAGGAGTCAGGAATTGCGAGAACAATTAAAAGCCATAAATTAAATCGAAAGAAACCCAAAGTATTTCTTTTCTTATGCCAAATCAAAGTCGAGAACAACATCCAGTATTGGGCCCTTATTTAAACAAGATGGGTCCTACACAGATGACAGCAAGGAAATAAGTGAGCTACTCAAGCCCCAATATGACTCAGTTTTTAGCAAGCCGCTAACCAGACTGAGAGTCGAAGATCAAAATAATTTTTTATGAGAGAGCCACAGAATTTGGTTAACACAAGCCTTTCTGATGTTATCCTGATGCCAAATGACTTCGAACAGGCGATAAATGACATGCCCATGCACTCTGCCCCAGGACCAGACTTATGGAACTCTGTGTTCATCGAGAACTGCAAGAAGCCCCTATCACGAGCCTTTTCCATCCTATGGAGAGGGAGCATGGACACGGGGGTCGTCCCACAGTTACTAAAAACAACAGCCATTGCCCTGCTCCACAAAGGGGGCAGTAAAGCAATAGCAAAGAACTACAGACCGATAGCACTAACATCCCATATAAAAAAATTTTAAAGGGTCCTAAGAGGCAAGATCGCTACCCATCTAGATACCCATCAACTACACAACCCAGGGCAACATGGGTTTCAAGCATGTCGCTCCTGTCTGTCTCAACTATTGAATCACTATGACAAGGTCCTAGATGCACTAAATGACAAAAAGAATGCAGATGTAATATATATACAGACTTTGCAAAAGCCTTTGACAAGTGTGACCATGGCATAATAGCACACAAAATGTGTGCTAAAGGAATTACAGGAACAGTTGGTAGATAGATCTATAATTTTCTCACAAACAGAGCACAAAGAGTAGTAGTCAACAGAGTAAAGTTTGAGGCACCTACAGTGAAAAGCTTTGTTCCACAAGGCACATTACTCACTCCCATCGTGTTTCTCATCCTCATATCTGACATAGACAAGGATGTCAGCCACAGCACTGTGTCTTCCTTTGCAGATGACACCAGAATCTGTATGACAGTGTCTTCCACTGCAGACACTGCAAGGCTCCAGCCGGACATCAACGAAATCTTTCAATGGGCTGCAGAAAACAATATGAAGTTCAACGATGAGAAATTTCAATTACTCCAATTTGGTAAACATAAGTTAAAGTTTAATATCTTTATTATGCACCCCATACCCATTCGGTGCCATAGTCAAAAGATTACAGAGGTACATAATGGGTCCAGGGACTGGGCCTCAAAGTTTTGATATCTGAGCAAGTTACAAAGGTAATGAACTCACAATTTACAAAGAAAATGAGCTCACAAAAGTAATGAATCCTGTAAGTATCGTTACTTACGTTTATACATGGCTACAATCATGAACAAATTATAGAGTAATAAGCAATTCACACTTCCACACATGGTCACAACTGTAATGAGTTATTGGTGCAAATATTGATTGTTGAGACACACACACACACACACACGCACGTGGAGGAGTCACGCGGCTTGAGCTCGTGTTTTGGCAGTAATTTCTGACTGTACCATAAGGAACAGAGTGTGGGATATAGGCGTGTGCATGCATGAGAGTGCATATAATCACTTAAACCCCGATTAAAGGAAATATAAGTGATCACAGAAAAGAAAAAAGTAAATAGTGCAAGTGCTAAGTGGAGCCGAGAGCAAGGAAGGTGAACAGTTGTGTCAAGCCAAATAGTGTTGCCACACATAACGCAGCGGGGTATTTGAAGAGTAAGTGCGACTCAAGACCAGGGAGATAAGAGATATGTATAGATGTGTCAGTAAATACAGTGAGTGAAAAAATTAGATGAGCTAGTGACTACAGTGCTACATGAAGTTAGTGGAAAAATTACCAAGAAGCATCAAGCATCTTCAACTACGTGGGACCCAGGACAGACCGGCAACATTACTCCACTGCCAGCCGCACGTAATATTCACCTAGTTTGAGTTGCATGGGATCAACAGTACCAGTCTCTAGCTGGAAATTGGGGGTCACTCTCCTCATAAGAATTAGAATAAGCAGCATTTACTGGCATTTAATAGAATTTATTGAGGTGTAGGAGAGTTAAGCAGTTAATGAGAGGTAGCGGCACACACACAAATTTGAAAAATTTTTAAGCACACAAGACAACAGTGGGAACCAAGAGATCATACATTGCATATATAGTAGTAGTAATGGGAAAAAAAGGACGCTTACAAAAACACATAACACACCAACACATAGATGAGTACAGATCTGCTGTTGGGCACTGAATACTGTAGCACACACACAAACAAACACCACACAAACACAAACACACATCCCTTTTTTCCCCAACCTCCCTTTTCCCCCTCTCCCCCTCCTTCTCTTCCCCCTTCTCCCCCCCCTTTTCCCTTTTCTCTCTTTCCTCCTCCCCTCCTTCTCTTCCTCTCTCTTTCTCTCTCCTTTCTCTTTTCCCTTTTTCCTTCTCCCTCTCTTCCTCTCTCCTTTTCCTCTTTCTTTTCCCCTTTTCCTCTTTTCCTCTTCCCTTTTCCTTTCTTTTCCCTTTCCTCTTCTCTTCCTCTCTTCCTCTCCCCCTTTTCCCTCTCCTCCCCTCTTTTCCTTCCTCTTCTCTCTCCTCCCCCCCCCCCTCTCTTCTTCTCTTCTCCTCTCTCTCTCTCTCTCTCTTCTCTCTCTCTCTCTTTTTTCCCTTTCCTCCCCCCCCCTCTCTCCTTCCATTTTTCCCCACTCCCCTCTCCCCCCTCCCTCTCACTCTTCTTCCCCCTTTTTTTTTTCCTTTCTCACTCTCCCCCTTCTCTCTCTTACCTTTCCCCTCTCTCACCCTCTCTCTCTCTCTCTCTCCTCTCTCTCCCCCCTCTCCTCTCTCTCTCTCCTCCCCTTCTCTTCTTTTCTCTCTCTTTTTTTTTTTTTTTTTTTTTTTTTTTTACACGGGGTTTGACAAGTTAAGGATCCCTAGCTTATTGAAGCTATATTACAGGTAAGGATTCCTAACTTTTTTGGGGCAAGCTAAAGACTGTTACCTACTACTCATTTGAAAGCATTTTTTTTTATGAGACAACAAGTACGGGACAGGATGAATTTGGGAGCCATCGGGGGCCCAGCATTTTCATTTGAAAACTGACTTTATTCGTTGACATCATTATGCGACGAATGTGTTCCTACCGAGTCCCGGGTATTTTTGATCTCAATGGAGTATGTTCTGGAGAAGGGTACAGCCAAGTGAAATTGCTGCTTTCTGCCCATCTTGTGCTTTAAAAGCTTTTTTAACGCTGTCCTGAAGTGGCCAAGTGTGGTTTTTGACAATTTTGGGCCTTGTACATAACAAAAGGGCCACCCCAACCCCTCCGTTAAAGGCCTGCTGAAAGACAGTCTATCCGGGATGGGTCCAGGCGAGAGATGAGACGTCTTGCTCTGTTTCTTTTTTCTGTCAAGCAGTCCAATGAAGGGGGGGCAGCAAACCAAAAAAGTGGAACATACTCAAGGTTGGCGTACTTTGTCCTCGTACAGGATCTTGCAACCCCTACTGTCAAGCAGAGCGGATAGGGGCAAAGTGCTGTAAGCTTCCTGGCTGCCTTTTTTTGCAAGTTTTTACAAATGGTTCTTAAATTTTATTTTGGAGTCAAATTTCACCCCAAGGATATCAATTTCTTCTCCGGGCCAAAAAGCCCATTACCTTAAACTGCACCAGCTTACCAATGGTGCCTTTAAGCGATATCTTTGTGTTTTTCGGGTGAAAATGTTCTTGCCATCTTTTTCCCCCAAGCTGATTAGCTCCAGCTGGTGTTTGAGTAGCTTAGAGAAGCTGGCATTTCTTCTTTTGGGAAAAGTGAATGTCAGTGTACGTCTCTGTTTTCATGTGATTTTGGGATGAGATAAAGAAGGTCGTTAAAGAAAACTTTCCAAAACAGGGGCCCCGCACGCTTCCTTGGGGAAACCCTTTCCCCCCCCCCAATAGGATTCTGTGATTCCGTTCCATTGAGGACTCCCCCTTAGAGATCTACCATAAGGTTACTGGGGAGACATAGCATAGAGCCTGCAATTCCTGTTTTGAATTTTGCTAAGGGGCCCCCGGGTCCACACCCCGGTCGAAAGCGCCAGAAATGTCCATGCTACCACAACCCTTACTTTGGATTTCACCCGTGACTGGGCCCATTTTAGTGGAGGGGTTTAAACAAAATCAGCAGCAAGTAATTTTTCCCTAAAGCCATATTGACGATCACAAAGTTTTGGTGGTAGTCAAAAAAATCGTCATTTGTCTTAAATTTGTCTAAAGGATCTTCCAGTGATTGACGGATGACACTGGTTGATTGCTGTTTTGCTCTGCCTTTTTTTTTGTGAACGGGGGATACATTTCCTTTTTCCCATGGAGGGGGCCATTTACACTGTACTAGGCGCTGAAAGATGCGATTAGGGGTCTGCCAGCTGGTCTGCACTCTTCCAACAATCGGGGCTCAACTTGTCGGGGGCCCACGCCTTTTTTTGGTCAATTTTTTAGAAGGAAATGCACCCCTCCTGCCTTATTGTCACCTAGTTTACCTGGAGTTTTCCGGGAGAAGTTCCGGGGGTAAACGCCCCCGCGGCCCGGCTGAGACCAGGCCCCCCCTGGTGGATCAAGCCTGAAAAACCAGGCTGTTCTGCTGGCGCACGAAAACCAACATACGAGCCACAGCCCGGCTGATCCGGAACTGACTTTGGGTTTTGTCCAGTGCCGCTTGAAGACTGCCAGGGGTCTGTTGGTAACCCCCCATTGTGTGGGAGGGATTGAACAGTCTCGGGGCCCCCGACATTATTGTATGGTCTCTTAAGGCTAGTGACCCCCCGCTTTTCATTGGGGGGGTGGTGCATCTCGCCCCAAAACCCCCTGACAGTTTTGACACGTTCTTGAGCTGCCAAGGGGGGTCCCCTTTCTGGTCAGGAACTTGCATTTTGGTAGCAAAGTGTTCACAAAGAGGCCCCCTTCTCTTGACTATAGTAGAGGTGGCCCCTCCGTATTTGAGGGGAATAAGTTCATCGGCAATAACCTTTCGTCCTTGACCAGGGGCCACCAGGTTTTGGACCACCCCAACCTATGTAAATTTCTTTTAGTGTCCACCCCCATTTACAATGGGCCCCCTTTTGAACATCACCCAATCCCACGGGTTGCATGCAAGTTCCTGTTATAGGGGGAGGATTTTTTTACCTTCGCCAAAGCTTTGTTTCTTTGCGTACAGCCCCCTCTACAAAAGAAACCAAACCAAGGCTGATCTGTAGGCTTTGTCACATTTGCCGGGGGGAAAGTGTTTTGTTGCAGATTAAGGAAAGTTTCCCTGAAGGCTTTCACTTGGTTGTCAACACCCCCTGGGGAAGGGCATTCCATCGGGGGTGGCGAGCTCAGAGCAAAGGGGTGGCCAAATTACCTCTTTCCCCTAGCCCGGTTGTGCGTGTGGCTCCTCACCTCGTTCTTTTGGGGGTCTTAAGTGTGGTAAAAACGCCTTTGGTCAGACGATCCAAGTAGCCCAGGGTTGACAAGTACTATGCCCTTTTCCAGACACTACTACTGGGGCAAAGGGGGGAGCCGAGAATGAGTAGGGGGAAAACAAAAAAGTTTCTAGTCAAACCTGGGAAGATGGTCATCAAAGCCCTCTGTATAAGGGGCGGTTTTTGGTTTACCCAAAAATTTTAAATGTTACAGTTGTGTTTGCAAAAGGGGGTCAATATTTTCCTTAGAAGTTGATAGGGCTGCGTGTTGCCCTGAGGTCTGTACATTGCACATGCTAGTACAGAGGTACTAGTGTTTATACAGATTGAAGAACATCTTTCAAGATGTGTAGGGGGGGGGCAACATCTAGTGCCCTTGAGAGAGGTAGGGTACGAGGCAGCGCAGGGATTAGGTCTGTGGTTTTATAAAGCCCATCCCACCTCTGGGGGGGAAGGAGTAGTAAGTGGGTGACTGTGAGATGTTTACCCAATTCAGAGATCCTGCTGGTTTTTTTCTGAGAACGGTCTCTAAAAGGTGGGCCCCGTCGCAAGGGTTCCTTTTTTTTCCGACCCTGGGCCCCCTTTTTCCTTTCTTGTAGCAGTTTTACACCTGGTACCGCAGGGAGTTTTTGCGAGTGCCCCTTCCGGTGACAGCGGGGCAAAACCTAGGTGCCTGGAGGTGGACTAGGATTGTTGCCCTCCTGTTTTCGCAGATTTGTCCTAGATTCTGCCGCTGGAACTGTGTTAGTGAGGGTGAGACGGCTGTTGATGTCTTTCCCCCACCCCGTCCCCTACGTCCTCTACCCCGCCCTCTAACCCTTCTGAAATGTGTCCCTGCTGTTCGTACTTCGGCCAGTAGGTGTCAGGTCGTGAAAGTTCCCTGATCACTAAAGCCCCGTTCCTGGTGGAAAACTCCCGGCTCAAACTTGCTGTCGAAACACCTACACCCGATTTAGAATTACAGCAGGGGTGGACAGGTGAGGGGTCGAGATGGTAGTGCACTGTCAAGTAGACTGGGAGTGGGTGAAGCAAGATGTCAGGTGTAGGAGAACTAACAGACCAAGGCTTCCCCCCGTTGCTGGGGGAAAAGGATTTTTTCCCCTGTGGTGGTCAGAGGAATTGGTTGAATTCCCCAAAGGAGTTTTTGAACTCTTCAGTCGTGGGACCTTAGCATTTCAGAATTCCACCAGAAAGTTTCCCCTGATTTTAAACTCAGTGTGGGACTTTCCATCTTTGTCAAAAGTTCGCCATAGCTAGGGAGCTTACGTCACTTATGAGGCTTGCACTGGCCTTCTACAATAGCTTGTAGGGTTTTCTAATGATTTTTAGGAGCTCATGAAGTGCTTCCCTGTGTGGTTATCTTAGCTGCAACTTTAAACACAGCCCCAAGGGGCAGTCTTGACTTTTGGACAGGAGCCCGAGGAGGACTTTTAACCTTCCTCCTGTAGCTCCAGGGGTTTTATCCACAATACCACGGATTTTTGGGTAAAATCTCTCTCTCCTCTCTTCTCCCCTTTTCCCTTCTCTCCCCCTCCCCTTTTCTACCCTCCCCTTTTTCTCTTTTTCTCTTCTCTCTCACTCTTTCCCCCTTTCCCCTTTCCCTTTCCCCCCCCCTCTCTCTCTCCTACCTTTCCCCTTTCCCCTTTCCTCTCTTTTCTTTTTCTCTTTCTCTCTCTCTCTTCCCCTCTTTTTCCCTCTCTCTCTTCTCTTTCTCTCTCCCCTCTCTCTCTCTCTCTCTCTTTCACTAAAAAAAGGGTTGGATTTAAAGGGAATCAGGGATCAATGACAATAGTAGGGTAGGGGGAATGGTGGAGGACAGTGAAGGAGGTTGGAGCAAGAAGGGGAGAGAAAATTAGGAAGCTTTTGAAAAAATGGAAAAAAGGCCTTGGAAAGGGGGAAAAGGGGTTGGAAAAGGAGACAGGAATTGGGAGGCCAATCAAAAACGCAGTACCCGGGGAAAGGGGTCCGAATTTGGGGCAAACAGGCTAAGCAAGTCTAAGGGGCAGTGACCAAGAAGACACGCAATGAAGCTGAGGGGGCTGAACGGGAAGGAAGGGGTAAAATTAGCAAGGTCAATAAAACCTGAAAAGAAGGGCCGGGGAGTGAAAGGGGAAAGCAGCGGGGTGCAAGGGAGAGGGAGATAGGTCGAATGCTGGGCAAAACCCACTACCAAACCCACTGGAAAAATAAAGGGGAGAAAATGAAAAATAGAACCAGGCCAGAGGGAGAGGCAAGGGAGGAGGAAAGGGCAAAACAGGTTTATAAAGGCTTGGGAGAGAGAGGAAAAGAACAAAACTGAAAGCGGCAGGAAAAAAGGGAAGGATTGAAAAATATCACGGAAATAGGGGGAGAGACAGGGAAGAGATTTTAAATTTTCAGAAATAGGGGGGTACTTGAAGGGAGAAACCAACCGTCAAGCGATTCTCAGGCAGAAACTGCGGAACAGGATCCCCAAAGAGAACCACAGTTAAAAAAACTCGGAAGAGTACAAGAAGGGGTTCCCTTTCAGAACAGAACACAGATGACAGCAGTGAGGGAGGGGGACAAAGAGCGAAAGGACTGGAAAGGAGTCAAAGATGGAACCAGCAGGGTCAGCCAGGCAAACAGAGCCAAGGGCAAGCCCACACACAACTTCCTCAAACCCCCACACCTTAAAACCCACCACCCAACACACCAAAATCCATACCCACAGCTTCCCCCCAAACCCCCCAAACCCATAAAATCCCACAGTATGCTACCAGGTCTCCCACCCCCACCCCCCAAAAAACCACAGTTTTGGAAAGGGAACTAAAGGGGAAAGGGTACACAAACGTGAGGGAAAACAAACAAGTGGGGGGAGGGGCACGAAAGAGTCAAAGGGGCATCACCAACATCATGCAATCACAGAAACCAAGCTTAAAGTTAAAAACAGATGCCATTTTTCCCAAAGGGGATCCCAAATCCTGAGAAAGCAAAAGGGAACAGGGGAAAGGGGGAGGAGTAGCACTGCTGATTAAACCCCAAAGGGAATTTTGATGACCTGGAGAGGAGAGACAGCAGAGAAGAAAGTGATTACATAGGGGGAACGCTTCACTTGGAGGTCCCAAGGTGGTAATTGCGTGAGGAAAACCCAAACCCACAAACCGGGGACCAGGGCAAGAGTATATGAGACAGTAGGCGATGGTAACCACTGGCTGCGTGGCCAAAGGCCATGATGCAGGGCAAAGCCCTGACAGGGCGATTTTAACCAAAAGGGAGACAACTGGGAGAACTTGGAGTCCATGGGGCCAAAGATACAGGGAGGGCTAAATGTGGGGGTGTACGGGAAAAACTTCATTCCCAAACACGTAAGGGACACTAAAAAGAGAGAGGGGAAAGGGGAAACCCAAGACGGTTTTGTTTCCCTTGAGTAGTGCAATATTGGGGACACACATATAAAAAGACCCATTGGGGCCAGTGATATGTGGTTTTAGCTTCAAATACACATAGAGCTACAAGTGGGGGGGAAGAGGAAGGGCCCGGACAAATGAAACCAAACTAAAGAAGGGGGCTTTACGGGGAAAGAGGGAAATTCCCAAAAGGTTTAGGGGGACAGAGAACTGGGAGGGGAAACCAATAAATAATGAGGAATATGTAGCAACAATGTGCAAGGGGGGCGAGGAAGTTTGTACCCAAGGGAAACAGGAAAAAAAAAAAACCGGATGACCCTGGTTCCCCAAAGGTGCAAGGAGGCAAAACCAAGTGTGCTAGGGAATGGAAGAAATAAGAAGGCAAAAGACCAAGTAGAAAAGGAGAGCAGTCGTAGAGCCAGAAACGAAAGCACAGATAAGAAGGGAGGCCCAATGACATAGCATGAAGCCAAACTGACCCCAAATATTATACACCCCATCAGGAGAAAACAACATCAAAACCAGGGAATTAGGCTAAGGAAGGAAGGAAGGGAACAGCCCCGAAATGATTGTGAAATGAGGAAAACGCAAGAGATTCAAAGAATGTTCACAGAGGGGACAGAAGGGGCTCCAAAAGACAAGAGGGGGGGCACACTACCCGGGGCGGACCAGTAACCCCAACCGAGGAAGAAGGAAAAAGGGTTCTGAGTGAGCTAGATACTCAAGTGCAATGGGGCCAGATAACTCACCCCATGGTTCCCGAGAGAGGGACAGAGGTGCTATGTGTACCACTAAAACAATATTCAATAACATCGAAACAGGGAGATTGCCCGAGGCATGGAAGACAGAAAGGGAGTCCCAAACTTTAAAAAAAAAAACAAACAGAAGCACAAAATACAGACCGTTCCTGACAGTATACATGCAAAAACATGGAAAAGATTGTCAGGAGAAGGGAAAGGGGGAAAACTAGAAAGGAATGATCTCATCAACAGCAGCCAACATGGTTTTAGGGACGGGAAAAAACCTGTGTCACAAACCTACGGAGTTTTAAAAAACAAAAAAAGGCAAATACCGGGCTGGAACGATACAAAAATAAACCCCCCATAAAAGAGAGAAGCTTTCGACACGTTTCGGGCCCCTTGGCCATTTTCAAAGTCAACTAACCAGAAGTGGGGCAGGCGGCTTATAAGGAGGAAGAGGGGGTAGTGTTTATAGTATAAGTAGTAGTTAAGGGAGTGGGGTGTGGGGAAAAAGGGGAGGACCATCAAATACAAAGGAAGGGGCACGCAAGGGGGCTAGGGGCCCACTAGGGAGAGCAAAGGGACAAAAAGGGGGTGAAAGGGGAAGGGGAAATAAAGAAGGGAAAAAAACATGAACAGAAGGAAAAAAGACAACCCAGAGGGGAAAAAGAAAGAGGAAAGGGAAGAGGAGAAGAAGAAAAAAAAAAAAAAAAAAATGAGGAGTCAGGTTAATCACGGGGGTTCTGAAGTTTGGGGTATTTTACATTGTAGTGGGAGAGGGGGCATCACAGAGACAAAGCCAAGGCTAAGATCATAAAGGGAAAATTGTGTATTTGAGTGATTCAAAAGATGGGACTGTTCAAGTTGGGAAAAAGGGGGGGGACAGTTTTTGCAAAGACCCGTCAATAGGGGGCATGATCTCTGAGTGACAGAAAAGAGCATTTTTAGGCGGCAAACCTAACACTTTTTTTGTCTCCCTAAATCTGTCAAAAGAGATCGACCAGTTTCTCGAAGTATTGAAGAGGGGCGGAGAGAAGAAAAAAGAGTAGACACCAGGGAAAATCTGTAAAGGGAGAGGATGAACGAGATTTTTGCGAAGGTGTTAGTCTGGTGGGAAGTAGCTTGTGTTTTAAGGGGTGGAGAGAATTATTGAGATTAGAAAGGCCGAAATGTAGGGAAGACAGAGAACAGAAAGTTCCCAGGAGTAAAGTTTGGGAAGAAGAATTATGTTTGCACGTGAGAGGGAGGCTTTAAATTGGGAAAGGGGAGCCAAGAGGGAAAACGAATTATTAAGAGTGGAAGTTTTGCTGAAAACTGGGATCACAGATTGGGGGCACGGAGAAAGAGGGGGATAAACACTTTTCTTGACAATTCTCCTCCCTCCCTTTGACATCAAGTCACCTTTCCCCCGACAACACTCTTTTCACTAACTCGTTCAACCTCCTCCCTTTACAATGTTCCCGGTGTCTACTCTATTTTTTTGCTCCCCCTGTCCCCCATTTTTATTTCGGAGAAAAAGGTCGATCTCTTTCTGACAGACTTAGGGAGCACAAAAAAGTGTTAGGCTTCCGAACTCAATGTCTTTTCTGCACATCGATCTAGCCATCCTATTGCTGGTCTTCTGCTAAAACGTCTTCCCCTTTTTCCAATTTTGAACAGTCCCCGTCTAGTTGAATCCCTCTAATACACAATTTTCCTTGTAAAAACTTACCCCGGCTTGTCCTGTAGAGCCTTCCCTCCCACTTCTTTGTAAAATGCTCCAAACTTCGGAACACCCGTGACTTAACTGCCCCCTCTTTTTTTCTTTTTCTTTTTTTTTTTCTTTTTCCTTTTTTCCCCTTTCCTTTTTCCTTTTTTTTCTCCTCTGGGTTTTTTTTCTTCCTTCGTCTGGGTTTTTCTGCCCCTTCTTTATTTTTTCTCCATTTTCCCTTTTTTCACCTACCTCTGTCATTTTGCTCTCCCCTGTGGGCACCAGCCCCCTTGCAGTGCTCCCCTTTTTCTTTTTTTGCTGGCCCTCCCCTTATTCCCCACTACACCACTACCTCTATACTACCTCTACTACTACACTCTACCCCCACCCCCCTTTTCCCTGCCTATAATAGCCCCCGCTCCTTTTTGGGTTAGTGTGACTATGTAAATGGCCCCATTTGGGACCGAAACGTCGTCGTAACTTCTCTTTTTTATGTGGGGTTTTTTGTGTATTGTTCCAGTCAGGGTATTGTGCCTTTTTTGTTTTTTAGGGCCCCCGCATTAAGCATCTTTCCTCCAACTTTTTAATGTTCTTTCCCCTTTTAAACCCCTTTTTCGATCTTTGAGGCGCTCTTTTTGCTCCCGGGGCGTTTTTTAAGAATCAGTTTCCTTCCTACGTGACTTTTTGCTGAACAATTTCTGCCCCCTTCCTTCTCCCACTTCCTAAAAACCAAACCCCATGGGCACCCCTTTTTTCCTGATCATGCCCTCCCTACTTAAACAGCTCTTCTTCTACTAAATCACAGGTTGAAGACCTTTTTTACTTTTCATCAACGTCAAGTGCTCTCTTTCGGCCTACCAAAGGATCTTGTAACCTTTCCCCATATTCCCTTTGACATGCTCGCCAATAAAAAAATTCATTCTTCTAAACTAAGAATAATTTAAAAACGTCTCCAGCTACCCCTTTGGGTCTAAATTCTCCATCACTCACTGTGTTACAAACCCTTCTTCTGTCTCACTCTCTCAGTATGACTTGAACTTCTTGGTTTTGGCTTTCCCTTTGCCACTTCACCTACCCTCGCACTGCTTTTTCCCTGATTACCCTTTCCTTATTTATCAATCCTACCCCCGTAATCTTCCGACTTGTCACTTTTCGGGGTGCCCCCTTTCCCGCTTTTGTTAGTCTTTTTTTAAAGAATCCCACCTTCCACCCGTTACCAATTTCCCCTTTCTTTCATAAATTAAACTAACATTTCATACTATCTTCTGACAAAGGAAATTCTAATTATCCTTGATCGCGGGATTACCCCATAAAGTGAGTCTTGCCTCGCTCACTACCTACACTCCTCTCTTTTCCCCAACCCTTTGATCGCACCAAGAAAACTTTCAACAAGAAACTAAGGACTCTCCCCGACCCTGTCCCCTATTTTGACCTTGTTCAACGTTTGTGTCATCGTCCCTCTCTTCCCTATTTCTAGGCCTTCCCAAAATCATAAACCTATATTTCCTTCGCCCTATCATATCCTCTAGGGGTTTGTTTCTTATTTCTTGCTTTTTGGGTTTGGCCAAAACCCAACCCCCTTTTTTGGGTATTTTTTTCCGCCCACCCCGTCACTCTAAAGACTTTTAAGGGGTTCACTCCCCCAACCTGTAAGATGTTATCTTGCGTTGAGTCCTTTTCCCCTAATACCCTCTTGATGCTGTCCTTGTTTTCCTTTAGAGAAAAGGCCCCCATGAATGGTTTCTACATCCCCTATACCACTATGTCTTTTTTTGATATTATTATTCTGGTGGATCAAATTCCTTTTCCTTCCAAGGAAATATTATTCTAAAAACTTCGGTGTTGCTATGGGCCTCCCTCTCTCCTGCCCCTTGCTAATCTTTACGGGAAAATTTTTCGAGACTGTTCTTTTTCCCTACCTCGATGTGCAACCTTCATTTGGGCCCGCTATGTGGATGAACTTTGTTTGTGGCCTCATGACTCCAGTCTCTTCCCAAACCTTTTCTCGAAGCTTTTAAAATTTTCCCCTTCCATTAAATTTAAATTAAAGGGAATCAAATTCCCTTGTTTCCCTTTTCTGATGTCCAGTCCCCGTCAGATACAGGTTTTTCCCTTTCCGTTTAAAAAAAACCTTGCACAGGGGCAGTACATTCATACTTTTTCCTATCACGCTTTCCCTTTCAAGAAAAGTGTTTATTTTTTCCCCTCTTTCTCCGTCCCTCCACATCTGTGATCTCAGTCCTTCCAGCAAAAATTTTCCCACTTTTCATAATTCTTTTTTCCCGTCTTGCAAACCCTTCCCATTTCAAAGACTCTACCCCCTCACATGTGCAAACGAATTTCTTCTCTCCCAAACTCTCTACCCCGGGGACTCTTCTGTCCTCTGCCTTCCCTACTTTTGGTCTTTTTAATCTCAACAATTCTCTCCCCCCCTTTAGACATCAAGCTCTCCTTCTGCCGACTAACACTCTTTCCCAACTAACTCTTCATACCTCCCCTCCTTCTACAGTTTTCCCGGGTGCACTCTATTTCTTGCCCTCCTGTCCTTTTCAATCTTGGGGAGAAACGGTCAATCCTTTCTGACAGACTTAGGGAGCACAAAAATAGTGTTGGGTTGCCGACACAACAATCTTTTTTCGTCACGCAGATATCATAGCACCATTACTGGTCTTCTGCAAAAAACTGTTTTTCCCTTTTTCCCAACTTGAACATACCCTAGTTGAATCCTCTCTTTTACAAAACTTTCCTTGTATAACTTACCCCTGGCTTTTCCTGTAGATCCCTTCCTCTCCCACTACATTTGAAAAAATGTTTAAAACTTCAGAACACCCGTGACTTCCCCTGACTCATTTTTTCTTTTCTTTTTCTTTTTCCTTCTTCCCCTCTTCCCTTTCCCTTTCTTTTCCCCTCGGGGTTTTTTTTTTCCCTTCGTCTCATTTTCATTCCCCTTTTTTAAATTTTTTTCTCTGCTTCCTCTTTCCCTACCTCGTGCACTTTTTCTCCCCCTGGGGCACCTACCCCCTTTGCAGGCCCCCTTTCTTTGTATTTGACGGGCCCTCCTCCTTATTCCCCACTACTACCATACCTCTACTACACCTCACTACTACACACTACACTACTACCTCCACCACCTCATTTTGCCTATAATAGCACCCTGCCCCCTTTCTGGTTAGTGTCCCTTTTTGAAAAGGTCCAAGTGGGACAAAAACGTGCGTAAGTTTCTCTTTTTATGTGCGGGTTTTATTTGTGTAAATAAAGGATTTTCATGACAAGGGGACAGCAAAAGACAGGAGAGAGGGGGTATGGATTGCTTTTTTTTGGCTGCAAGAAGGCTTTGCACAGTCCCACACAAGAGTTAGTAAAAAACGGGGGACCAAGCGGGATAAGGGGGAAAGGCATACAAGGACAGGGAATCTTGCAGGAAGACAGTAGCGAGTAATGGACGGGGCGAGGTGTCAGAGTGGGCACCTGTGACCGGGGGGCCCCCACAGAGGCGTCCTAGGCCCATCTGTTTTTGGTTTTTGGGAACGACAGACGGAAGGAAAAAAAACTCCGAGGTGCCCCTGTTTGCAGATGACTGAATTTTGATGAAAAATTCTTTTTGATCGAAGACTAGGTGAACTCAAAGGGATCTCGACAATTTGCAGACCTGTCCAGCAATTGGCTCCTGGGTTCAATCCCCCCAAGTGAAAGTCAGAAATTGGGGAAGGGAAAGAAGACTGCAGACGATACAGTCGGGGGGCCGGACTAAAAACCTCACCAAGGAAAAAGTTTGGGGTGAGCAAAACACCGGGCAATCCCTGAAGTGCACATAACCAAAAATCTGCACATATGGGTCCTGGCAAACATCAGAACAATTCCGACATTTTAAATAAGGAATCGTTCGGCCCCTCTACACCTTTAATATTAGGTTTTAAATTGGAGTATGGGGCCCCCCGTTTGGAAACCCACACCAGCCAAGCATGTAAAAAAACTAAGAAAATCAAGTTTGCAACAAGACTACCCCTAAAGCTAAGAGGTATGTATAGAGGAGAGTTAAGGAAAATCAACCTGATGACCTGGAGAAGGAGAGATAGGGGGTAATGATAAGACTTACAAAATACTGAGAGGAATTGAAAAGGGTGGAAAAGGAAGGATGTTCCAGGGACTGGAACAACAGGGGGACACATTTTGGAAGTAAAACAGATGAATCACAGGATGTTAGGAAGTTTTTCTTCACCACGGGTATCAGAAGTAAAGTTTGGAAAACGATGTATAAGTGGAGGCAGGACCATACATAGTTTAAGCAGAGGTACGATAAAGCTCAGGGCTCAGGGAGAGGCCCTATATGACCAGTGAAGGGGCGGGGCCCCCGGATTTGGGGACTCGACCCGCAACCTCAACTGGTGAGTAAAACTGGGAAATAAAACTAGTGAGAAAACCCACCGCACACCCACAAACACCTGCAAAATCAAACACACCACACCCTAAAGGGAAAAAGACTGGGGTGGTATAACACGGATACCCCCTGGGGCACACATCAATCACTAACTGCTGGCATACGGGGCCTGGCAAACCTACGAAACATTCCGATACCTCAGTAAGGAACTTTTAAAACTCTTACACCATTTTTGCCAGGGCCCCTATTGGAGTAGCAGCAACAGTTTTGGAAAACCACACCTGACAACACGTCAAAAATTGAGAAATGCAAAGGTTTGCAACAAAACTTCCCAAAAGCTACAGGATTGTCCTACAAGAAAGGTTGAGGGAAATCGGCCTGACGCACTGGAGGCAGGGGTCATGGGGAATGAAACGACAACAAAATACGCATGGAATAGACAAAGGGGACAAGATGGGAGTTCCCGAGATGGGGGCACAGAAACAAGAGGTCACATTGGAATTGAAGACCAGAAATCAAAGGGGTAGGAAGTATTTCTTTAAATCTAAGTAGTCAGGGCCCTGGGAAAAGCCTAGAAAGTGACGTAGTGGAGGCGGGGAAACCCTACATAGTTTTTAAGGCGAGGGATGTAAAGCTCATGGGGGGGAGAGGAGGGCCCAGTAGCAATTTGCAAAGATGTGGGGCCAGGGGCATGACTCGACAAACCCGCAAACCACAAATAGGTGAGTACCACATACAGACACCACATCACAATCAAAAATCCCCCCACACAACCGAGGGGCACCCAACATGTGAGTCACGCCTTCCGTGCCCGCGAATGTAAGTTTTTTGAGGGGAAACCCAAGGTTCGCAAGGGGTTCAAAACATGTCGGGTAGTGAACAATCCTAAATGATTTTTAATTGCCTGAGCCACATAAATGTGGGGAGAGCCACAATTTGTAAGTGATCAAAAGTAAAAATGTGGGGGTGCAGTCAGAGTGGGGAGGGTAGGTGGGTGGTAAGGCAATGTTTTCAAGTGTCCCCAGAAAGATAATAAAGTGAAACAAACGTGGACCGTGAAAAATAATTTAACGGGTACATTTTTTAAAAAAAAGAAATTGGGTGGGTCATCCAGGACGTCACATCCCACTGGACAATTACAGGGGGCTACAGCTGCCGCAAGTACTGTATCCCCAAAGAGTGGGTTGTTTGGTGTGGGGGTTCCATTTCCAATTTAAACCACCAAACGATTTTGAATGGCCCCCTAGCACATGGGAAAAGGGACTCAAGTATTTAAAAAAGAATAGCAATTTGGTAATCCATTGAAAAAGGGAGTAACTTACTAAAGCTGGGGGCAGGGGTTTAAACAAAGGAACTTGTAAAAGGTGCAGATCAAGTCCCGGGGGGTGGGGGCAGGTACAAGAGGGTTTTGGTCACAACAACCATGAGAATCCACATTTTCACTCAAAGCACAAGTCAACTCTTTTCAGACACATAGTAAACCCACACATAATTCCACACATAATTTAAAACCAAACCACACCCACACCACACACACACACACACAACACAACACACTCGTGGAGGAGTCATGCGGTTTGGCCGTGTTTTGGTGGGAATTTCTGACTGTGCCATAAGGAAAGGTGTGGGTATGGCTGTGCACATAAAAGGGGATAAATCACTTAAGCCCCGAAAAAAGGGAAAAATAAGTGATCACAGAAAAGAAAAAAAGGAAATAGTGGTGAGTGTTTTGGGGGGCCGTTGGAAGGGGGAACGGTTTTTGTCGGCCTAAGTAGTGTTTCCATAATAATGAGGGGGTATTTGAAGAATAAGTGCGACTCAAAACCGGGAGATAAAAATTGTATGATGTGTCAGTAAATAAGGAGTGAGTGAAAAATTTAGAAGAGCTAGGACTAAAGGATCAGGAATTAGTGGAAAAAATTACCGGAAAGCATCAAACATCTTCAACTTTTGGACAAGACAGACCCCAACGTTTTCTCCCCGCCAGCCGCAAAATAAAATTCACCTATTTTGAGTTGCATGGGGGGCAAAAGACTGTCCTAGCGGAATTGGGGGGCACTCTCCTCGAGCTATCGAAAATAAACGCATTTTCTGGCATTTAAAAATTTAGAGTACGGCGTATAGGCGAAGCCTAGTGTATTTATTTTTGAACGTAATTTTAAACGCATAAACATACAGTGGAACCAAGAGATCGGGTACATATCAATAAAGTAGTACAAGTGGGAAATAAGGACGTTTGCATAAACATAACCACATAGGTGGGAAAAGGGTTGCTGTTGGCACCCTTTATTTTGGGAGCACCCCACATACACACACACACCATGCACACACACACCACACACAACACACACACACAACACACCCACACAAACACACACCACACACATACAGACACCACACACACACACAACACATACAATTTCACACCTTTCCCGTGAATGACCCCTAAAACCCTTCCTTTCCCCCCCCTCTCTCCCCCTCTCCTCTCCCTCTCTCTTTCCTCCTCTTCTCTCCTCCCCTCTCTCTCTCCCCCTCTCTTCTCTCTCTCTCTCTCTCTCTCCTCTCTTTTCTCTCCTCTCTCCTTCCCCCTCCCCCTTTTCCATCCCCCCTTCCTCTCTCTCTTTCCTCTCTTCTTCCTCTCACTCTTTTCTCTTTTTCTCTCTCTCCCCCTCCCTTCTCACTTCCTCTCTTCCTCTTTTACTCTCTCCTTCCCTTTTTTTTTCTCTCCTTTTCCCTTTCACTTCCCCCCCTCTCTCTTACCTTTCCCCTCTCTCTCCCTTTTCCCCCTTTTTCCCCCTTTTTTTCCCCTCCTTCTAGGGCCCCCTTCCTCTCTTTTCTCTCTCTCTCCCCCTCTTCCCCCTTTTTTTTTTTTCTCTTTTCTCTCTCTTCACTAAAAAAAAAAAATGGTTGGGGGCCCCAGGGAACAGGGACAATGACAAGGCTGGGAGGGGGGAAGGAAGGAGGAGCAGTGGAAAAGGAAGAGCAAGAATGGGGGAGAAAATTAGGAGAGCTTTCGAAAAAAGGAGAAAAGCCTCTGTGAAATGGGGAAAAAAGGTTTTGGGGAAGGAACGAAAGAATTGGGGGGCACAATCGAAACGAAGTAGCCAGGGTAAAGGTCCCAGAATTTGAGGTAAAAAAGGCTGAGGCAAGTTCAGGGGGGAGGACCAAGAAGACACACCCTATGAAGCTGATAGGGTGAAAAGGAAGGAAGGAGATATGAATTTTGCTAAGGTCTATCGCCTGCAAAAAAGGGCCAGGGAGTGGGGAAGGGAAAAGCAATGGGGGCAGATGGAAGGGAATAGGTTGAAAAGCGAGGACAACCCTGCTACCAAAAGCCACGGGAAAAAATCAAGGGGGAAAATGACCCCCTACAACAGGAACCCAGTCACAGAGGGGAGGCAATTGGGGGAGGGAAATGCAAAATAGGATTTCCATGGGCTTTGGAAGAGAGGAAAAGGGCACACACTGAAAGACGGCAGGGAAGAAAGAAAGGAATTAGAAAATATCACGGAAATAGGGGGGGAAGACAGGATAGATTGTAAATTTTCGAGAATAGGGGGGGACTTGAAGGGGAGAAACGACCAATCAAGCTGATTCTCAGGACAGAAACAGGCAGACAGGATCCTCCAAGAGAAACCCAATTTAAAAGCCAGAAGAGTACAAGAAGGGTTTTTAGACAGAGACAGAACCAAACAGAGAGACAGCACTGAGGGAGAGGACAAAAAATGAAGGAGCTAGGAAAGGAGACAAGGATGGAACCAGCAAGGTCATCAGAGCAGAAAAAGAGCAGCAAGGGCAAACACAACACAACTATCCCAGAACCCCACAACCCATCCCCCAAACCCTCCCAACACACAAAAAAATCATACCCCCAGCATCCACCCAACCCCCAACCATAAAATCCCCATATGCACCCGGTCCCCCCCCCACAGCCCCCCCAAAACCCAGTGTTGGAAAGGGAAAATGAAGGTATGGTACACAAAAGTGATGGAATAACAAACAAGGGGAGGAGTGGCACGAAAAAGTCAAAAAGGGGATCACCAACATCATAGCGATCATAGAAACCAAACTTACAGGTATGAAACAGATGCCACTTTCCAGCGGGGTACCCGTCCTGAGAAAAGACAAAAGGACAGGGGGGGGGGTGGAGGAGTGGCATTTCTAATCAAATCCCATGGGAAATTTTTTTTTAGCGGAGAGGAGACCCGCGGAGAAGGAGGATTACAAGCGGGAACGCTTCACTGGGGGTCCCAAAGGGATAATTGAGTGATGAAAACCCCCCAAGAACAGCAGGAGCCAAGGCAAGGAATGACAAGGCAAAAGACGTGGGCACACTGGTGCAGTGGCCCAAAGAGCCTGCAACAGGGCAAAAACCCCGATCATGGGGGACTTTAGCCACAAGGAGATCGAAGGGAGAACTTGGAGCTGCATGGGGGCCCAAAATCAGGAGGGCAAATGAGGAGGTGGGTTGGAAAACTTCATGACCAACACGTAAGGACACTACAAGAGGAAAAGGAGAGGATGAACCGCAAGACTGGCTTATATTTTCCCTTTAGTAGTGCAAATATTTAGGACATCACATATGAAAGACCCCCTTTGGGGCCCAAAGATCTGTGGGTTTTTAGCTTCGAATACTCAGTAAGCTACAAGTGAGGGGGAAGCAGGAAGGCCAGACAAAAGAAACCAAACACAGAAGGGGGCTACACAGGGAAAGGAACTTCCTGAATGAGGTTCGTGGGGCAGAGAATGGCAGGGGGAAACCATTAATGAATGATGGAATATGTAGCAACATGTGCAAGGAGGGTGAGGAGAGGTTTGTCCCAAGGGAAAAAAGAATAAGAAAAAGCCGGATGGCCCCTGGTTCACCCAAAGATGCAAGGGGACAAAAAAACCCAAATGTGCTAGGGAAAGGAAGAAAAATTTGAAGGCAAAAAGGGCCCAGGAGAATAAGGAGAGCATCGTAGAGCCAAAAAAAATATGCACAGAAAGAAGGGGGGCCCCAAAGAAATGAAAAAGAATGCACAAAAGCCAATCTGACCCGAAGCTGTTATCCCCACATCAGGAAGAAAACAACCGCAAGGACCAGGTAATCAGGCTAAGGAAGAAGGAGGAGAGACAAGAAAAGACCGGAATATGTGGGAACCCACAAAGATTTAAAAAAGTGTTCACAAGGAAAGAAGGGGGTCCAAAAAACGGAGAGTGGGGACCCCCTTGTGCTGACACAGACACACAACCGGGAAGAAGGAAGAGGGTTTTGGTGAGCTAGATTTTCCCAAATGCAAGGGGGCCCGATAACATTCTCCATGGGTCCGAGAGAGGGACAAAAGGGGCATGTGTACCCCAACAACAATATTTAAAACATCTATCGAAACAGGGGGATTTCCTGGGCATGGAAAACAGCAAATTTTGGGCCCAATCTTTAAAAAAAGGGGGCAGACATGAACACTAAACTACGACCAGTGTCACTGACATGTAAGCAGCAAAAAAAATGGAAAAAATTGTCAGGAAAGAATGGGGGGAACACTAGAAAGGAAAGATCTACACCACACCCAAAAGGTTTTAGAGACGGAAATCCTGTTTAAAACCTACGGAGTTTTAGACATGGTGACGAAGTAAAACAAGGAAAAGGGGGGGGGGGGATGCATTTTCTTTGGGCTGCAAGAAGGGGTTTGACACAGTACCATACAGAGATTGCAAAACCTCTAGGACCAACCAGGGATAAAAGGGGGAAAGGGACTGCAATGGAACAGGGAATACTTGTGGAAGACAGCCATAAGGCACATGGGAAGGTGTCAGAGGGGCCCCGTGACCAGCGGGGTCCCCAGGGGGCGTCCTAGGACCAGTGCTGTTTCTGGATTTGTGAATAAATACGGAAGGAATAAACTCCGAGGGTCCCTGTTTGCAATGACGTGAAGTAGATGAAAAAAAAGAGTTCATTCGATCGAAGACCGGCAGAAAAACAAAGGGATTGGACGGGTCAGACCTGGGCCAG